>JAEQBH010002752.1:0-121755 GCA_016808115.1 Tetrastigma voinierianum | reverse complement strand
AGTACTTAAATAAATAATAAAAGCCCAAGTAGGGAGAAACCCTATACCGGAGTTTGATGAACTCACTGCAAGCAGGAGCGCGCGTGGCCTCTGCATAATAGAGCAGCTTTCCTTCTTGTCCCGAAGAATTCTGACGGTCGGATCGCCCGATATTTTAGAGAGAAGTGACTCTCTCTCTCACTTGAACTCAAATTCCATCGCCACTGTAATTCCCTCTCTTGTTTCCCATTTTTCTCTTTAGTTTAAAGCAAGAAGATGGCACTATTACAATGTTTATCTTATTATCATTTAAGACAAATTCCAAAATGACCATTTTGTCCCTTAGCTTGGATTTTCGACATTTGTCACTATCTCGGTCATCCATTTCCATGATTTCTCTACCCATGCACCTTGTGGCACATGAGTACGTGTTATATGTGACTTTTTTCACATCGAAAATCGTTTTATGGCACCCGAAACGTGATGCCTCGAAAAACGTGCCAACTCCGAATGTCTCGAAATTCGACGAAATTCGATGTGCTAGCTAGATTTCGCGAGACGATTCCAACGGTGAAATCTGTTTCGTCATCCGAGATCCAGAGAATGAATTTTGAATTTTTAACTGAAATTACAATTTTGTAACCAAAATTACGATTTTGCCATTTTTCCAAAAATTGGAATTTCTCGGGTCTTACATTCTCCCCTCCTTAAAAAGAATTTCATCCCGAAATTCTGGACAATCATACTCACTAACATGCATAATACAACGTGCACTCCATGCATGTAAACTACGTCATTTAATTATTAAACAAGCAGACTACGTGCCTTCATCCCTAAACGAAGGGATATGTGGCCCGCATCGTGTCTCAGCTCCCACGTAGACTCCTCCCTCCATAGTGCCGCCATAGCACCTCCACTAGCCTCACGGTCTTGCGTCGCCAAGAGCGATCACGACTATCCAAAATACATCTTGGCCGCCCATCGAAGGTCGTGATTGTCGACCTCGATCTGTCCCCGATCCATTACATGGTGGATGCGAAGCATAGCCACGGAGCATCGGGGAGCGTGAAACACCTACGTGGACACGACATCTTTGGGTGGTAAAACCAGCCGATGCAGCTACAACGCCTATCCTCTCGAGTATCTCGAAAGGCCCTATGAATCGATAGCTTCCCACGCTGCGAACGACCCTCCTCTCTTGATCACTTTCAGAGAGCACGTGATCCCCGACCTCCAAACTCTAAAAAGTCCAGCGTCTCACATCAGCATTGCTCTTGCCGGCTCTACGGCGGAAGTGAGAAGACGTTGTCGTATCAAGCTCACCTTCTCGGAGGTGTCTCAAATCAAATCAGGACCAGTGATGGAGCTCTCTCCCACCTCGGTCTAACATAACGGTGATCTACATGGCCTCCCATACAATGCCTCATACGGTGCCATGCAATATACTACGCTGATAAGCGCGTTGTGTAGGTAAATTCCACTAGGGCAAATGCTCCTCCCTTATGACCCGGGACGTATGCCACGGCTTGTCCTCTAACACTATATATAATCCAGCATGATATGTAACCTCTGCAACCACCACTTTGTGTATTGACTCTCCCAGTCTGTCGTGACAATCCAATGGACCATCAACCTAGTCCATGTCATGTATGACATCCATATGCGAGCCCTTGCCGACTTTCAGCCAACACCCGATGCAGTTTCCAAGGGTTATCGAATCTCGAGTCAACAAACTCTATCCTTGACTCACAAGTCTACATGATAACCATGTCCGTGTGTTTTCATCTCGATTAACTTAACTCTTCGGCTTACACTTCGAGCCTCTTACATTCACACAGAAATTTAGGGATATCTCCTCGGGTCTCTTACACACCCACACTCTAGGATTCCTCGAGTTACGGCCCCACTTTTTGCTTGACACACTTTAGTACTCTTCATTTCTGAATCAAACTATGAGTCTTCATTAGACGTAGTCCTAAAGACAAACTCAACCCACACTCACCAAGAGTGGTGAATGACCATACCGTGCACCCACACCTTCGGCGATGTTCTTTGTACTGCACGAACGATAATGCCCATCTTGTGACACCCGATCAGGGTCCACCATGACGAGAATCTCGGAGATCTCTACGCTCCTTAATCCCGGAGCCTATCAGATCAACTCTCACCCTACATCCTAGGGAAAACATCTATACCTAGCTTCTCTAAAGTCCTTAACCTCTAAGCCCAAATCCAAGGTCGTGTCGGGTATGCCAACCTGGCTAAGGTCTTAATTACTGACAACCCGATGGCTGTCAACTCATCCATGTCAAGCTTGACATCAACAACCAATATGTCTACCACCCTAAGGTCCACTACGCTTCCTTTGCGCAACTTTGATCTGTCCCTGACCTCGACCCACACTCTAGCCCTTTGGCCTATCTGTGTTGCTGGAAGTGCTTGTATAGTACCCCGAAACTGAAACTGGTTCCTCGGACCAGTACTAGGGTGTGGAGGAACGAACCATATACTCTCCTATTCTACAGCTAACTGGGACTGCGCTGTCCCAAAGTCCTGGGATCCCTGTCTCTAGGAGCAATCCTATCTCACATGCCCAATCCTGGCCCTAGTCCTAAAACTCGTGTGAAGTAGAAGTCTTCTGCCTCTTCCCCGAACTAGAAGAAGGCTGATCCTCCCTCATGCTACCCCTTTTTGAATCACGAGGTGCTCAGGAGTATCCTCGATCTCTCTTTCTCTATGGTCGAGTGGGTCCAGCCATAGAGTCCATGTCCAATGGCGGGATCCTGCGATCCTGCATACTGAATGGACAACTTGCTTTGTTCTCGTCTCTGTAATACTCGTTGATCTGAAACTCGCGTCTGAAGATTGACATTAGGTCTCCCCCGACTCATCACGGCCTCAACCTTCTCTGGGCCCACTGACACGCCTGATGCTGACACTGCGTGTCCCAAAAATCTCACCTCAGAGTAAAGCCAAAACTACGCACTTCTGCGAACTTGGCGTCTGGCGATTGTCTCTCGACAAACGCTAACCTGATCCTCGAAGTGATACTCATGCTCCGCTCGGCGAGAGTAGATCAAAATGTATCACGAAGACTATGACAAAGCGATCTAGATAGGGTTTGGAATACCCTATACGCAGAGATCCATGAATGCAGCTAGTACATTCGTCAATCAAAGAGGGCATCAAGTAAACTCAGAAGTGCCCATACTTGGCATCTAAACCTTTGTCTTAGGGATATACATTCTCCTAACCCTCGGTTGATGGTAACCGATTGCAAAGATCACATCTTGGAGTAGACTTCGGCTCCTCTCAGCTAGTCAAACAAAATCATCAATCCTCGGCCGCTAGTGCCGATTCTTGATCGTAACCACTGTTCAGCCACTTTATGTAGTCGATACACGGTCGAAGGGTCTTGTCACTTCTTAACCTTAAATAGAAGCCCAGGAGCGCCCGTGGTGAAGTGCGAGTGCAATGAACCGCTGTCCAATAGCTCTTGTAAGCTGGACTGCGAGGTTCACACTTAGCTCAAGCTTTGGTGCCATCACATGCGAGTCATAGAGATGGAGTGAAGTACAGGTGTAACTTCAATCACGAAGTCTCTGACCTCTCTATGGAGGTAGTCAGTGCTTATGCGGAAAACATCCATACTACTTTTTTCGAGGTAGATCAAAAATGCAGTCTCTCCTCGTCCTCTAGGAGTAAGGCTCTTCGCCAACCCACTAAGCATCCGACACTTGGACTCGTATATCTTTATTAAGGGCAAATGTCATGCTTGTCCCTGAAATACCACGCGAGTACGATCCTGGCGTGTAGGCGGTAACCTCTAGCTGTGGTCATTAACAATCCTATAAGCGCAGTCGGCCCGATCCATCCTCGGGATGACCTTCGAGACTCGACATGTCCGTTATCCTCGAGGTCCATTTGTGAGTAGAGTCTGAGATCTCTCAGACTCGCAGCCCATGACATATCATACCTATTCTCGCCCTGCAATCCACACAGGAGAACTCACATACAAAGGCTCCTCTAAGGTCTCTAGAGGTCCTTGCCCATTTCCACCATATTTGGGCCTCACTCTCTAGCTGGAACACAGCTAGTCTAATCCTGGTAGTGTCAGAGGTAATCTCCATAGCCTCTAACACTTTCTTGATCTGTATGAACCAATGGTCTGCCACCATCGGATCTCCTCCCCCTGTGAATGTCAGAGGATGATGCGCCTAAACTTCTGGAGGTTACTAAGACCTCACGACCTGTATGCTAGCTTTGTGGATAGCGGCTTACCTATAATAGTCTCGAAACGAGGCTGTGATCAAATGCGGTGGTGTCACAGCTTGAGTACCTGTGGACGCCCTCTACGTCCTAGTCCTCGACTAGCCATCTATACAGTTTAAATGAAAAATTCAATTTCAATTCAGTATCTCTAAGGCATAAACACCACCCCGAGACACTATTCATACACATAAATCAGTGTACACATTGTCCTTGCATTTATAGGTAATGCAAGGCAATCCATTATACATTTAAAACATTTTTTATCAACAAAATTTTCATTTTTGAAAATATTTTTCTTTTTTTCGAAAATTTTGTCTCATTTGATTTGATTTGATTTGATTTGATTTTAATTTAATTAAAAAAAAAAATTTCGAAAAATTTTGTGATGAACAGTGTTCATGAACTGGGTTCATGAACAGTGTTCAAAAATTGACTCAGGAATAGTACTGAGTCAAAATTGGGTCAAAATTGGGTCAAAATTGGGTCGGAGTTACCGCAGTGCCCCGATTTAGCCCGGCCAGCCAACGCCTGTTTGCGCTCGGGCCGCCAATGAAGCCATTATCGCCTCCTTGCGCGCGCTGCTGCGGCGCCCGCCTAAATGCCCGCGCTCCTTACCTGCATGCCATGTCGCGGCGCCCAATGGCGGAGTATCGTGGCCCGGCGCCACGCGCCACTGGCGGGTGTCGCGGCCTGGGTTGCGATACGGTGTCTGCTTATCATGCCGAGCCTCGAGTCCTGATACACTTTCACAGTGTATTGCGATCTACACCTCCCAGTGACCATCCTTAGGTCACGATCACAGTAAGTGTATTGTGATATAATTCTAACTGCCCAGCCAGCCTCCTATATTGCAATACAAATTTCTCTATTGCAATACACTTCACTCTTCCAGCCATCATCCAGCCTCACCAAGTCATGATACAATGGTGTGTCGTATTTAGTGTCAGGATTAACTGGGTAATGTATTCGATTATGCTCAAAAAAATTTAGTTTATATATATATATATATATATATATATATATATATATATATATATATATATATTCCAATATTTCCGGCATACTCAAATAAATTTATAGAAATTTATTTTATTCCATTACTCTTAGTTTACCTCTGAACCTTAGAAAATAATTTTCTTCATTCCTTCATTTTTTCCGGTATACTAATAAATTTATATAAAAAGGAAATTTATTTTATTTATTTATTTTTCATTACTTTCCATTTCTTTGGAAAATAACCACAATACATCCATATTATTATTATTATTATTATTATTATTATTATTTTCATTTCTCAATAAACCAAATAAATTGCTTAAAATTTATTTTATTTATTTTCTTGTTCCAGTTTTACACATTGTAAACTCCTAAAAGTTTCTAACACATCACTTGTTTTCCTATGTGCTAAGTACTAAGCACACAAACAATCATAACACATACAACATGGTATACACACCATTCATCAAACATTCACATGTTCACACATCATTTATCAAACAATCACCTAAAACACATGCATGCAGTGTCCTAGTTTTATCCCGTGATTTCCTAGGTAATCTCATACATACACTTAACATCGAACCACACCAAGTGGTGATGCTCTTACACGACTATGGCCTAAGCCCAAGCCCTCATTCTCTAGGTTTTCATATACCTATACTCGACATCAAACCACCCAAGTGGTGATGGATACCCAAACTCGAGCTCCCTAGGTATTCGTATACCTAAGCTCTGATACCAAGTTGTGACGTCCCAAAACACGGGGGTCCGTTGACTACCCGTCAACCCGCGGAATACTCGTGAATGTCGGGCGACCCGACATCTCTCATGAAAAACGGGCAGAGTCTCCTTTGTATAGGGATAAAAACGGGCAGAGTCTCCCAAATACATCACCTGTCCCAACATCAATCACATGATATATATGGATAAAAACGGCCTCTTGGGCCCATAAACCAATCATATCCAATAGTTTCAAGAGTTCAAAGTTACTCTTATACAACATATATTAAAATACTAGAATTCTAATACATGTAAAAACCATCAAAGCCACATTCCGGCTTTCTTCTAAAACTCAATCTCTAGGATGGTGATCTCTCATACGCTCCTGTGCACGTAAATTAATATCCCTCAATAGGGTGAGCTAATGCTCAATAGTGGAATCACCCTAAGTGGGCTACTCTCCACCTAAGTGCATATGCAATGCTCCAAAGTAAACACACATTCAAGAAAATGCATGATCCTACTTGAATGTCTAACTTATCAACTCATACCGAGAGTCTCTGACTCTGCACTTCTAAGCCATGTATGAGAAAACTAATTTCAAACAAAGTTATTTGTTTTAATTGTGGTCAACCCTCCGTTCTAAGTAGTGGACCGTCTCCGATGTTATATTTAGTGGACTACCCTCCGATGTATATCAATTGGGTCGTCTCTGACGATTGATACTATGTATGGACTACCCTCCGATGTATATCAATTGGGCCGACTCCGACAATTGATATATTCTTTGGACTACCCTCCGATATTCATTATTTTTAGACAACCCACCGAACCATTCTCTCAAGAATTACCTCATGCACTCACTCCTATTGTCCTAGGATGCCCCAGTGCATATGGAATGCATGATGCCAATTCCATTACAATTCTATAACACATGCAAATATATATAATCATGCATATTTTCACATAATTTAAATCACACAAACATGTGTATAATTTCACCATCAATTTCATCAAAATTAGCTCCACGTGGGCTAATGATCAAACCTGAGTAACTTCGATTTGAATTACTCAACCAAACACATTATTTCACAAAATTATTTTGTGAACATTATCGAGGAATAGTGAAACCCTCTGTACTATTCACGGAAAATCACAATCATAGTTCACTTAGTGAACCCGAATTTCAAGTCATTCCCGACCTTTTTTACATCAAAAGCACACATTAACACATGATTGCACAACTACTTAGCAATTCAGCCCATGGACGGTCATAAACATCCCACATAGGCTTCAAAAAATCAACACACCTCGGTTCAATTTGGAACGATCGATTGACCCCTCACGACCTCATTGGCTCGAGCATTAACAAAGTACTTAAATAAGAACAAAACCAAGTAGGGAGAAACCCCTACCTCTCGGAGTTTGTTGAAACTCCTCAAAACCGGAGCCTACGCGTAGGCCTCGCCGCGTAGAACAACTTTCCTTCTTGTCTAGAAGAATTCGGCGGTCGGATACTTTGATATTTTAGAGAGAGTAACTCTCTCTCGCTAGAACTCAAATTCCTGTCGCCCTTTGTAAGTCCCTCCCTTGTTCCGTTTTGCTCTTTAGTTTAAAGCAAGAAGATGTCATTATTACAATGTTTGTCTTATCAAATTCCAAAATGATCATTTTGTCCCTTAGCTTGGATTTTCGACATTTGGCACTATCTCGGCTGTCCATTTCCATGATTTCTCTACCCATGCACCTTGTGGCACATGAGTACGTGTTATATGTGACTTTTGTTGCATCGAAAATCGTTTTGCGGCACCCGAAATGCGATGCCTCGAAAAATGTGCCAACTCCGACTATCTCGGAATTCGACGAAATTCGACATGCTAGCTAGATTTCGCGAGACGATTCCAACGGTGAAATCCATTTCATCATCCAAGATCCAGAGAATAAATTTTGGATTTTTAACCGAAATTACAATTTTGTAACCGAAATTACGATTTTGCCCATTTTCCATAAATTGGAATTTCTCGGGTCTTACATTAGTTTCTACTATTCTATTATTGAATTGTTCTGAATATCAGTGTTGGGTACTAAAAAATAACTATATCATTGCTCTGATTTCCAAGAATCCCTCTGAGTGACACAGAGATGGAATTTACTAAGGCGAAAGGCATCTGCGCAAATTAAAATTGCGCGATATTATGTGAACTAATGAACTCTTTGGATCACTCTAGTATATCACTGGTGAAGATCTAACCTTTGATTTCAAGGTTCCCTCCTAGGTGACAGTAGGAGTGTGTTCCTGAGGAATAAGATCCACTTACTGGTCCAACAGTTTAATTCTTAGAGGATTCACCTCAATTGAGAAGAATAAACTCAATCTGGTGTTAGCTAAGAATCTAATCAAGGAGATAGGGAATTCTTGTCTAATTGATGGGTGAGGTACCAATTATATTGGAGAGGGCTTGTATTATCCTGTCTATGGGGAAAGCAATTTTCAGTCCTAAGAAATGGTTATGAAGTACTGAGAAGGAAAAATAATCAAATCTTAAAGAGGATAAAGTCCTATAAGTAGCTGTTTAGACCCATTATCTATAGATAGAAATGTGGTAAACTGGAAAGTGAAATGTGTGTTACAAGGAGAAATCTAATGCTACACTACCTTGATCTTAGACAATTCCAAAGTTCATGTTACATCCTTTTTACCTTATTTTGAAGCTTGCAAATTAATGGTCACAGCACTGATTTCATTCTCAGTGTTATTTCAGTCCAATGAACTCTCTAATTCATGTATTTTTAAGATTTCTTTATCTTTTTATTCAAATTCTTTTAGACATATGATTTTTACATAAATTAGAAGTTCAAATAGTGATGATCTTGAGTGGTGAGGGTAGTTAATCTTTAGATTTTCAGAATCAATTCTCGTGCGAATGATATCCGAACTTATTTTGTCCACTTTATTACTTGTATGACCTGTGTACTTGCAGTGATTTAGACCAAAACAAAATTTTAATAGAAAAATATTACTTATGAAGCAAAAAGCAGATTTTATATATTCAGTCAAATAAATTTTTGGCATGACTGTTGGGGATTAAACAATCTTTAGTGGTAGTACTAGAAATTGAGTTTGTCACAAAACATTTGGTCAATGACACTTGGATTTCAATATTCTCTCCCCAGGACACTTAGCTCAGATCAACTATTCAAAATTGTAGTTTTGATCACCTCAAAACCTCTCAATAAGAAAAATACTCTACAAAACTTTTTTTTGGTCTCTCTCTCTCTCCTCTCGCTACCCCCATTCTACTCCCTATCGCTTCCTATTTATGGTACACTTATTGTTGGGTCGAAATTCCAGGTAGATGTTGTGGAATTTTATGCAAGCCCATAAGATTATGTGTTGCGACATTCTAATCGTGTCGCGAGATTATCTCTTTTCATCCGTGTCTAGGGCATTGTCGTGATGTTGTTGTGACACTCAACTGATGATTTTTCCTTTGAGATTGAATTGAGACTGTCACAACATTCTTTTGATTGTTGTGACCTTCCCTTCCAATATTGTGTCTTCAAGGTTTGTCGTGACACTGCCCTCGTGATATACAACTGTCAACCTCTGGAATGAATGTCGCGACACTATGAGTTGTTGGTTGGTCTTCAAGGGTGTCGTAATATTGTCATGACATTCCTGCTTGACACTCCTTTTGGATAAATGTCACGACAAGTTTGTGAGTGTCTCTATATTGTTCAATTGTTTCTCCAAGGACTATTCACGTTTGTGTCGCGACATAAGTTGCAATGTCGTGACATAAATTATGCCATCTAGCCTTCTATTATGTCGTAAGATACGTTGAAGTGTTGTGTCTTAGACTGCTTTCTCCTTGATCCTTTACGCTGTTACGCGTTGATTATGATGTCGCAACCTTCCTTGCTTCCTGTCTTAGTCAATTAAGCACCTTTTCTTACTCTGTTTGCTTTTTTTGATATCGATTCTTGAAAAATAGTATTTTTGGTGAAGATTCCATAATTTTTCATTAAATTAAGCATAAAGACCTCAAATATGTAAATGGACTTAAGTTATTATGAGTTTATACTCATCACATCCCCCTATTGGAGTGTAGAAGGTAAAGCATCTATGTTTACCTGAAATATGCCTTGTTGCCGCGAGTCACACCACGATTCTTGGGAGTGAAATCGCCATATTAGCTTACGAGACAGCGAGGCACTATTATGTCATCTCCTTCGACCAAGTTGGCTTTAAGAGGATTTCAATTGTTTTCAGTTTTTACTCTTTTTCTAGACTGGGTTGCATGATGGCCTGGTTTACCACAAACATAACAAGTGTCTTTCTTTTTTAAAGTAAAGGGGTTAGAAATTTTGGGTTTGTTATCAGAGTTTTGAGCTTTATGATTGTACCTTTTTAGGTTGGTTTGGACCAAGTTTGCCTTGGTGGTCATTTGTTTTGCTTTGGTTGCCTTTTGCTCTTTGCGGTTTGTATCTTCAATGATGATGTGAGTGATCAGATCAGCCAGGGACAACTACTTATGTTCGTGTTTTAATTGTTGTTTTTAGTCACTCCATGAGTCAGGTAGTTTCTCTATCAATAGTCTTGCTACAAACTGTTCTGATAGTTCTATTTTTTCAGCCCTTAATTCCTCCAATAATTTGTGGTTCTCATTTATTTGAAGTTTTCTACGATCTCGTTTGGAGCGGGTTTCCTACCCTGAGCTTTTGCTTGCCCATATCTTCAATAGTGTACTTAGTGAGCATGGACTCCCAAATTATCTTTGCTTCCTTCTAGGCACAGTCGACATCAAATAACTCATTAGATAATGTAGTTAGGATTGTATGTCGACAAACCTTATTTTTGTGTGCCCAAGCCTCAGTGTTGACAAGCATGTTTTCAATGGACATCATCAATGCCACTCAATGCATCTAAGGTGAAATATATGCTCTCCTGCTAGCGTTTGAAATTCTGTCCAAAGAAGACCTCAATTATAGAGATGTCGGGGAAGGATTTAGCGTAGGGAGGGAGCATAGGAATTGTTGGCAGAGAGACGATAGAAAAGATAATGACAGTAACTGTTGGAGGGACTATAGCAGTGGAACAAGCTCCTGTAAGGACCATGGCAACGGTAACATCAATAGTAGGGACTATACTAGCGGTAAAGGAATCGGTTTCCATGGTATAAAATTCCTAAGATTGTTGTGAATGTTGGTTGTTTGAATGTGAAGACTAGCAGACTGCAGCAATAGAAATATGGATATATGTTGGTTGTTTGAACAACAGCAGCATAAATCTGGATATATAGATTGTAGAAATAAATTAAGTAACTAAGACGTGTTTGTAGAACATTGTCGTTAGGAATTTTATTCCTAGGATCAACGAGTTCTTGAGAATTCTCAGAAATGAGCAGTAGAGGAGAGATAGGAAAATATAGAGAAAATTTATGTCCTTGACAACGAGAGGTCTCGATTTAAAAAACCCGAGTTGTAACAGTTTAGTTTCAAAATCAAAATATGGTTGTTGGCCATTGAGGTTGGAAATTAAATCATAATCGTTATGAATTAAATTCAAAAATAGATGTTAGGATTTGAATTCAAAATAGTTGTTGTTAAGGAAAGTGATTTGAATTTATTAAGATTTTAATACCTGAATCGTTTTGATTTTGAAACAATAAAAAACCAAGGTTTTTATGTAGGCAAAAAATAATTTGGAGCAAAACCAAGTTTGCCTTGGTGGTCATTTGTCACTATAAAAAAACAGAAAAATTGAGACTAAAATTGTGTGACCACAAAAGTGGTCGAGTAGTATTTCCCACATTCTGACCAATATGCAACCACAGAAAACCAAACATAAGATCATTAAGATAACAACCACATGGAGAACACATGGTGACCATAATCAGTGACCACAGTTGAGTGGTCAGAAAAATTAGTGCCAAAGATTGGCGCAAGAATTTGAGACAATATTAGGACCACATAGTGGTCACTGTTCAGCAACCTCATAACCTGTGGTTGGTAAATAGTGACTACAAACATAGTGGTCGTAACTGGTGACCACATTGTCTATAGTCACTAGTCAGTAGCCACATAGCCCTTGATTAGTAAATAGTGACCACAAACATAGTGGTCGTAACAAGATGAGAAGAAATTTAAATAGTGACCACACTACCTATGGTCACTGTTCAGTAACCACTATTCATTTGGTCATTGTCTCACTATAAGAATTTTAATAAAAAGTGGTTATCTTTAAAAAAACAAATAAATAAAATTTAATAAATGATTTTTTAATTCACTCATTTATATCAATGAATAAAATTGTAGTTTATTAGTATTGATTTTATATTTATCCAATTAATAAAAAATAATTTAATTGAAAATTTTATAAACATTTATATTTTCAAAAAATCTATTTCATTAATGTTAGTGAATAAAAAAACTGTTTTCATAGTTTAAAAAACAAAATGTTTTCAAATATTTATATTAATAATATTAAGTACATTTTTTTTTTTAATTTTACAGATTAAGGTTTTGCTTTGGTGGGGAATCTTTGTTGCTCCCACCCTTGTCCTGGAAGGTGCTGAATGGCTCATAATTTTTGGACCAATCTTCCTCACATTTTCCTGAAAATGCTATGTAGTATATATGTAAAACCCGGGAAAATTTGGATTTTTCTAAAAAATGGAAAAACAGTAAATTGTCACTAGTGTACAAGTTGCAAAACTATAATTTTTCTAAATCTAGTGACCCAGACGAATTTCGTTAAATTCCGAAACAGTCTGATTTTTACGATTTTTGGGGCATCGAGTGCCTAATGGACCCCAAAAATGGGATTTTTGAGAAAAATCTCAAAAGTGGAAAAAAAAAATCAATTAAGTAAAGTTCATTTAAAATAAATTGAACTTGAATCGAGGCAAAATTATTTAGGACACATGGCAAGATATGAGCAAAGTGTTTAAAATTTGGAAGAATGGTTAAAACTCATTTTGAAACGAAATATCCATTTATTTGTGCAGTTTGAGAGAGAGGGAGAGAAAAAAAAAATCCAAACTTCTATCTTCGATCTACGGAGTTGGAGTCGGTCGAATTTTTCGAACCCGAAACGAAGAAGTTCATCTGCTCGGCAGGGGCTACGCGAGAGTACCAAAAACATGAGACTTCACCAAGGATTCAAGCGAGAAGTTTGGGAAATCAAATATTTCAGGTTTAGAAAGTGCCCACGAGACTTCCTAAAGTTTCTTCTACGCTCAAAGAGGTAGGGATTCTTCCTACTTTGGTTTATTTTCCACTATAAGGGTTGTTTGGTTGTGTTTTATGCCCTAAGGGGCTGTTTGGAAAAATTTTGGGATGAGAGGATAGTGCCATGTTTTGACCCTATATGATATCCAGTTTTTGGGGCTAATTTTTTATTAGAAAAAAAGAGGGAATTTGGGCTAGTATTCTTCATGAAAATTGTAGTTGAAGTTGTGAACTTGATGTTAGGATTTTGAATCACTCAAATTGAACCTTTATAGCTCAAGTTATGGTCCATTTCATTTCGAAATTGTCACAGGTTAGGTTGCTGACTATTTGTGTCCAGGTTTTGGGACTGATTATCAGTTAGAACAATGAGGGAATTTAGACTAGTGTCCTTCATATAAATTGTAGCTGAAGTTGTGAAATTGATGTTAGGATTTTGAATCACTAAAATTGGACCTCTATAGCTCAAGTTATGGTCCATTTCATTTCTAAAATTGCCAGAGCTTAGGCTGTTGACTGCTTGTGTCCAGGTTTTGGGACTGATTTTTGGTTGAGAAAAATAGGGAATTTAGACTAGTGTCCTGCATGGAAATTTTAGCTGAAGTTGTGAAATTAATGTTAGGATTTTGAATCACTCAAATTGGACCTCTATAACTCAATTTGTGGTCCATTTCATTTCCAAAATTGTCACAGCTTAGGTGTTTGTGTCTAGGTTTTAGGACTGATTTTCGGTTAGGACAAAGAGGTAATTTGGCCTAGTGTCCTTCGTAGAAATTGTAGCTGAATTTGGAACTTGATGTTAGGATTTTGAAGCACTCAAATTGGACCTCTATAGCTCAAGTTATTGTCCCTTTTCCGGGACCGCTACAACTTAAGCTGTTTAATGGTTTTATCCAGATTTTGGGACTGTTAGGGGACTAGTTTCTAAACTAAGTTCGGAACTATTCTGTGGTCTATTATGGCTTGTGGTGTGGAATATTTTGTGGGCATCTCTATGCCACAACCGGTCTTGAGGATTCAATTGTCATTGCTTGAGTTTGAGTGGTAAGCTTGGTGGTAATTGATTGAATGTTAATATATGTGTTTAATGTATTGACATCTGATGAATTGTATGTGTAGACATGGCCATTAAATGGCATGTTGTAGGCTATTTTGTGGACATGTTATGTCATAATTGGCCTAGAGGATAAAGTCGTTGTTTGACTAAGTAATAATTTGATTCTGATATTGATGTATGCGCATATGATATATTGACATGAATGAAATTTTGTGGAGATTATATGCATGTTTGATATAGTTGTCCATGATGCATGGAAAATGAATGATTAAATTGCTCATATAGCATTCAAAATATATGTGGCATGATATAGCATGCAATGGCGCATCGCATTGCATTTATGCACAGGAACATAGCATGACATAAGTGTGAGTGCATGGTTATAATCACCACTGTGTTTGGTGTTTGATGAATTTGGGCTCGATGCGGTGGGACAACCCAACAAAATCCTTGCGGTTAAAATGGAAGCGGAAAATGAAAATATGTGTCAGGTATTAGCAAGTAAGGATAGACACCCCCTTGGGTGAAAGCCCCAGATTAGTTTTTAGTTATATGTGTCTAAAAGGTGAAAGCACATTGAGAATTGTAGAAAAGGCTTGCAAAGCTGCTGGTGAACTCCAGGAATTCGCTACCCACAAAAGACACATGATTTTGAATATAAATTATCATTGAGTTGTAACATCCAAAAAGATTTTGGTTTGAAAAACAATTAAATTTTGTTGTAAAATGATCATTGGATGTAATCCACAAATGATGGGTTTTATCACACTTTGACATCGTATGGTGTGGTAGGATTTGATAAGGGCGCGGGTAAGAGGAATTCGGTAAATACTCGAGCACATGGTACATAATTGAGTCTCATCTCATTTCATGGCATGTAGGATTCCATAGTAGAAATTGCATATTTTTATTTGGAATGTGAATGTGAATTGTGAACATGACCATTGCATGTGCATTTAGGTGGGGAGTAGCCCTTGTAGGAATTTTACTCTACTGGGCATAGCTCACCCTTTATGGGATCCCTATTTCAAGTACAGGGAATATATCGATGCAAGGCGCTCGAGGCCGCAGTTTTGAAGAAAGTCAGGTTGTGGCTTTGTATTCATTTTTGTAAAGATGCTTGGAACAAACTAGTTATATCTTGTATTTTGTGTAAAAAGAATTGTAATTAAATTCTTATGGGATGTTTTAAATATAATTTTGTATGTTTTAAATGAGAATGGATAATGGGCCGGGTTGGGCCACTTTTACTCATAAATGGACCCTATGCGGTCATTGTATTATATTGGGCCCCGGATGAGCCATGTTACTATGTTTTGTATAGGTTGGATTTTGGATAGAGTTCCCTGTACAAAGGAGACTTTGTCCGATTTGTGTTAAATTATAGATCTGATAAATGGGACATAACGTTGGGTGTCTCGGGTCACGGAATGTCGCGATTTCCGTAGGTTGACGGTTGGTCAACAGACCCCCGGGTCTTTAGGCATCACATCTTGGTATCAGAGCTTAGATATACAAGTTCCTAGGGCTTGAGGGGCATGAGCCTAAGTGAGGACATTTATGGTGCATCTGATACCAACTTCTTAGCTTGGTATCAAAGCCTAGGTATATGAGTACCTAGAGCTTGAGGGAAATGGACCTCGGCTAGGACATTTATGGTGCATCTGATACCAACGTCACAACTTGGTATCAGAGCCTAGGTATATGAAAACCTAGGGCTTGGTGGGCATGGGTATAGGACATGCAGTTATGGTATAGTGCCTAGGTTTATGATTACCTAATGCTTGGTATATCTGATGCCATCTTCATGGCCTAGTATCAAAGCATGGGTATGCGATTACCTAGGGCTTGATGGGCATGGGTATACACCATTGCATTTATTGTGCATTTCATGTTTTGTGCTCTACTATGCTACATGATTGTGTGCTATGTGAATTATATGCATGTTAAAATGTCTATGGAAAGAGGAACACTAGGGTTAGAAAACATAACCTTAGGAGTTCAAAAAATGAATGAACGGGAAATTTTGGGATTTTAGAGTCAGTAGTGGTTGGCACATGCGCTACTAGTTGACAAGGAGAGAATGCCTAGCTGCATTCGGTAAATCTCTAGTATGGTAGGATTGGGTCAAATCCTCAAGGTACTTGGAGGCAATGACATGGGAAGAGTTCCATGAGCTCTTCATGGGCAAGAATTTCCCAATATCTGCTTGACATGCAAAAGCTCAAGAGTTCCTAGAACTGAAATGAGGAACGATGACAGTGCTCAAATACGTGGCTAAGTTCACTGAATTAGCCCGTTTTGTTGATGATTATGTGGCCATAGACATGGCCAAAGTGAGAAAGTTTGAGGAGGGTCTGAAATGTCCATCCGGGGTAAAATTATGGGACTCCTCCAACAAGACATGAACTTGATGGTCAAGATAGCTATGGCCATTGAGAAGGAGGTGGACGACGCACTGAACTTCCGAGAGGCGGGTGTTAAAGTTAAGTGAAAGGTTTGGGCTTAGAGGTTGAAACCTTGGAAAAGTCAATGTATGTGAGTTCTCCCCTAGGAACTAGGGCGAGTGTTGATTAAATATGTCGGGATTATGAGTTAGAGATCTCAAGTATTCTACTTGTCGCGCCCCCTAACTCGACCCAATGGTTGGACCAAACCCAGGGACGCGGACCACTAAATTGATTTATCGGTAAAACACATTTTATATACTTATTTTCGATGGGATATTTGATATCCATTTAACTCATATTTATGTATGTATGAAAATATGATCTCATTACTAATACGCATTATATATATAAAAATATACATCAATCCTGTTAGAGAGCCCATCATTTGCTCAATTCTCACATTTATACAAGACTTCATTTCTTGCCCTTTTTAAATCATTTACAAAACATTGTAGTTCATGTCTAAACGTTAAATAAAATATACTCTTCCCATGAAGATTTATACACCTTTGTTTGCAATGCAAAACAATTACATGATTTTTTTTTTCAAATGAAATGTATGCATGAGACAGAGCATTTACTTATGCTCCACACATTCAACGATGACTCCGGGCTCTGAGGTATTTGATCTTGCCCCTATTCACACGATACCTGAGCGTGATAAAACAACGAGCGAAGCATTTTCATGCTTAGTGGTTCTATGCATTTCTATCCTTATTTCAATCAAACACAAAATATGTATCTTTTCGAAAACAACATTTTGACAAATTTTTCAATGGTGTCTGATAAACAATATATATGTTACTTTTTCATTCAAAACTCAAATTATACATTTCACATATTTACTTAGAAGTTTGACTTTAAATGAATTTAACCATGACTTTCGATGCATAGGATAATGGAATCACCGACATGATCTCGTTGGGCTGCAGGCCGATAAAAAATAAAAATAAAAACATTTAATAACACAGTACGGTCCCGTTGGGCTGATGACTGGTTATTTACTAATTCATTTTATGTACACTACTGATATCATCCCGTTGGGTTACGAATTGATATGCCACTATAAATCATTTCGTTCGCAGTATTGCTACATTGACCCTTATTGGTATATCAATCTATCTTTAACTCGAATATGATGGATAACATTCTCTTAAGGGCATTAATACTCAGTCATAGTAAATTACAATATTGTATATACATATATACCCCAATAAACACATTTTGACGCTCATGCAGTTTTCATGGCAATCCATTTGCAATCAATTCCCCAATCACTTAAGACCAATTTGTTTATGGTTAAAAACAAAGCACACATGCAGTTTTCCCATGTAAATCATTTCGGTTTTAAATCGATACAAGGCTGCGATAAGAAAAATGAAAGAACAAACCAAAAAAACGTAAGCCATACTCCTATCCTTGGAATCCTAATCTTACTCAGGTTTCCTTGTCACCAACCCCTAGTCCATCACAAACAGAGAAAAATATCAGTCGTGCATGATAGTGTTTTTGGTTAGGATTGATTTCTACCCGTACACGCCCGACATAAAATATTTTGGGAACAAATGAGCCATATTTTACCCAAATTCCCTTCGATTCATTGTTCCTCTATATAAATCTATTTTATTCATAAATTGGAATCCGCCAATTCCAGAGCACGGAAGCTTCAGATATATTCTAAACAAGCCAGGACTACTCTATTTTAAACAAACCAGAATTTTCCTATAAATAGCTCCGCAGAGACGAAATTATGGAGTCTGATGAAATTTGGAAATTTGAATACACTTATTTCAATGCAATTTTTTCTCCTAGAAGTCTAGTTTACCCAGAAATTTGAATCACTCAATTTGGATAAGTGAAACTCAACTTATGACCTAAATACCAAAACTGTACCAAAACACAGCATGCCAAGCCCGGAACCATAGATTTTTTCAACTGAGCTTTACTTTGACGTATCTCTAGGTCCAATGGGGTCCAAATTTGAATATAATTATTTCAAGGAAATTTTTTCTCCTAGAAGTCTAGTTTACCCATAAATTTGAATCACTCAATTTGGATGAGTAAAGGCCAAGTTATGGCCAAAACAAAAACATGGGTTTTGGAAAATTTTGACAGCATCTCCCCTAAAACCCCAACATTTCTTCTTGATCACATAGAACCTTGAACAAAATGGAGTAAATAAAACCAAATTTGACTTCATCCCCCACAAGCACCGTAGCCCTAAGCTCTCCCAAAACCAAAATGTGTTCTTCCCCCTTTACAAGATAAGATTTGGTCTTATCTCCTCTTCATGTACAAGGCCATGTTTGTCTAAAGGCATTTTTGACTTAATTTCCTATTTTTTTGTATTAAAGCCCTTCATTTCTATTTCATTTGCACAACAACTTATCACATTTCTACTTTGGCATATACTCTTCTTCATTTATGACCTTTGGGTCCTCATTTGATAATTACAATTTTGACCTTGACTCTTGTATTAATTCGATTTTATTTTATTTTATTTTTTCACTTAGCATTTAAATTTCGAAAAATTCAAATTTAACATGTTATACCTAAACATATCATTAAACTATTAGGGCTTAATTTGGGGTGCACTAATCCATTATCGCAATTCTCACTTTAAAGCCTCTGTACACATCACTTAAAACCAATAAAATATCGAATAAATAAAATAAAAAATTTATAATAGCGAGAAAAAATGTTATAAATTAAAATAATAAAAGGAAAATTCTATTTTTGGGACGTTACACTACTCACTGTGGACCTTCGGGTCATGGACATATCGAAGTTTGATGTCATCCTTGGGATGGGTAGTTGGCGACACACGAGTCGTCATTGATTGTGTCGTAAAGAGGATTCACGCCTACGCATCAGAAGGCGGTGCTTGTTTACGTTTGGAGGGGATAAGCACGATGCTTTACCCCAGGCCATGTACGACTCTAGGTGGCACGAGTAATTGATGGTTGGCTGGTTAGCCTTACCCTGGTGGACGAGGTGAGACAGGACTTGAGTCTACCTCGGATGGTTTGTGAGTACGAGGACGTTTTTCCGGATGAACTACCAGGATTACCTCTGCAGAGGGATGTAGACTTCACCATTGGGTTACACTGCGGGTACATCGCCTATTTCTATGACTCCTAGAATGGCTCATATTGAGTGCAAGAACTCAAGATGCAGTTACAAATTGTTAGACAAGGGCTTTATTAGATCGAGCACTTCACACCTTGGGGCACTCGATTTTGTTTGCGAGAGAAGGACAAGACTTTTCAGGCGTATGGGTGTGTGAGTTAAATAGGGCTACTATCAGAATAGGTACCCTTTGCCCAGGTGATGATTTGTTTGATCAATTGAGAGGGGCACGGGTCTACTCCAAGATCGATCCTCGCACAGGTTATCATCAGTTGAGAGTTAGGGAGGCAAACATCCCTAAGACAGCGTTCAGGACGCAATATGGGCATTTCGAGTTCATAGTGATGCCATTCGAATTGATGAATGCTCCAGTGGCATTCATAGATCTTATGCATAGGGTGTTCGACCCTACGGGTGGTTACGTTGTGGTTTTTCGTGGACATCTTGTTACTCCAGAGTTTGAGGAGGATCATGATGGTCGCCAAGGATTGTTCTCCAAACCTTGAGAGGAACATCGGTTGTTGATTAGTGCTTAAAGTGTTATTTTGGACCACATTTATTACGGGTTTGAGCACTTACATGTACTAATCAGCGTAATTAACCCAATTTACACATTAAGGTCCCTGTTATTCTACTGATCGCATTTTGTGGTAAATTTTGCAGTTTTTACAAGCTATTTAGGTCGAAATTGTTGAGTCTATCCAAGCACGAAGAATTCGAGTCAAACTCAGCATTGAGACCCGAGGGCAAAAGGAAGAAAGAATGAAAATGCAGCAAAAATGGAGCGACAAAATTTCTTGCGTTTGAGAAATTGCTCACGCGCTACCCTTTATTCCCACCTCTCAACCACTATTCACCCATTCAGCACTGTTCATCCTGCTGCCCGTTCTTGCTTTTTGACGTTGTGCCCTGTTTGCATTTTTTTGGTTTCTTCCCATTTTATCCCTTGTAATAGCTTTTGGTTTTGGTTTGTTTTGTAATTTCCACTTTGCTCTAAGCCTTATGCTCGGTGAGCTCTGTAAATCAATTCTCCAATCAATCAATAAAAATTTTAGGAGAAGCTTCCCGGCTTTCGGCTGCCTCTATTTTTGCTCCATTTTCCTTCATTTTCTTTTCACTTTAAGACCCAGACACCCTCAGGGATGACAACTCGAAGGATGAGAGCTACAAACCCATTGCTCAGCCCAGAGCGGAAGGGCTGCTTTGGCGCGGGATCTGGAGACTCTTGGGGTCCCACATTTTCACGGGCATCTTTGCCGTGTGTTCTCCTTTTAACTGGTGTAGATCCCTCTATTCATGTTGAATGTGTGAAGCCCCGGAAAATTTGAATTTTCTGAAATAGAGTAAAATGGTAATTTCGGTCAAAATCTGGAATTTTTCTAGATCTCGGATGATGAAACGAACTTCACCGTTGGAATCGTCTCTCGAAATCTAGCTACCATGTCGAATTTCGTTGAATTATGAAACAATCGAGATTTGCACGTATGTCGAGGAAATTTGACAAATTAGTAAATGACAAGTGGCATAAAGTCCCACACCACATTGATACATGTAGGCAGGCTACGTGTCTAGAGAAAGTGGTCTTGCATGAGGGTAAATGTTAGTGGATGCTAGGTGTCTTGGATAGGCTTTGCATGAGGAATTTAGTGGGAAGAAAAGTGGGTTAGGAGACAAGTGGAAAGTGAGGTGTCAAGAAACTGAGGATGAATATACTCTCTAACTAGATAAAGCTTAGAGGGGAAAAAGAAAGGGGAGAAAGAGTTCTCAAGTTACGAGGGGAAAAGAAGGAGAAAAGGAAAAAGAAAAGAAAGAAAGAAGAAAGACAGCGGAAAAAAAAAAAAAAAAGAAAGAGGAACCGGTAGTTCTACGATTCAACAAACGAGGAAAGTTGTAGTAGTGAATGGATGCACTTCTAGAGGTAGGGGTTCTCTCCTACTCTGGTTAGTCTTTGTTTAAGAGCCATGAAATGGTCATGATGGTTAGCCCGAGTAGTGGGCTGGTTTAAAGAATAATTTCGATAGAAATTGTTGATGGTTGGGACCGGTTTCCGGGTCTATGTAGTTATTAGAACTGCAGTTCTGGAACTGATTGTTGTACTGTAGTTTGGGATATGAGCAAGATGATCTTGGTTGTGTACTATGCATGTTGTTTTCTGAGTTTGGAGATAGAGATCCAGTTTTTGTGTGTTATTGCTTGTTTGAATAACATGCAGTTGTGTGAAAATGATGTTAATATATGCATGCTTGTTATATATTAGCGTGACCTTGGTGTGAAGTATGTATTATGAGTGTTGCATGTAGTTCCCATCATGCATGTAACATGAGATATTATGCAGTGACATTATCATTGCTCGTGCACGGGGTCATAGCGTGAATCGGGTGTGAGTACATGAATAAAATAAATTATTTCGGAGGGTTGTCCAATAAATTATTTTCGGAGGGTTGTCCAATAAATTATATCGGAGGATTGTCCATACAAAATAGATTATCGGAGTCGGTCCACTATTTATATCGGAGGGTTGTCCACAAAATAGATTATTGGAGTCGGTCAACTATATATATCGGAGGGTTGTCCACAAAATAGATTATCGGAGACGGTCCACTATATATATCAGAGGGTTGTCCACAAAATAGATTATTGGAGACTGTCCACTATTTATATCAGAGGGTTGCCAACAAAATAGATTATCGGAGTCGGTCCACTATTTATATCGGAGGGTTGTCCACAAAATAGATTATCAGAGTCAGTCTACTATTTATATCGGAGGGTTGTCCACGGTTAAAAAAAAATACCTTTGTTTGGAAATGGTTTTCTCATACATGGAAAATTGCATGTATAAGAGAGTCTGTGAGGACTGGGCATGACATAAACATTCATATAGAGAGATGCATGGTATATGAATGTGTGTGAATATGATTTTATGGATTATGTCGTTTGCATGTGCACTTAGGTGGGAGTAGCCCTTATAGGAGACTTTCTCTCTTGGGCATAAACTCACCTGGGTGTGGGAAAAATATTTTCGAGTCAGAAGGTACACAGAAGGCACTTCATGAGGTCTTAGTTGAGAGGAAGATCTAAGATGGCCTATCGTGTTCTTTTGTAAAAATTTCTGGGTAGAAAACCCAGTTTTTGTTTAAACTGAACTATTGTCAAAATTTTGTACTTGTGATGTAAATAAAATTGTAATTAAACTCAGATTTTATGTTTAATACAATTTGGTAAGAGCCGTGTCTTGCCTTGAAGGGATGTTGCGTTACGATGCGAACCGCAGAGTGGCTCTATTTCGATCCTATGTATTAGCCGAACTTTAAGATTGATTTTTTTATTGGGAAGTAAAAGGAATTTGGCCCTGTTTTTTCATGGTATATTGTAGCCCCATCAGTAAGCAGCGTAGGCTTTGAATCCACCAATCGGACCTCTACAACCAGAGTTATGGCCTTTTTACTCCGCAAGGGGTCTGAGAGGGTAGTTTGTGGAGCGATCTCATCTGTGTAAACCAGTATCTTTGGTTGAAGCTGAGCTCTCTGAGCTGTGGTTGAGCTCCTACATGAGCTATTGGCTGAGCTCTCTACATGAGCTGTCGCGAGCTCTCTGCATGGGGCGGTTGAGCTCTCCTGCATGAGCTATGGTGAGCTCTCCTGCATGAGCTGTGGCTGAGCTCTCTTGCATGAGTTGTGATTAGCTCTCTTGCATGAGCTGTGGCTGAGCTCTCCTACATGAGCTGTGGCTGAGCTCTCTTGCATGAGCTGTGGCTGAGCTCTCCTGCATGAGCTAACCTCTTGTGCGGCGGTGACCTCTTTGGTCAAAGGCGAGGCTCTCTGTGGTATTAATTTGAGCTCTCTGCATGAGGGGCTGTGGTGAGCTCTCTGCATGAGCTGTGGCTGAGCTCTCCTGCATGAGCTGTGGATGAGCCCTCTTGCATGAGTTGTGCTAAGCTCTCCTGCACGAGTTGTGGCTGAGCTCTCCTGCATGAGCTATCTTGAAGCTCCTCTGCATGAGCTGTCTTGAGGCTCTCTGCATGATGCGTGGCTGAGCTCTCTGAGATGAGGCGTCTTGAGCTCTCTGCATGAGGGCGGGCTCTTTGGGCATAGGCCCAGGCTCTCACACGCAGGCTCAGCAGGGATGAGCTGCATGTGGCCGAGCTGACCTCCTTTAACTGGGCTCTTCTGGTCGAGCTCAGCAAGGAATGAGCTCAGCTATGCCAACTTTGGACGACCATAACTTTCTCATCCGAAGTCCGTTTTGTGCGTTCTTAGACTCTATAGAAATATCTCTGAGTCTAGAATCTAACCATATGCCTATGGATGGCATTTTGTGCTCACATAGTTTCTGAAAAGTTGATCATTGCACTCAGTGCACTAATTACTGGAATCTTGAATGAGAGGGACTGTTATGTGTCATTGCTTAATAATTAAGTGACACATGAATATGCGTAAATGAGGCTATTATATAACCTGTTGAAGGTTACATGTGAAAAAAAAAAAAAAAACCTCGGGATTTGGGGTGTCACAGAATGGTCAGTACTTGGTAATCTTTTAGTGCTCACTTGATGCTTATTACTAGATCTCGTGATGTTCATTAGTTATCATTTATTAACCATTGTAACGTGAGTCAAGGAGACTCGTTTGAGCCTGACTGAGAACATAAATGGCTAGTGGTGCCATTTTCAAAAAGGATAATTATTTTGGGTTAGGTTTTATAGCTAAATGAAGATCCGATTTGGGAGATGACTTATAGGTCATCACCTCCCCAGAGAAATGACCCCGAGGACCTCTTAGTGACTTTGTAGAGACTACGCATCCAGTAGCCTGATAGTTCAAGGAGTTCTATTTTACAATTTTTTTTACTTAATTTATTATCAGCCTGCAACCATCCAACTCCCCAGTTTTTATCAAACCTTAAAATACAAACCAAATGCACCAGTTTTCATCTCACTGTAAGTCATTTGTGCAAAGAAAACTCATCCCTATGTTCGGCCCTAGAGCCACTATACTGCAGTAGCTTTGCTACGACAGTCGGATTTAGGATATAAATATTGTTGATTCCCGACACCTACTGTGGCACGAATTAGTTGTATGCCAAATTCAGCAAGTGTGAATTTTGGCTTACTAAGGAGAGATTCGTGGGGCACATGGTATCAGCTTCGGGGGTATCCGTGGACCTAGAGAGGTTCAAGCAGTCATGAGTTGGGAGGCGAAGTCGATCTTCGAGATGCACCGGTTTCTTGTAGTGATTGACAGGTATTCTGAGAGGTTCATTGAGGACTTCTCCCGATTGGTAGGGCCTATGACTAGATTGACTCGGAAATAGGTCAAATTTCAATAGAATGACTTATGTGAGAGGGCATTCCAGGAATTGAAGAGGAGGCTTACTTCAGCTCCTATTCTGATAGTCTCGGAAAGGGACCTGAGAGGTACCACGGTGTATTGTGATCCCTACAGGGCGAACTTGGGTGCGTTTAATCCCCGATGCAGGAGGGTTGTGACTTATGGTTCTCAGCAGTTGAAGAACCATGAGTAGAGTTACCCTACGCATGATATGGAGCTGGCGACCATTTGCTTTTCCTTGAAGATTTGGCGTCACTACCTATACAATGAATAGTTCGAGGTGTTTTCAGACCACAAAAAGTTTGAAGTATATTTTCACACAGCAAGACCTCAACATGACCAGCGGAGTGGATAAGAACATATGGGATTATGATTTCGCATTCCCAACAGTAAAGTAAATGTGGTGGCTGATGCACTCGGTCGGAAGTCTCGTGGAGGGTTGGTAGTGTGGTTTCACGGTGCCGGATGCTTCGGTGTGGGATAGTTCGATCTATAGTACAATGATAGAGCTTAAGGTACTTTGGGAGTTTAGTGGCTCGTTCCTATTAAGCCAGTGATTGAGTCCACTAGACGGGGACCTGAAAGATATTGTCCATTAGGGACTAGAGTATAGGCTGGGTACGGAGTTATGAAGGTAGGGCCGTCCCTCACGAGGATAGTAGTCTTCGGTATAGGGAAGAGTTATGGTTCCCCAATTAGCAGATCTAAGAAAGAAGATCCTCAAGGAGTTCCATTGCTCTTGTTTTGCTGTGCATCCAAGTGGCATGAAGATGTACCATGATTTTCGTTGCCAGTATTACTAGAGTGGGATGAAGAAACACGTTGGATATTTCGTTCAACGATGTCTCATATGTCAGTAGGTAAAGGTTGAGCACCAAAGGCCAGCAAGATTACTCCAGCCTTTGAAGGTGGCTGAGTGGAAGTGGGAACATGTCACGATGGACTTTGTGACTCACTTGCCACGAACATCACAAGGGCATGATACGGTGTGGGTGGTCGTGGACCAGACTTACTAAGTTGGCACTCTTTCTAGCTGCGCGGATGTCCTTCACATTAGAGGATTTCAGCAGGTTGTATATACGAGAGATTATCCGATTACATGGAGTGTCAACCTCTATAGTATCGAGACCAGGATCCCAGGTTTACGACTCATTTTTGGGAGAGTTTCCAGCGAGCCATGGGAAGATAATTGATGATGAGCATTGATTTTCATCCTCAGGCAGATGGTCAGTCAAAGAAGACCATCCAGACTTTAGAGGACATGCTACGAGCATGCATCCTAGATTTTAAGGGTATTTGGAAGGCGTTGCCACTTGGTGGAATTCACCTACAACAGGTTATCGGAGAGCATACAAGTGGCACCCTCACAGAGCACTCTATGGGAGGCCATGTCGATCTCACGATTTTTAGGCGAGGTGGCGAAACCTCACGAGTTCAGTTTGGTTAGAGACACCTCCGAGAAGGTGGAAGTGTCTTCTCATGGCTCAAAGCCGATAGAAGAGATATGCCGAAAAATGGAAACGACCTCTAGAGTTTGAAATGGGTGATCATGTCTTCTTGAAAGTAATGCCTAAGAGATGAGTGGTAAGGTTCGGCAAGCGGGGAAAGCTATCGTTGAGGTATATCGGGCCCTTCGAGATACTTGAGAGGGTGGGTACAATTGCGTATCGATTGGCTTTACCGCCAAGTTTATCGGTGTTCATGTGGTGTTCCATGTCTCCATGCTCTGGAAGTACACTCCAGATTTGACTCATGTAGTGGATTAGAACGAGTTTTCTGTTGATGTAGCCCATACAGCCCGAGGAGGGATGGTGCGTATTTTAGATAACGAGATCGGGTTTTGCGAGGCAAGGCTTGTGAGGCTAGTAAAGGTATTGTGGTAGCACTGAGGAGTAAAAGAGGCAACATGGGAACGCAAAAGCACTGTGCGTGCCAATTATCTTTTCCTATTTGAGGATGAAGGTATGTTTTTAGTCATTTGGCATTAAATGACTTTTGCATATGCATGTGATTGGAAGTGTGTGTGTGCATGAATTTCGAATGAAATTCTTTAGGGGAGAATGTATTCCAGGAAAATTTGAATTTTTCTAAAAAATGGCAAAATAGCAAATTGTCACTAATGTACAAGTTGCAAAACTAGAATTGTTCTAGATATCGGATGATGAACAGACCTCACCGTTGGATTTGTCTCGCGAAATCTAGTTATCCAAACAAATTTCGTTAAATTCCAAGACAATCGGATTTTCATGATTTTCAGGGCGTCGGGTGCCTAGTGGACCCCAAAAACAGGAAGTTTTAGAAAAATCTCAAAAGTGGAAAAAAAAATCAATTAAGTAAAGTTCATTTAAAATAAATTGAACCTAAACCCAAACGAAATAAATTATTTCATGGCAAAAAGGGACCCGAACGAGTCGGGGACATGTGGCACAATATGAGCCAAGTGTTTAAAATTTGGAAGAAGGGTTAAAACTCATTTTTAGGGTAGAAAGATCATATTTCTGTTGTCTAGTCGTGAGAGAGAGAGGGAGAGAGAAAAAAAATCCAAACTTCTCTCTTTGATCTCACAGTTGTCGGTCGAATTCATCGGACAGAACAAAAAGTTCATCTACTCGGCAGGGAGCTGTGTGGGTACCAAAACGCGAGGTTTCACCGGATTCAAGCGAGGAGTTCAAGAAATCAAAGATTTCGGGTTTAGGAAGTTCCCACGAGACTTCCTAGAGTTTCTTCTATGCTCAAAGAGATAGGGATTCTTCCTACTTTGGTTTATTTTTCCACTATAAGGGTTGTTTGGTTGTGTTTTATGCCCTAAGGGGCTTTTTGGCCCTTTTTTTGCCCTAAGGGGCTGTTAGGCAAAATTTTGGGGTGAGGGAATAGTGTCATGTTTTGACCCTATATGATGTCCAGTTTTTAAGATTGATTTTCGATTAGAAAAATAGAGAATTTTGGTTAGTGTTCTTCATGAAAATTGTAGCTGAAGTTATGAACTTGATGTTAGGATTTTAAATTATTCAAATTGAACCTCTATAGCTCAAGTTATGGTTCATTTCATTTCCGGAATAGTCACAGCTTAGGTTGTTGACTGTTTGTGTTCAGGTTTTGGGACTGATTTTCGGTTGGGAAAAAAGAGGGAATTCGGACTAGTGTCCTTCATAGAAATTATTGCTGAAGTTGTGAACTTGATGTTAGGATTTTGAATCACTCAAATTGGACCTTTATAGCTCAAGTTATGGTCCATTTCATTTCCAGAATTGTCACAGCTTAAGCTATTGACTGTTTGTGTCTAGGTTTTGGAACTGATTTTCAGTTGGGGGGAAAAAGAATTTTGATTGAGTGTCCTTCGGCAAATTTTTATCTGAAGTTGTGAAATTGATGTTACTATTTTTAATCACTCAAATTGGACCTCTATAGCTCAATTTATGGTCCATTTCATTTCCGAAATTGTAATAGCTTAGGTTATTGACTGTTTGTGTCAAGGTTTTGGAATTGATTTTCGGTTGGCAAAAAAGGTAAGTTAGACTAGTTTTCTCCATATAAATTATAGCCGCATCTGTAAACTTGATGTAGGCTTTTGAATCACCCAAATTAGACTTATACAGCTCAAGTTATGGTCCATTTCCCGGGACTGCTACAACTTAGTCTGTTTAATGGTTTGTCTCCAAATTTTGGGACTGTTAGAGGACTAGTTTCTGAACTGAGGTCGGAAATATTATGTGGTCTATCATGGCTTGTTGTGTGGAATGTTTTGTGGGCATCTCTATGCCACATCTGGTCTTGAGGATCCAGTTGGCATTGCTTGAGTTTGAGTGGAAATCTTGGTGGTAATTGAATGAATGTTAATATATGTGTTTAATGTATTGACATGTGATGAATTGTGTGTGTAAACATGGCCATTAGATGGCATGTTGTAGGCTATTTTGTTGACATATTATGTCATAATTTAGCCTAGAGGATAAAGTGCGTCGTTGCTTGGTAAGAAAAGTAAAAAGATTTGATTGTGATATTGATATATGTGCGTATGATATATTGACATGAATGAAATTTGTGGAGATTATATGCGTGTTTGATATAGTTGTCCATGATGCATGGAAAATGCATGATTAAATTGCTCATATAGCATTCATCATATATGTAGCATGATATAGGATGCCATGGCGCATCTCATTGCATTTATGCACGGGAACATCACATGACATAGGTGTGAGTGCATGGTTATAATCAACACTGCGTTTGGTGTTTGATGGTGGGCTTAGTACGGTGGGACAATGTCCAACAAAGTCGCATGGTTAAAATGGAAACGGAAAATGAAAATGTGTCGAGTATTAGCAAGTAGGGATAGACACCCCCTTGGGTGAAAGCCCCATTAGTTTTGGTTATACATTTGTGTCCAACGGTTAAAGCCCGTGAAAGTGTATGAAGGCTTGCGAAGCCTGTAGTGAGACCCCGAAAATTCGCTACCCACAAAAAGACACATGATTTTGAATATAAATGATCAATTAGGTGTAACATCCAAAAAGCTTTTGGTTTTAAAAACAAATGAATTTTTTTGTAAAATGATCATTGGATGTAATCCGCAAATGATGGGTTTTATCACACTTGACATTGCATGATGTGGTAGGAGTCGGTAAGGGCTCGGCGTAAGAGGAAGCCGATGGGACTCAAGCGCGCTGGTACATGATTGAGTCTCATCTCATTTCATGGTATGTAGGATTCTATAGTAGAAATTGCATGTTTTTACTTGGAATGTGAATGTGAATTGTGAACATGACCATTGCATGTGCACTTAGGTGGGGAGTAGCCCTTGTATGAATTTTAATCTACTGGGTGTAGCTCACCCTTTATGGGACCCCCATTTCAGGTACAAGGAATACACCGATGCACGGTGCTCACTCGAGGCCGTAGTTATGAAGAAAGCTGGGTTGTGGATTTGTATTCATTTTTGTAAAAATGCTTGGAACAAACTAGTTCTAGCTTGTATTTTGTGTAAAAAAAATTGAAATTAAATTCTTATAGGACTGTTTTAAATATCATTTTATATGTTTTAAATGAGTATGGATAAATGGGCCCGATTGTGCCACTTTTACTCATAAATGGACCTCGTGCGATCATTGTATTATATTGGGTCCTAGATGAGCCATGTTACTATGTTTTGTACACGTTGGATTTTGGATAGAGCTCCCCGTATAAAGGAGTCTCTGTCCGATTTTTCTTAAAATTATGGATCCCGGTAAATGGGACATAACATTGCGGTACACAAGTTAACGGTTGGTCAACGGACCCTTAGGTCTTAGGGCATCATAATATATGGAGCCTTGTGTCTCTAAGGAAAGTTGTTTAGCATCAGTTTTATGGTTTTTTGGACTTGGTTAGTGTAGTTCAGGAAACAGCTAAAAAGAAAATTCAGTGTTTGCATCAAGTTAGTTTTGATATCTTCTTGATCAGGAAATTAAAGAACATGTTGATATTTCTCTATTAGAAGGAATCTTTATGGGGAGATGTTTGCATAATCTCTATTATAGGACCCGAAATTTAGAAATATGTAAAACTATGAGGAATTATGATTATATTTGTTTTTAAATAAATTTTCTTAGTATTTTTTTTCCCTAGTATTTTCTGGATTCCAAAAGGAGCCTAGAACAATTTTGTGAATGTTATAGTTCCATTTATACTTATTAATTATTATAGGCATACATTATAACATTTTTATTATTTTAATATTTATTTGTTGATTGCAACATGAACTTGTTGGCTCAGAGAAGTATACTATTAAAGAAGGCGGCAAGTTTCAGAACCATGAAGACTACATTGAACTTATTATGAGGTTGAAATTTACTTCAAGGATTTATGGTTTGTTGTCTTGCACCAATATTTGTTCTTATTTAATTTAGAATTAGAAATTCTTGTTGAAATTTTTTTGATGTAATTAATAAGTTCATGTGTAATTAATATATAGAGACTGTTACATTAATTGTTTAAGCTAGGTTATTGTATATTAATATTTAGGAATATTCTAATTACTAAAATTTGATTTGATATTATTAGTTTCAATTTTTGCTTGACACTTAAAAACGTCAACGTCATAACTTCACTTTTTTCTTGTAGTGTAGGGATCTTCATGCTATCAGTTTAATGGAGAAAGTAAGCCTTTGTCCTTAACTTGGTTGAACTATTTACAATTTTCTATTTCAAGTAAATAATGTTTAGGTTGCTAAAACTTGTGTGTTTTGTTAATTTAAATTTTAATAAAAGTGAAATTGCTTCATAATTATGTTTGAGATATTTGGATGTTATTATGATTGAAATGCTTGATAATTTCAAATTGATGTTTTTTGGGTTATGATTTTTAAGTTGCATATATTGAGAATTGTCAAATAATGTGAATGTGAGTTTATATGAATTGGTGGATTTATTGAGAATTGGTGAATATACATTGAAAAATATTGTAGGTGATTTTTGGATAATGCACTTTTTAGGGGAGACTCTGTCAAATTTATATATATATATATATATATATATATATATATATATATATGTGTGTGTGTGTGTGTGTGTGTGTGTGTGTGTGTGTGTGTGTGTGTGCTGCGATACTTGAATGTTGATATGATTGAAATGCTTTGATAATTTCATATTGATGATGTTAAGTTATGCTTTTTGCAAAGTTGTATATATTAGGAATTGTCAAATAATGTGAATGTGAGTTGACATGAATTGAAGATTGGAATTTATTGAGGATTGGTGAATGTACATTTGGCTTGCCTGTAGGTAATTTTTGGATAATGCATTTTTTAGGGGAGACTATCGATTTTTTTTTTTTTTTAAAGTCCATGTATGTTGACTAACTTTATATATCATAGAAATATTATGAGTGGGAGGATGTTTGGAATGGGATCATTAAGAAATTATGGGAGCAAGTAGTGGGTAAGAGATACTCGGATATGCTTCATCGTTGAAGGAAGGCGGAAAACCTGCATTTATGTCTAATGAGGTATAGCAGAGTTGGTAGCATCGGTGGAATGATGCCTCATTCCAATCAGTAAGAGAGCATCAATCAAGAAATCGACATAGTGAGACTGGTGGACCTTAATCTAGAATGTCATGACCGCGGTTGTAGGTCGAATCGTTAGTAGGCATGCGAGGCAGTTGTAAAAAAAAATTTCACATTTTTTAAAATTATCTCAATTTTTGCATATCTGATATCTAATTGTTTATTTCAAGAAATGAAGGAGGGTGCCTGATGAGCTTAAAAGTAATCTATTTTCAGTCCATTTTTCTGATTGATTTTTATATAAAAAGACTGATTAATATGCAGGAAGATGGAATAACTTCACCCAATCTGCTGTGCAGCAGGAAATTGAAAAGCGAAAATGCGGGAAAAAAAAAAAGCGAATCTTGGGCATTGCATCTTGATATAATGGGCTGAAGGAAGTTGCAGCAAGAGAAGTGCAAAGTTAAGGGTGATGTCGTGAAGCTTTTGTGACAATCAAAATCATCTTCGGGTTACAATTACAAGGTCCCGGTCGAATTGGAAGCATAATGAAGACAAAGCGGTAGGCGTGAAAGGAGCTCAAGGTCAAACAACCAGATATTGATGAAAAAGAAGAAATGATGTCGCGACATCATTCAAAGGTCGTGACAGAATTTAACTCAGTACAGTGGATATGATGTCGGGACACCAAAAAGAAGTCGCGACAGGAGCTAAAAATTGGCCCGAACATTTAAATTCGCAACATCGCTTCAAAGTTAGAGTAGTCGCGACCTCGGCTGCGGAAGCGAGAAAGCGGTCGTGACATCGGTTTGCAAAGGAAACTAATGGTCGCGCTTATCGGATGCACTAAAAGAAGGTCATGACATCAACTACACGAGAAGGAAGTCGACATCATTGAGGTGGTGTGACAGCATTGGTAGAGAAGAAGGTGCGACAACGCGGGTTGTTGCGACATCGAATATAAAGACTTGAGGTCGCGACAACATCGGTCGGCGACAGCCCTCGAGAGAGAAAGAGTCGCGACAACATCCGATTTAATACGTGACATCAGAAATACACCTGATTAAGGTCGCGGCGTCCTTAAAAATTTGTCGTGACATCAGCTACGACAACGTCGACCAAACAAGACTACGTGACATGACTAAAGACAACGAGGTCGCGACAAATTGATGTCGACATCAACAACCAATGGGCCATTTAAAAGCTGGAGTCAAAAGAAGTGCATGAAATTAGGAATGACTTCAGAATTTCTATCATCTGAAGTACAACTTAGGAATGAGCCTTGTTGTTGGCTCTGAAAGAGAGATGCGGGTTCTTTGAAGGCTCACGTATTTTTATTTTATTTTATTTTATTTTCTTTTCTTTTGTTTTTTTCGTTTTCTTTTTGTTTAGTTTAGATTAGAATAGTTTGTATTTCGTTCTAATTTAGTTTGAACGTTAGGCGCCAAAGGATTTAGCTGAATGTAGATTTATATTTCTTCAAATTACTGTCTGGTTATTTGAATTCCATACAAATTTTGGGATTTCGAACACCCAGTTTTCGATTACAGTGGTTTACTTGATCAGCAAGCCAATGTATGGTATAATCAGTAATTTAGAAGCCCTGACTTCATTGATTGGCGATTATTGCTCGAGAAATAATCTCTACTTGAGTATTTTTATTCAGTATATTTGGAACTTCAGATGTTAAATCTACTTCTTTGGTTTTGCTTGTATCTTGGGAATTGATCCCAAATTTGAGTCTCTTGTACACCATGTGAGGTTGTTACAGCTGCGTTCCAAGGCCCCTCTGGGTGACGCGAGAGAAGGCATTCCTGAGTAAACAATTTCAGGAAGGTGTTTGAACCTGATATTCGCGATCTAATCGCAGCTCACATATATTTAAATCATACATCTCCTTCTCCTTGTGGCAGGAATGAGTTGAGAGTGAGTTATTGAATTTTAAGGCATCTGAGGAGTTCACCTCAATTCGAGATAGTGAATTCGATCCCGTGTTAACAAGGCTCTAATCAAAGGAAAGGAAGTAAGCTGTTAATTTTGAGGATGAGGAACCCGAGTATAGTCTGAGCCTAAGTGATGAATAAATTGAAGGAGCTCGGGTATACGATCCATGTTGTAGGTATGAAGTATTGAGAAGAAAAATACGGTAGACTCTTAGATTTAAAGTAGTTACTCTCACCCTCGTATTCGAGAGAAGCTTGATTAAAATTGAGATGATGAAGCGTAATGGTTTGGAGAAGGTCAGTCCTGCCCCATAATGAAATCAACGGGCTAGTTTTTAAAGATACGTAGTTCGAAAACAAGGGATTCTGATCTGTTGTAGGAATTGATTCTTCCTATCATTGATTATTCAATGTTTCCTTTAGAGATAATGTTAAATCTAAATTTGTTATTTTGAAATTTCAATCTTCAATTAATTTGTTATTCGATCATTTTCTTTTACATCATTATTTTCAAGCTTTATTTAAATCTCATTATCAAATCGTCAAACTAATTATGGAACTTAAATGTTGGGGTAGTTGATTGAAAAATTCTTGATATCTTATTGGGATCGATATACGGACTTAAATCCATTTTATTACTTAGGCACCATGCTTGTAGTATCTTGCAGGTCAAAACCACATGAAAATGGTTTCTCTTACAAAAATATCTTTAATCAACATGATAGTTGAAACTCACACTCAAGTTTAATGGTTTTATCTCAAGAAGTTAGATAATATTCCTTGAATAATAAGTCTTAAATTTGAATAGGTGTGTTTTACCTGATCCATAACAAATTCATAGATGTTATCTTAACAAGTTTTGTGGCATTGTGCCGAAGTTAGTTAAAGCAAATTATTTGGTGATAGCGTCATAAATTTGTATACATCATATAATTCGGTCAAGCGAGTTTACTAGGCGCGTTCGCGAGTGATCGAAAGAATTTGTAAATCAATATTCGAACGAAAGAAGGAAATGCTAATTGGACATTTTGAAGAAAAGAACAAAAAATAGCTTTTCAAGCGTGATTATTTTAGCCACTAACGCTAACAAACCATATTGAAAATATTTGTTGACAGAGACTAATCCTATTAATGTAAATTGTATTTTGATTTGAGGGACAAAATCTTAATGCATAGGAAAGCGAACAACGTCACGATTCAGCGGACACGAATTAGAGAGAACCTTTCCAGGAAAAAGATAAAGAAAATGAAAACAACCGTATAGCGAGATGAAAGACGAAGGATCGAATGGAAGCACATAGAGAAGCATCTAGAAGGCCTCCAATCACGTACTATGGACTTACAGAGCTGTGTCGAGATAGTACTCTATGATGAGAGCGACCCGGCTATTGATGCAAATAATTTTTGAACTTAAACCTGACACTAATTACAATGGTCAGCGACATCGGTTCTTGGTCATCCCACAGAGGACCAAGCCAGGCACAGGAAGATTTCTCGGGATGGCTAATCTGATGAAGTTGAATGGGGTGGGACGGAGAGTCAAATCAAGCTGCATCTCTTCACATTCTCTCTGGGAGATCATGGCTGGTACATGGTATGAATCTTTACCATATGGCTGACAGTGGGAGGAGGTTAGTAGGGCGCCTACTTGAGTAGATTCTTTCCCCGGCCCTCACCTCATAGAAGGAGGGGAAATCATTGTGTTTCGGCGGGGAAGATGAAAGCACGTATATGGCTGGGAAGATTGACGGTTCTGTGAGAAGATGTCGATGCATGGGATAGATCACGAAGACTCGGATGGACATTGTATATCATGCAGCGAATGATATATCAAAGGGGATCATTGATGCTTCATGTTGTGGAGCATTAACGAAAAAGAATCTTGAAGAGGCCAAGAGAGTTGATTGAAGACTTGGCTAAATTACGTATAAACTCCTTCACGAGTTTTGAAACAAATGGAAAGGGGATCATGGGGCGAAGCGGTGGCGATGACCATGGAGGCAGTTGGATGCCATTATGTAAATTTGGACAACCAGAAAGGAAGACACACACTTGCCCATGAGATAGGAGCGGAAGAGAGTTATTGAAGGCGATCTTGAGAGAAATTTCTTTGAAGAACAATTACATGATCTTGAAGGGTTAAGTATGCGGGTGAGCGAGAAACTACCATTTCAAACCCAATGCTAACTGCCGGCACGTATCACCAACCGAGGAACCATAGGGAATTTCTCATATGGTGGAGGGGCTTCCGCGAGGTGAGCATGACGAGAACCCTCGCGAGGTTATCAGTGGCCACAGGTTCAGTGATAGCGTGAAATGAACACGAGTGAATATCGGGGTCGGAGAAAGGGTGATGCTGAAACGAATCTTTGCATTTCATGGGGATAACAAGAAAATGTTGAACCTCCATGAACAAAGTTGCGAAATTGGAAGCAAGCGCTGCAGATTCTCAAAATTTTGAACACCAATGCATCCTGAGGGCACGGAGACTATGATAGAGCGCTGGCGCCAGCATAAGCCAGGAGGAAAATGCCTTCCCAAGTGACACAAGAAGAATCAAAGGCATAGTTGTGCGGCTTAGGAGTGGAAGAGTTAGAAAGATGAAAGAAAAAAGTAAGTAGCGACAAAGAAGAGCGAAAGAGGAAGAAGCCTTTGGAGAAAAGAAGAAGAGTGGGAAGAGGATATCGAGACTCTGGGCACAAGTCCATTTCCACGAGCTGCGAAGTAAAAGATAAGAGGAGCAGTTTGCAAGGTTTTTTGAAAACCTTTTTGGAAGCTAGAATCGGTATACCCTTCTGATGGTGACTCGAGATGCCACTCTATGCAGAGTCTGAAGGACATGGGCGAAAGAAGATAGTAGAAGAGGGTTGAATCTCCCTTCTTGCTTGCGATGTTATGATAAAGAAGAAATTGCGGAAAAGATGAAGGATCGAGTTTTACAGTCCTTGCATCATTGGAGTTGGTCAGAGCTCTCTGTGACTCGGGAGCTAGTATAAACTTGATGCCCTTTGCGTTCAATGATTAAGTTTGGGAAGTTAATTCCATATTTATTCCTCTTCAAATGACGAGACAGATCGATGGTAAAACTGGAAGGAGTCATGGAAGATGTCTTTAGTCCTTTGTTGAAATTTGTTTTCAGTGGGCTTCATCGTCTGGACGTGGAAGAAGATTCACAAGTACCACCTCTTTTGGGAGACCATTCTAGCCTCCGGAGCGCCCGATCGACATGCAAAAAGAGTTTTACCTTGAGGGTTGGAGGAAGTCGCTTTTAACCTTGATCAAAGCATGTAATATAGATATAGACAGAGAAATTGCAATGTAGTTGATGATGTCTATACTTACAACTCGATGTTCATAATGGATTGTAATGCTCAAATTTTTATCAATGAAAAAGAGATAAATTCCCACTATATTGAAGATGACTACTCGACATCCATACAACAAGCTATTCTATAGAAAACCGTGTTGAGTCAAGCAAAACTGTAAATGACAAAGGGGGAACATAATGAAAAAGGGGAAATTCATCAAGAAACCAGTGAAGAGGGGCTAGTGTTGAAAGAGTTGCAAAGTCATTTGAAGTATGCTTACTTAGAATCACCAAAGAGAAGACCAGTGATTATCTCTGCTAGACTCAGTGATGCTGAGGAACAGAGGTTGCTAAAAATCTTAAAGAAGCACAAAGAGTCTATTTCTTGGTCCATCAAGAACAAGGGTATCACCCATCAATTTGTATGCACAAAATTCTCGCTTAGAAGAAACTTCAAAGCCATCTGTAGAACATCTAAGGAGACTAAATCCAGTGATGAAGGAAGTGGTCAGGAAGGAGGTACTCAAATTGCTTAATGCTGGTTTTATCTATGCACTCGTGATAGTCCTCAAGAGCCCCACCATGGTTCCAAAGAAGGGTGGGTTTAATCCGCAATGAGAAAAAATGAATTGATTCCAACATGAACAGTGACAGGATGGAGGGTATATACATTGATTATAGAGTCGAACACAAACACTTAAAAGATCATTTCTCGCTCTTCACTGAATATGTCGGGATGCATTAGCAGACACACTATTTTTGTTTCTTTGACGGTATTCGTGGATACAATCGTGATTGGCGGGACAGCACTCGAGGACCAAGAGAAGACCATATCTACATGCCCCATGGTACCTTGCCTTCGTAAGGATGCCATTTGGGCCGTGTAATGCTCCCGCTCCCAAAGGTGTAAGGATGTCACATTTTCAGACCCGGTTGAAGAGGTTATGGAAATTTTATGGATGACTTCACTGCGGTATGGATCCGCTGATCGTTGTTTGAAGAACCTTGAAACAATGCTTCAAAGATGCCAAGACAAACAAACTAAAGTAATCGAATCGGGAAAATGCCATTTTATGGTAACAGAAGGTATTGTTCTCGGGCATGTAATTTCGCATCGGACTGAAGTAGACCAATCTAAGGTATCCACATCAAAACTTCGCACCACCTACCACGCAAAAAGGAGTGTGGTGCTTTTGGGCATGCTGGATTTTATAGAGATTCATCGAGACTTCTCAAAACAGCCGCACTAATTATGCGTATTACCAGGAAGACACAAGGTTTAATTCACACTCGCAAGGTCAGCTAAGAAATCAAGATCAAATCGGGTTCAAGCACCTATAATGGTTGAACCAAATAATGGGATCGTGGATTTGAAATAATGTGCGATGCCGTTGATTTTGCAATGAGCAACTGGGGCAAAGAAAGGAGAAAATATTCTAATCATATACTATGCTAGTAGAACCTTCAATGAAGCACAAGAAAATTACTCAACAACTGAAAAAGAGATGCTAGCCATAGTATTTGCTTGTGAAAAATTCAGGCAATACATTTTGGGATCCCATGTTATTATTCATACTGATCATGCAGCAATCTGGTACCTGATGTCAAAGAAGGAAGCTAGCTTCTGTTCGATAAGGTGGGTGCTTTTATCGCAAGAGTTCGATTTGATCAAGGATAAAGGGGTGACAATGATAGCTGATCACTTGTCAAGAGTGTAAAGAAGCACTCACGAAGAAGAGAAAAGTAATACTACCAGAGAACTTCCTGTATGAGCAACCTGCTTAAAGTTTCCTTCCAACTTCCACATGCTTCGATATTGTGAACTATTAGTCAGGTAGTTCCTTCTAATTCTACCAAATGTATGAGGAAACCTTAACCGATAAAGCAGTGTATTATATTTGGGATGATCCACTGATATTTAAAAGAGGCGCTGACATGATAATAAGAAGATGTGTGCCGCGAAAAATGAACAAGGCAAAATTTGAATGAATGCCATGTATCACCATATGGGGGTCATTTTTCAGAGAAAGAATATCATAAGATACTCCAACTGGTTTTATTGGCCCACTATCTTCAGATTAAACAGGGTTAAATTGTGTGATAGATGCCAAAAGATTTCAAAATATCACATATAAATGAAATGCCCGTAAGAGTATAATGGTGGTGCAAATCTTGATATATGGGGATTTCATGTAATTCATTCCCACCATCATTTAGGAACTCCGTATATTACCGCTAGCGCTTGATTACGTTTCAAGTAAGGAAGTAGTGGCTAACCAAGGAATGATGCTAATGTTGTGAGCTTCCTTGCAAAAATATTTTGAGCAAGATTTGGAACACCTTAACTATCATTGTTGATAAAGCTTTACTGGCAAACAAATATTTGTAAAACTCATGAGCAGTATAGATCAAGCATGTAATGAGTCTAGCTTATCATCCCTGCATCAATGGACAAGGTAAATTTCCAATGTGGAGATTAAAAGAATACTTGAAAAGACCGTATCGCAGAAGGATTGGTCTTCCAAACTCATGACACTTGGGCTTGGCAGACTCCGCATACAAAACTCCCATTGGAATGTCCCCATACATAATTGTTTTTGGCTAACCATGTCACCTACCTCTAGAATTGGAATACAAGGCAATGTGGGTCATCAAGAAGTTGAACTTCGATTTTAAAACTGCAAGGGAAGAGAGATTGCTCCAAATATCTAACCCGGAAGAATCAGAAATGAAGCTCTATGATAATGCTAGAATCTACAAGGATAAGACAAAGAAATGGCATGATCAAAGGATCTGAGGAAAGAGTTCGTGAGCAGTGAACTGGTGTTCACTGCCAATTCTGACTAAATTGTTCCTGCAGAGTGTTGAAACCAAATGGAGTGGCCATACACGCTGGTGTCAAGCAAATAAGATTGGGAGTAAAGTGACATTAAGGACTGATACTGGAGAAGAATTCAAAGTCAATGGACAAAGACTGAAGCATTATCTAAGCAGGGAGGAAGGAAAAGAAGAGCTACAGCAAGTTCATTGAGAGAGAAGGAAAATCAAAACAGCAAGTCCAACTAAGGACTAAAAACTGAGCAGTTGATGGGAGGCAACCCATAGAGACTTTAATTTCTGTTTTTAGACTTTGAAATTTTTTTTTTTTTTTTGAATTAACCTTGATTTTGTTTTCTATAGTTATTATAATGATTAGTTAGTACTTAAGTAGTTAATTTTGTTTAATTGAATCCCACCAAATATTGCAGTACTTATGCAATGGTTTAGACAAGAAGGAATGAACTCAAGATAACTCCAAAGAATCCTTGCGTAAGAGAACGATTAAAAAAAAGGGAGCATTCCTTCCCCTATATAAATTCAGAAATTTGAATTAAATACATTCTTTAATTGTCAGGTGAAATTGGTTTGTTTGATGATGAGAATCATAATTGATTAAGAGTGAAAAGTCATTTGTTCATTAAATTTGAGGCAAAACTGCAGATCACGCTATGACAAAACTTATGTTGTGACGTAAACCTAAGTCAACAAAAGTTGATGTCATGACTTAGTCAATGCTGAAGGAAGAACAAGGACGATGTCGCGACCAAAAGTTCTGTGGAGAAAAGAAAAATTGAGGTCGCGATGTAAATTTTCGGGTCGCTACGCTACTAATCCTTCAAAGAAAAGCAGAGGTCACGGCTAACCGACAATGTCCTGAGATGCCTGATGTCGCAACCTTAAGAGGACTTGTCCTCCCACGGATAATTTGTGTCGCGACAAAGAGGATAAATTGCCAACTGGGCAGTTTTCAATTTTGCCCTAAATTTAATGACAACGCACACTCTCAGCCTGAATTTAAGTCGCGACAAGCATTAATAAATGAAATCATAATAAATCTAATTATAATAATTGAATTGCAACTGTTGAGAAACTCTTTCCATTGTTATCTTCTTCCTCGATGCGAATTCAACTCTTCGTCTTCGCATATTCTCTGGATTAGATTCTTGCAAAACCCTAAATCCAAACTTCCTCCTAAAAACCTTCCGATTCCTCCCAATGGCTGAACCCGAGACTTTCGTCCCGAATCTGAACGAAATCATGGAGGAACATGCTCAAACCGAAGGAGCGGTTCATTCATTAACCTGAGAGTCAAATCCAATTGTGCGTGGAAAACAAGCATACAAGGGAAGGGACAAGGTGGATGGAAGAAGAAGAAGAGCAAGTGCCGGTGTCGAAGAGGCTTGTTAACATGCAGAGGTATTACAGGCCTACAAAGGTTCGGTTGAGAGAGAGGATTCAGCAACCCTATTTCTTTCAAGGAAATGATAGAACAACGAGGATGGGAAAATTTAAGCACCGGAGGCCGGATATGCGCGATGGTCAGAATTCTACCAACGAGTAGGAAGAAAGAACAACTCTGTATTTGTCAGGGGGGTTTGGGTTCCATACGAGGCAAATGCCGTGCCCGAGGTGTGCGGGATGGCAGGGCAAAGGCATAGCTCCAAATTTAAGAAGCTATTAGCAAACCGGAACCGTGAGAAGATTGTCAGGAAATTGACAGACGGTAAAGTTCAATGGGATCAAGAAGAAAGGAGCACCAAAGACAATCGCGGGGAGACCTTGTGAGAGGAGGCTAAGGTATGGTTTTATTTCTGGCGTGCGTAATTTGTAGTTCAATGAGCATGTATGCACAGTAAAGAGAATGAAGCCATCATTACGCATGCAATACGAAGGGTACAAGCTCAACGTAGAAGTGGTGAAAATTCAATATTAAAGATACCATGAGGAAACAAAGAGGTTTGATCCACAAATCCGACAATCGCTAGGCTTTGTTTGAAGAATTTGAGGTGAAGGAACATAGGCGAAGAAGAAGAAAGAGGTTTGAGGCTTCACCATTAACCACATTGCAGGGGGTAGAAGTAGGGACGAGGGAATTTGAAAGAAAAGGGGATCATGGTGGAGACGGATGCAAAAAAAGAGAATGAAGATAAGAGAGGACACTCTCTTCGAGGGTTGGGGATCAGAACAAAACCCGGGAACACAATACGGAAGGGAATACCTCATGTTTGCGAGGACTTAGAGCAGGATGAGACAAAGTCCCTATAGATTTCACCACCCCAGGCCCCGGCTCTCCTGTGAGAAGCAGGAATTCGAGAAAACCGGGGAGAAAGCTGCAGGAGCCCGAAGATAGCGAATAATGGAGATGCTCATTTACATGCGAGAAAAGTATGGAAGAAGAGAGAGAAATGGAGCATTCAACGAGAAATTCAGAGAAGATGTGTATGAAGTGAATTGAAAGAAGAGATCACTTGTGGGAAGAAAGAATGGAATAGAAAGAGGAATGTATGAGACGAGTTGAAGAGAGAGAAATGGGAAGAGGAATTGAGCAGAAAGGAAGAACAGCTTAAAAAGATCCTAAAGCATCAAGAAGAAAATTTCAAAAAGGAAATGGAGGAAGAGCCAGATCTACTAAAAGGCTGTGAAACAGCCATGAATCATTCTACAATAATCAATATGATGAGACTCTCAAATTACGAAACTTATCAAGGAAAGGGATGCGGAAACGAAGCCAGAGACAAAGGAGCGAGATCAAGGGTTCAAATTTCTTTATATGTCATTATTAAAGGAGTTTGGGAAGAAGATGTTAGATAGAGACAAAGTGCTTGAGTATTGTGTGAGAGTGCTTATAGAAGAGAAAAATATGGCTGGAAAATTTGGTTTTGATTAACAACAATCTATCAAATTTTAGAGATCATGGCAAATGGAGCATCTGATGAATACGTGGGTCGAGGCAAGATGATTTGAATAAAATTCAGTCTCCTGTGGGCGATTCTTGAAGAACAAATGGAGAAAAGAAAGTTCAAGGCTGAAGAGAGGACGAATGAAATTCAGTTCAATCCAAACTTTGGCAGCCCTTGATGCGGATCCTCGAAACATATTGCTACTTACGCCAAAGAAAAAAAACCTTCAATGACTCATCCATCTCTTCCTCATTCTGACTGATTCTCAACTTTTATACAATCTAATGAATAAAATCATAAATTTGTTTTACGATGAGTTGTTTGAAGTCAAATTGTGTGTTTACTTTTTGCTTAAATTGTTAGAAGAATAACAGTAGAAATAGATCAGTAATGAAAATGATGACATAGCATTAGTTAGTTGATTAGAATATAGGATGAATGAACTAATTGAAAAATAAGGGCTAGTTGACACAGGCAATTTAATTGAAACATAAATTGCGATTTAGTTTGAATTTTTGCTGATAAGTCTAGAATAAGGAAGGTTATACAATTGAAGGAACAAAACAATTTTCTTGAGTTTGTGGTATGAACAGTGAGTCAAGGAACCTGTTGGAAATAACATCATTTAAATTCTCATCCTGTATAGTCGAAAATCCTCGAGTTAGTCACGGTTAATCAACCGGAATTCTAGAACTTGTTAGATTAATGATCAAGGCGAAATCTAGGTGTCCTGATCAACGGGGAAATAATCACGAGGCCATTCTTGGAAAGTTTGAGCCATTCTAGTCATCCCTATTCAAATGCTAATGCATACACTTTAGTTCCAGAAATTGAGCCAAAACAAGCCTTATTCTCGAAAGAAGCCAATGGAGACACCAACCCATTCTACGAATCAATCCTCCCAAAAGAACTGTGATTACGAAAGAACTCCAAAAGAGGAACAAATAAAGTATGAAGTGTAAATTTTGAGGAACTCAAGGAGGAAATACAGAAAAAGGAATGAAGAGAAAAAGATCTGAATCAGAAAAATATAGCAGAAAAGAAGGTTAAAGGGAATAGGTTTTGTCTTATGGCCTAACTCTCTTGAACAATTAAGTTCTTAGGGGTGTTTCAACTTTAGTACCGAATGCCATACGGTATGGGGTTACTAACCTAAAGTTCACTAAGGTGTTAGAAAGCCTAAGAAGACAAAACATTGCACCTATTCTTTGAAGGTGACAAGAAGGAAAATTTCCCAGTTTGAATTATATGAATGAGAAATGGGAACATACGATTTTGAATAGAAGAAAATCAGAATTGGTATCCCAAACACAAAGTTTGGGGAGTTTATTAAGAAATTACAAAGGAGGAAAGGGGACAATTAGATGAGTAAGAAAGGAAAAGGGTATTGGTAATCTTAACTTTAAAATTCCATCCATCTTACCTCTTACCCCTGAGCCTAACATTCTGACCCAGACTGATTGATCTTGAAGGTTGTAGTACCTACATTAGTGGAGATCGATATAAACAACAAGCCTATGGAATTTGGAAAATCAGGAAAGATCAAAGCGAGGCATCCCTCACAGGATTAATTGACTCATTAAGAAATGAAAGAAAATCAACTCACATTTAATGAATCAATTAAGCGTCTTTGTTTGTAAAGCAAATTCATATTCGATTATGTACTGATTGAAGTAAAACTAACAACTATCTGGACTTAAAAATTTGAATACAAAGAAAAGAATGCAATTTCAATTTCGAATTAAATTGGAAACTGCTGCATAGCAGAGCAGAAAAATGTCCTTTTGTTTGAGACGAGCAATCTTTTCTTTCTTTAGCAGGGACAAGCAAAATTTTAAGTTTGGGGAGTTTGATGAGCTTAAAAGTCATCTATTTTCAGTCCATTTTCTGATTGATTTTTATATAAAAAGGCCGATTAATATGCGGGAAGATGGAATACTTCTGTCCTGGCGTACGGTAGGAAATTGAAAGCGAAAATGCGGGAAAAAAGTAGAATGTGGTGTCTTAAATCACGATATAATGGGGTGAAGGAAGTTGCAGCAAGAGAAGTGCAAAGTTAAGGGAATTTGATGTCGTGAAGCTTTGTGATGAATCAAAATGCATCTTCGGGTTACAATTACAAGGTCGTCGAATTGAAGCGCGTAGACAAAGCGGTGGGGCGTGAAAGAGACTCAGGTCGAACAACCGGATATTGATGAAAAGAAGAAATGATGTCTTTGACATCATTCAAGATAAATGACGAAATTTAACTTCGATCACGATTAGTATGATGTGGGACACCAAAAAGAAGTCGCGACGGGAGCTAAAAATTATTTGAACATTTAGGTGTAACGTAAACTGAAGTTAGAAGTGGTCGCGACCTCGACCTTTGAGCGAAGCGATTCGTGACATCAGTTTGCAAAGGAAGCTAATGGTCGCGATCAGATGCGCACTAAAAGAAGGTCGCGACAAGATCAGGCATCGGCGACATCAACTACGAAGGGAAGTCGCGACATCATTCGGTGAGTCAGCGACAACATTGGTAGAAGAAGATTGACAGCACGAGGTTGTTGCGACATGGTCTCAAGACTTGAGGTGACGACATCGAGTTGCGACAGCCCTCTGAAGAAGAGGTCGCGATGACATCCGAGTTGTCGACATCGCTACCTGATTAAGTCGCGGCGTCCTTAATTTGTCGCGACATCGGCTACAGAGACCGTCGCGACCAAACAAGACTCACGTGACATGACTAAAGACAGGTCGCGGCAAAGAATTGATGTCGCGACATATTGACAACTGGCCCCAGGCCATTTTAAGCTGATCCGAGAAGTGCATCGAAATTAGGGCTGACTTGAACGACCTATAAATCTGAAGTTGCTACGCAGAATGATTCGTGCCACGGTGGGTGACTAAAATCAACAAAATTTATATACACCTAAGTTCCTACTACGCCGTAGTCAAGCTCTTTGTAGTATGGTGGTCTGGGAATTGAACACGGGGATGGGTTTTCATCCTAGAATGATGCGCATGAGTGTAAAGGTGAGAGCTTTTCTATTTGGACTTTTTTGGATTTGCTTCAAAAACGGTGAGTAGGTTGAAAGCGAAATTGTAAGCTGAAGCGAAGTGTGAAAAAAAAATTAACTTTGAAGATTTAGGTCACTAACTTGGTAAATTAGGGTAAACAAGTGTCCTCGGGTTTTATCCTCGCGTTATGACAAGCAACCTATAGTCCCTGGCATCTTAGAGATCTATGTTTAACTAGCAAACCTCACTAACAACAACTCCTATTTGAGTCAACACGGGTAGTATGCGGCTATGGCCACTTTTTAGGTTGAAACCACAGCATTAAATATCATTTGAGGCTCGTAAAGACCATCCTAATGAACCACAGTGCATCCTAGCAATAAGTATGCACTTTGTATCTGAACATGGAAGTATTGTGAATCAGTAACATTCAAAGCTATTCAACCCTAATTTGAGAAGATGAGGACCATAAATCTGATTACTGTGACTTTCGGTACAAGAGGACAACATGCATATGCCCCACAGCCAAGCTAGCTTCCTTATAACTTCAAGAGGAGGCAGCGACATCTCTTGAGTTGTCATCCTCGAGAGGGGTGTTTGGAAGCCTAGAAAGTAAAGGAAGAGGAGAGAGAAAGAGAGGGAAAATAAAACCCTAAATAAAATCGGGCTTATTTAAAAATGAAAACTTACAAATTCTTCTCTCCCAATTATTTGCTTCCCCAAAATTCTATTTATTACAAAAGATAGGGGTTTATATAGGCCACCTCATTATGAAAATATAAAGCCTACAAATTTGGCTAAGTTAAGAGACTGAGAAAGTAATACACCAAATTTAGGTCGGTTAGCATTAAATAAAAACATGTGAGGCGAGTGAATTTCGCCCCAAGAGTGAAGAATTTGGCTAGGTAGCGGAAATCTGCAAGGCATAAGCAATAGGAATTTCATTGGGCTTGGCAATTTAAACAGCTAGCGATTTCGCTAGCATAGCGAAATTTTAGGTAATTCTTAAATCATGAGACCCAAACTAGGAGCGATTGCCTAGCGAAAACACGGTGTCTGCGAAAATCCACAATTTCCCCAGACTTCTGAATTTTCGCTAAACCTATGAAATTTTAAGCAATCCCAACGGGAGATTTTTATGAGGCTTAGCGAGTGTGATTCTTGATTTTCTGCCTTTGCCTCATATCTATTTCTCTTTGCGTCGATTTTCTTCACTTTGTCTTGAGTTTTCGTGATTCTTGAAATTTGGTTGATGGCGACACTTGAGTTCAAACTTCATGATTCAATCTTACATCCCGATATTGAACTTCTAAAGTGCGCGAAAACACATAAGCGACCCGAAAATACTCTAAATGGCATAAGTGCTATTAAGAAGACTTGAACACTTCAATTGGTATAAATGACATGATTAATGCGCAAAAAGCACTCAAAACCTATCTAATATAGGGTTCAAAATTGCACTTTTTGGGCATTAATCACACTAACCCCGGCGTTGCTAGTCCCTTATGATACGAAACAAAAGGAGATGCATGTAGTGATTTTCAAAAGTTTATGGGTTTTTATGTACATATGTGATTACCTTAAAGCGAAAAATGGGCACCAAGTTTGGCCAGGCATGAAGAGCAAAAACCATGCAAGAACAATTTTAGGTCAATATTGGTTCCATGATTCTCAACTTGAATTTCCACCTAAATTACAATGGTTCTTTATATAATCAGTTACGCGATAAATTGCTAAATTTGTCCCTCCCCAAACTATATGACATGGCCTTAAGCTATTGAACAACAGTTAATGCCCCAAAAAGTACAATTTGAACCCTATATTAGGCTAGGTTTTTTGATTGCTTTTGCTTTAATCATGTCATTATCTGGTGGAGATGTTCGAGTCTTCTTAATTATCACCTTATCTTAGTTTAGAGGTTATTTTTCTTTGTTTGCGGGTTTTTGCGCACTTTAGCGGAGTTCAATATCGGGATGTATGATGAATCATGAGTTTGAACTCAAGTGTCGACCATCAACCTGACCCGAGTCAATGAAAAGCGAGGCCAAAGTGAAGAAAAATTGATGCGGTAGAAGGCGGGAGACGATGCGTTGAAGCGGCCGGCAAACCCGTAATTTTCGCTAAGCTGCGAAAATTTATTGAACTGCGGAATTTCGCGAGGTTTAGCGAAAATTTCTAAGTCAGTGCAGTTTTACGCTGGAGCACGGGGTTTCTCTGAGCCTTTGTTCCTAGAGAAATTTCATGAACTCGCTACTGTGAAAATTTCGCTAAGCTAGCGAAATTTAAATTCTTCGCGAGTACCAACAAGCGAAATTTCTGTTTTAGCTATGCACAGTGATTTCGCTACCTAGCGAAGTGCTTGACCTAAGCGAAATTCAGCATATAGTCATGTTTTTGTATTTAATGCTAGGCTCCAAATTTGGTGTATTCTCTCTTGTCCTTTAATTTAAGCGTTTTTTGGTATTTTCATGTATTGAGGTGGCTATATAAACCCCTCTCTTTTTGTAATAGATATAGAGAATTTTGGAAGCAACAATTTGGGAGAGAAGGAATTTGTAGCAAGTTTTTCATTTTTTGTAAATAAAGTCGTATTTTAGTTAGGGTTTTATTTTTTCCTCTCTTCTCTCTCTCTTTCCCTTACTTTCTTGGCTGCCAAACACCCTCTTGAGGATGACAACTCAGAGATGCTTAGCTAAACCTCCTTTCTTTGAAGAGGAAGGAAGCAGCGGTGGTCAGGGCATATGCATGTTGTCTATCTTGTCTTGAAAGTCACGAGGTATTGTATTTATGGACCTCATCTTCGAATTAGGGTTGAATAGAGCTGGAGATGTTATTGATTGTGTCTCTCTATGCTTTGGATCGTTTATACTTATTGCTAGATGCAGCATGGTTCATTAGATGGTCTTTGTGAGCCTACGAGATGATATTTAATGCTAGGGTTTCAAAGCGAAAAAGTATAAACTGCGTATTACCTATGTTGACTCGAATAGGAGTTGTTGTTAGGGTTAGGTTTGCTAGTTAAACATAGATCGGTTGTACTGACTGGGATATCAATATATATAGGATTAAACCAGAGACACTTGTTTTCCCTAACTACCAAGTTAGTGACCTAAATCTTCAAAGTTAACTTTTCCTTTACTTTCGAGTTTTACAATTCCTCAATTTTCAAACTACTTCCGCACTTGTTTTTGAAACAAATCCAAAAGTCCAAATAGAAAGCCTTACCTTCGTGCACTTATGCAAATCATTTTAGGATGAAAACCCATCCGTGTTAGACCACACAGACAACTTATCTTGCATTAGCTTGACTACGTGATAGTAGGAACAGGTATATAAATTTTATTTGATTTTAGCTTCGACTATAGCGCGAATCAAATGGCGCGGATTCATGAGGATGGTGCCAAACTACTATGGTAAGTTGAAGTGTACTTGTGATCAACAAGTGAAGGTAACCTTTTTACCTCTTTTTGCAAGCCAGTTGCGATAAGCTGCCGAGGGTTCGGCCTTAAGCGAGTCGCGCCTTGTTTGAGTTTTATTCCCGATTAGTTTTAATTTTTGTTAGTTAATTTTAATCTTTTTGAAGATAGTTGGTTCTCTTTATTTGTCTCTATAATTTTATGCAAATAAGGATAGAGACACATCAGGTACATCGTATAGGATTAGTACACAACTCAATCTAAATCTAGTGAAGTTAGTGTACACACCGATACCATGGATCCCATACCGAGGAACAGAGCAACCAGAACTGATGCGCCACAAGAGGCCGAGTCGACCAACAATATTTATACTCTGTTCTCCTTACCGCTGTGAGTCAAGCTATCGCAGTATAGTGGTCTAGGGTCGAACACTCTGGATGGGTTTTCATCCTAGAAATGGCTCGCGACAGAAGGAAGGTAAGGCTTTCTATTCGGGACTTTTTCGATTTGTGTCGAAGTCGTGAATGGTTTAAACTCTGAAATTCCAAAAACTGAAATGGTAAAAACTGAAACTTAAAGTGAAAAAATTAAACTTTGAAGATTTAGGGTCACCAACTCACAAGCCAGTGGCAAACACATGTCCTCAGTTTTATCCTCCCATGTGAGTCACGTGATGCGCTTACGGCCCCTCATTTAAAACCCTAACATTCCTTTATCATTTTAAGGCTAGTAAAAGACCATCTAAAGAATCACAAAGATCTCTCACCCGAGCAATCAACCCTAAAGTATGGAGAGTATCGGGTCGAGGCTAGTAAAGACCATCTAAAGAATCACAAGGCATCTCCTCACCCGAAAGAATCGAACCCTAAAGTATGGAGAGAGTATTGGCCAATAAAAGTCAATGTTATTTAACCCTAATTCAAGAACCCTAACATGTAAATGCTACCTCGCAGGCAAGTAAGGACCATCTAAAGAGCACAAGACTGCCACTAAGTTAATCGGATCTAAAGCATGGAGAGTATCAAGACAATAACATCCTGGGCGCAGTGCAACCGGTTTTGAAAATAAGGGCCATAAATACACTACCCGTGACTTTTAGTACAAGGACAACATGTTTAACCCCACCACTAAGAGCTTCCTTCCTCTTTAAAGGAAGGAGGGGCTTGTGGCTTATCTTGAGTTGTCATCCTCGAGAAATTGTGTTTAATAACCGGAAAGTGAAAGAAAGAAGAGAAAGAAAGAGAGAGAAGAAAATAAAACAATTTATTTACAAAAGCCATTAAAAGAGCAACACAAATCACCAAAAACTTGTATTCCCTTCTATCCCCCCTCATTTATTACAAAACGAGGGGTATTTATAAACCTCCTCAGGTATAGAGTACCAAAACCTAATAACTGAAATAAGTTATAGAGAATGATTGGGTAATAAACCAAGTTTGAAGGTGGTTCGGCGGTAATTACAAAGCATGACGAGGCATGTGCAATTTAAACTACGAGGGAGGAATTTCGCTAGTGAATTTGGCAGAGTGTTGTGAGTGGCAAGTCTGCCAATTTGGCAAGTGTTTAGCGAATTTGGCAAGGTTGGAATTTATTAGCTAAGCGAAATTTAACTAAGTGAAAATTGGCCAGTGAGAAGCAATTTCGCAAATCACCTGATCTGAGTTAGCTAAGCGAATTTCGCAATTGTCTTGAGATTACTGAGGCCCCGTTTTGCACGAGTTAGTTGCGAGGTCGCTGGGATTGCCAGAGTGGTTGCGAGCAGTTACGAATTCTGTTTTGCTGTTCTGCATTGCCTCTCACGTCCTGTCTTCAAGCTGCATCATTTCCTCCACTTTTCCTTTGTTTTCCGTGATTTTTAGGCTTGTTGATGGCTGAGACTAAACTTTAACCTCATGATTGATCATTTTGCATTGCGTAGTTTGAAGCCTAGAAGTGCATAAATACCTACAAAACAACCAAGAAACATGCTCCAAATGGCATAAGTGTTACTAAGATGACATGAACACTTCAATTGAGACACCATGACATGATTAATGCAAAAATTACTCAAAACCTATCTAATATAGGGTTCAAGAATTGTACTTTTGGACACTAATCCCACACCCCCCAACCAAACGTTGCTGTAGTCCATATGATACAAAATAAGAATTGAGATACATGTAGTGATTTTCAAAAGGTTGTGTTTCAAAAGGTTATTGCTATATACAAACTAACATTACTTTAAAGTGAACAATTGAAATCAACATTTTGAAAACCTATACAGAATAAAATCCATAAGAGAACAATTTTTAGAACAACACTGTTTCCATGATTTTCAACTTGGATTTCCACCTAAGTCTAATGGTTCATTTTGTATAACTAGATTAAGCTAATAAACTGCAAAATTGCCTCCCCCGACTATATTGTGTGGCTATAAGTTGTTGAACAACCTAGATAGGGCTAGCTACTCTTTCTATTTTATTAAATTGACATCATAGAGTCTGATCTTAAATCCCACGCCTTCACCAAAGTCAGGTATGTGAGGTCCACCGATGACTCCCAGCAATTTAAGGGTTTGGGCGTGAGCCAAAGGATCCCACTCGACCAACTCTAAAGGAAAAACCGCGGACTCGAATGACTTGAAAATTAAGTACCCACAAGTCATTAAACTTCACCTATCCACCATGTAGACACTAAATCGATGACTCCCAGCCAATTAAGGCTTAGGGCATCAGGGTTTAAGGCACTAGCCATACACCCCTCGAGATAGTGCTCGGGTTTCAAGCGAATTCACGACTTTATTTTTCTTTTTCTTTTCTTTTTCTTTTCTTTTTCTTTTCTTTTCCTTTTGGAGACAACATTGGTCTTCAAATGTGGAGTAACTGAGCCTATCCTAGGTTTTGAGCACCACAAGTGACTATCTGACGAAGGCACAATTTCTGACCTAAAGAACAATCTAGATGCGATGTGAATTAGCATATGGGAGAAATTTCAGAAGTTGAGTATCTCTTGGAGCTGTAAGTGACCAAAATTATTTCAAGCAGAATTTGTTCTAACATATAAGTGACAAACAATGATTCAATTATCGATAAAGCAAATTCGATTGTCAATTGTATGATTCAGTTGTCAAGATTGAAAAGAAAAACTCATTACAAATAGCAAATACATAAAAATTACTTCACCATATAAAGATGGGCATGTACTTACACCTGGCTATCACATTCTTTGCCCGAAAAAAAATCAATCATTAAGCTCTAAGCGATGTCAACATTTTTAAACACACGGCCAGTTTAAAATAGCTAAAAAATATGAGCGGTGTTTCGCTGGAACAAGCCGATGCCACTGCAAATTCTGGCGGTGGATTAGGGGAGGGTCGGGAGGAGAAGCTCCTCCACGCATGCAATGGTGTGTGTTCTGCAGTGCCTTCATGCTGGCTCCATTGTTTTGACATCCCCGGTCTCACGGTAGCGGTGGGATTTGGCTGACGCGGGAGGATGGTGGATTCTGATGGCCACTTCATTGTTCTCCATCGATTCTTCTATATGTTTGTTAAATATCATGCCTTCCTGCCCGTGTACCACTCAGGCCAAACTTCATCGGTTACTCCCTCATCCTGGTAGTTTTTGTATTGCTCAAGTGGAAAATGTTGAGCTCAGTGTCATGTTGCCAAATGTGAAATACATGACCCCATTAAGACAATTGATAATGGCATTTGATGTGGCGAAATGGCCTTCCGATATAATGGGCACTTGATTAGTGCCCCACATATCAGTTCTCGTCGAGAACCACGAAATCCGAGATAGTAGAACTTATCTACTTTTACCAACGCATCTCTTATCACTTTTGGTAACTCTTCACAGACGATCGGTAGAGATAGGGTGATGTTGGTTGGTTTTAACTCTCGAACCTAGGCTGCTTGTATCTCTGAATGCGGCGGTGGGTTCTGCCAGCACCGAGGAGTCTAGCGATTGCTTTTGTCAATGCGGGTTCCTCGATGTTGGCCGAGATAGTTGGGGTCCACAGATCCTTCCACCATTGTCTTGCATTGGATGATGGGTAACTTGTTCGATTAAGAATCTTTTATTAAAATGACCACTTTTTGATTATCTGGAGATCTGAAAACTTTGCACCAAGAGCGAGGGGACTTGTTTGATGATGTCAAAGGGTATGTTGACCTTCCACATCTGGACTTCTAAGATACTTTCTTTGGGATGCCTTCTTCTTGCTTCTAAGTGTGAAATGAGTGGCATAAGTGTTTCATTGATCCTCTTGAAATTATGTTACAAATAATTCTTACTTTTATAGTTTCCTCAGCAGGCTGAGTGTTGGTAGATCAACCCTCTTTCCATGTAAAGATTAAACAACAACTGACTTAAAATCATTTTAGGGAGTTCAGAGATAACTCAGTTCATGAACTCATAGTTTGCGGTGGTAGAGAGGAGACATCCACACCTCATGTGATGGGTTTTCCATTCTTGTTATGTGGATGCTGTAATTTGTCAATTCTTCGATTAAGGCTACTTTTCAATCATCTATTCTCTTGTTCCAAGGAGCTTTCTACATTTCAATTTTTTTGTCAAGTGTTGAGCATTGATGCCTTTTTGCTCCTCCATGAAATTTCCACCACCTTGCTCGATTCACAGTAAGCACTCCGCCAGGAGGAGGTGGAACGCTGTGAAGATGACTAGTGGTGGTAGAATCTTCTTTGCTTTGTGCTCTGAGGGGTACATATCTGGGGAGGTTGAGGTTTCCAGTACAAGTTTGGACAATATCTCTGATTAAGGTTATTAGTGTTACCATATGGAGCATCTATGGGTGGATTGATTTTGAAACATGGCATAAGGCATTCTCTAGGCGAGTGCTCTCGGGGTAATTATTTGGTGAAAATTAGGCAAAGGGTGGGATGAAGATAACTCATTCTTGTTATATTCATCTCTTTGGCTTTTCATTTCGGATCATCCCGATCTTTGAGTTAAAGCCCGAGTGGTGCCTTTCATCTGCAGTGTCTTGGGAAATCGTACTTAGCTCCCCTTGGGTGGTTCAATGGCCCTAATCTTCCAACTTCCCTAGGACTAGGTTCATCCCAAGCTTTGGAGGTTTCAGCTACATAGTTCAAAAAATCCATAGCTTCATCAGGATGTTTACTCAAAAGTTACCCTACACATAGTTCAATGATTGTTTAAGTAGGAGGAGACATACCACCATAAGTGGTTCACCAACATCCATGTGTCAAACCCATGGGTAATGGACATGCCTTGATGGTTTCATAAATCTCTCAAATCTTGGTAAAATCTCTCACTATCTGATTTGCAAGGTATAAATTTGCTGAATTCAGCTAGTCTTATAGTGCGAAAACTTCTTGAGTGACTTGCGGCTCGGCTGACCATTTCTAATGGTTAGGCCTCAATGAGTTGAGCCATATCTTGTGCCAATCACTTAGGAGTCAATGGAGTACACATTTAGCTTCAGCAAATCCATGTCCATCATGCACTTGTGAAGGTAGTACAAACCTCCTCAAAATCCCTAATATGAGTGTATGGATTTTTCATTTTCCATACCATGATATGTCAAGTAGGAGTACCAAATATGGCCTCAACTGCTACATCTTGGTAGGAGAGGATGTCTGAGATGGGGTACTAACTCTAGGAGGGTGGATGTGATCCCTCATGGTTCTATATGCATTTGGATTCATGGGGTTCTGGTTGGCTCTGGCTGTTCTAGAGTATGGGATCCATGGTATGGAGTTTACTGCTTGACTTCACACTAGGTTGAGTCAGGTTATTGTACTTATCTACTCCTGATCTACGATGTGTCTCTATCACTTTATTGCATACCACAGGTTGTTACACAATTAAAGACAACAAAGAGCAACAAACAACACAAGATTAAAATTAACTAAAATAAAAAAAGCCGATGAATGAAGCGAAGCGAAACGGTCACGATTCTTGCAAAGTGAAACAGAAATTTGTGGAGTTCTTATTTGAGTTGCAAAAGAGGTAAAAGGTTACCTTCACTTGTGATGTTGATCACAAGTACACTTCAGCTACCATTAGTAGTTTGGCATAAATCGATGACGGCATCATTTGATTCACCGTGCCACGACAAGGTGAAATTTGAATCATCGTGTTATATACCTAAAGTTCCTCCCTCACTGCTTAGTAGTCAAACTCTTTGCGGTATAGTGAGTCTAGGGTCGAACACGGGGATGGGTTTCATCCTAGAAATGGTTTGCATTAGGGCATGAAGGTAAGGCTTTCTTTGGACTTTTGGATTTGTGTCAAAAGGCTGTAAATGGTTTAAGCCCAGATTGCAAAAGCTGGAAATGGTAAAGCGGAAATTTAAAGTGAAGAATTTAAACTTTGAGATTTAGGTCACCAACCCCGACAAGCTAGGGCAAACATACATGTCTGAGTTTATCCTCCTATGTGAGTCAACACGAGGATGCAGTTATGGCCCCTTTTTAGTTTAAAACCCTAACATTCCTTTGCTCCATTTTTTTAAGGCTATTAAAGACCATCTAAGAATCACAGCATCTCTACTTTAGAACCTTTGAACCCTAAAGTATGGAAGTATTGGCGAGGCTAGTAAAGACCATCTAAAGAATCACGAGTGCATCTCTCACTTTGAAACAACTGAACCTAAAGTATGGAGAGTATTGACCAAAACAATAAAAGTCAATATTATTTAACCCTAATTTGAAGAACCCCTAACATGTAAATGCTACCTCGGAAGTGATAAGGACCATCTAAGAGCCACAGTACACATCACTAAACCTTTGGATCTAAAGCATGGAAGTATTGGCCTTGAGACAATAACATCCCATGTTATGCGGCTGAATTTTGAAAATAAGGGCCATAAATACACTACGTGACTTGCAGTACAAGGACAACATCTTACCCCACCCCGCTGAGAGCTAGCTTCCTTCCCTCTCTTCCAAAGGAAGGAGAAGCAATAAGCTCTTGAGTTGTCATCCTCCAAGAGGTGTGTTTAGCGTGGAAAGTGAAAGAAAGAAGAAAGAAGAGAGAAGAGAGAAAATAAAACAATTTATTTACAAGCATTAAAGAAAATAACTTACAAATCACCAACGTGTATTCCTTATCCACACTCCTTTATTACAAAACAGGGGTATTTATAGAAACCTCCTCAAGGTATGAAATTGCAAAACCTAATAACGGCTAAGTTATAGAGACTGATTAGGTAATAAACCAAGTTTGAAGGCGGTTCGGCAGTAATTACAAAGCATGTGAGGCATGTAATTTCGCTCTGAGGGGAGGAATTTAGCTAATTAAGCGAATTTGGCAGTGTTTAGCGAAATTGGCAAGTCCCCATGGGTGGCAAGTGTTTAGCGAATTTGGCAAGGTTGGAATTTACGCTAGCTAGCGAAATTCGCTAAGCTAGTAGTATCGGGTGACAATTTCGCAAATGATATGAATTATTTAAGAGATTTGTAATTTAATGTTGAGATTCTGATTTGTTTACTTGAGTTAGTTTGCAAAATTCGCTAGGATTACGAATTGGTTGCGAAGCAGTTGCGAAAATTCACATTTTCTTGTTCTGCATGCCTCTAAATCACATGTTATTGCATCTCATTTCCTCCGGCCTCTTTGTTTTAGTGATTTTTAGGCTTGTTGATGCAATTTGAAGGACTAAACTTCGACCTCGCGATTGATCATTTGCATTGTGGTTGAAGCCTAGATGTGCATAAATACCTAGAAACAACCAAAAACATGCTCCAAAATGGCATAAGTGTTACTAAGATGACATGAACACTTCAATTAGTTTATATGACATGATTAATGCACAAAAGTACTCAAACTATAATATAGGGTTAAATTGTACTTTTGGACACTAATCGAGAACGATGAATCAAATGCATATAGAACCATGAGGATCACATCCACCCTCCTAGAGTTAATGCCCCATCTGTATCATCCGCCTGGTGAAGATGTAGCGGTGAGACCTTGTTAGTACCTCACCTCCCCACGTATCATGGTATGGAAAATGAAAATCCATACACTCATATTAGGGATTTTGAGGAGAATTACACTACCTTTAAGGAATGTATGATGGACATGGATTTCTGCTGACTAAAAGCATTTCCATTGACCCTTAAGGACAAGGCTAAGATATGGCTCCGACTCATTTGGGCACAGAACCATAGAAATTGTCTTTGTTTGCAAAAGCGGAATTCACGAAGAAGTTCTTCGGTGCTCTGGACCAATAATTTGAAGAGACAAATTTACCTTCTTGTGAGATGGTGAGATTTTACCAATGTTGTGAGAGATTTATGGAAACCATAAGTGCATGCCCACACCATGGGTTTGACACTTGGATGTTAGTGAACCACTTCTATGGTGGTATGTCTCCTGCCATGAGGCAGCTATTGGAAACCATGTGTGGGGGAGACTTTCTAAGTAAGCATCCTGATGAAGCCATGGATTTTTTAAATTACGTGGCTGAAACTTCTAAGGGTTGGGATGAGCCTAACCCTAGAGAAATGGATAGGATGAGACCACCGATCGACGAAGGGGGTGGGATGGCATGCCTTTGCGGAGGAAATAGAAATGAGCTAGGATTTCCAGCCACAGCTAGGAAGGTAAGAAGGCTTGAAGAAAACGGCTCAAGAGGTGCATCGTGTGAAAATCTGCAGTCCAATCCTTGCACCAATTTCAATCCACATGCACCCAGTAGAACCGTAGCTATGGCCTATGATGAAAGATTTGATGTCGAGTGTGCAAACAACACATGGACAATACAAGCCACAACAATCCAATGCTCCCATATGGTAATACCTACAATTCCGATTGGAGGAATCACTAACCTTGCATGGAGACCCCCTACTTATGTACCACGGTGCGAACCTCAGTTTGAGTACACCCTCCACGATCCATGACAACCACCATCACTCTTCTCGATTAGAACCAAGCTATATTGAATTTGGTAAAGTGGTGGGCAGCACATTGAGGAACAAAAGGAATCAATGTGCAAGCGGCACAAAGTTGATGCGTAGAAAGTACCTTTGAAGATAAGATAATAGATGGGCAGGGAGGCGATCTCGGCAAAATTGACAACCTACATTGATCCCGAAGATCAGCAAGTTCTTAGAGGTACAAGATAAAGGAGGTTTCCATCACAAGCGAGTTCCAAATCCCGAGAATCCATGAAATTGGGTCATCCAACAATTTGGGAATGGATGAGGGTTAAGGCCCGTAATTACTGAGAGAAGTGGAAGAGAGGTTGATCGACATGCGAAACACATTGGAAGAATCCCAAGCAGGGGAAAAATTGCGGCTGACATATTCTCTAAGGAGGATTCAATGAAGCACAGCATACCACCTCCATTTCCACAAGCACTTAGAGGTAAAGAAGGCATCTCAACAAGCGAGGCATTTTAGGGTCTTAAGGCAAGTGAAAGTTAACATACCTCTATTGGACATAATCAAACAAGTCCCTGCTTATGAAAAAATTTTGAAGGATCTTTACAATCAAGAAGGGATTAGTATCGAGAAGAAGGCATTTCACCGAATGTCAAGGCTATAATCCAAAGCAAATACCCTCGTCAAATACAAAGATCCCGGATCTCCCACAATTTCGTCAATATTGCGGGAATTGCATAGAAAAGTCCTTGCTTGATTTAGGAGCCAGAACCTACGTCGATTCAAGATAATGTGCGCTAGGGTTTAGGTGAACTTAAACCTACCAACATCACACCATCATCGGGCCATAGATCGCGAAACCTTGCGTATTAGCCGAGATGTCTTAGTGAAAGACAGACACCATTATCCCTGTGATTTTGTGGTGCCTACATCGAGCCAATTGCAAGTGAACCTAATCATGTACCATCATCTTAGGAAGACCATTTCTCTGCCACAAAGAAATGCAATCATAAATGTTTAATGGGTTTCATGCAACTTACCTTGAAAATACGACTGAGTCAACATCTTTCATTTGAACAACAAACGTGAGTTGTTGTGAAAAATGGCGCACCAAAGAACTAATGAAGTTGTTTCAATTGGTCAGAAAACAAAGTACCGTGAAGTGCAAGGAGTAATCACCAAGAAGATGAAGAGATATCGTTCTCTGCCAACAACACTAATCAGAAGCCACCGATCAATTCCAAAGCCATCAAGAAGGACCACATCAACAATTGGTCACCAAAACCATGGAGCCAGCCCCGCCCACGTGGCGGGTTGAGGAGATCATTCTCCTTGACCCCCCTTGAGTAATGTTGAGATTTTGAATTGATTCGATGTTTCCATAAACCGAATTGCAGTTCACCATGTTTACTTTTTGATTTAAGTTAGTAAATTTTAGTTAATTTCCTCAATTATTTTTAGCAAATCTTTAATTTAGTAATTTTTAATATTTAGCAATTTTTGTTTATATAGTATAGTATTGTTTGTTAAATTTTATTTTATAGTTCATATAGTAAATTTTATAATAATAATTTTTAGTAGTAGAGTAATATTTAATTTAAAATTTTTGATTTCCGTAGTAGCCAAGATGGCCAAAATTCGCTTAAAAAAGTAGCGAAAAATGGAATGAGAGACCCTTCGGCTGCCACAAACGAGCCTATTTAAACATGGTGGAAGGGCTGTCCATTTCGCCATTTCACTTTCTGCCTCCCAGAGAAGCCCTGCGCATTTTTGCTCGCAGCCCCCATCCCGCCTCTCGCGCCGCCCCAGCCTCGCCGCGACCCTGGCTTCCAGCCCGCACCACCGATCGCATCGCTGTAGTTCACGCCTCAAGATCGAGCCGCTGGCCACGTCAGAGCCCCCAGGCACCCTAGCCTCGCTCGCACTCGCCCCAGCTCACTGAGCCTCTCGATCGACCCAAACAACCATCACCGCCGTGTTCTGGCCTCGCCGATTTTCGCCTCGCTTTCAAAGATTTGGTCTTTATCAGCCTTATTTGCCGCCGCACGATTTCACGCTGCTGCAAGGAGCCCCGGCCCATCAATATTTTCGCAGTGCCCGCCGTCCGAGCCCCTGGGCTTTAGGCTCTGCCAAAGGCATCACCGTGATTGTGAGTCGAGCTCCCGGAGTTTTATTCATATTTCAAGATGGTTCAGATCGGTGGGGCCCAGATTCCCACCGCAAAGATTCGCACACCGAGAGGGAGGCCCCACTCCCGGCCCCAAAATTTCCAAAGCATTTCATCACCGGCCCCAGGCAAGACTGACGAGCCTCGGTGGATTCCGACGTCATCGACACCGATGGGACCCCGTGCCCCATCACCTGTACCTCAAAGGAGAGTTCGAGGCCCAGTTCTTCCAAGCGCCCGCACACGGCCTGGGGGTCATCATCCCTCCTACCGCAAACATCACCATGAGATTCGTCGCGGAGGCTAATAATCACCCTACCGCTTCGCCGCCTCGAGGATTCCAGGCCATTATTCAGTGAACCCCATCTCCGGGAATGTACGACCATCATAGACCGCTTCCATCGAGTCGGGACACGACGCCCCCGCGACTGAAAGGGTCGATCCTAGATACCATGAGTCCAGCGAGACCGACGAGATTGTTCGCTTATCGCTTCGCGACCCTCGGTGCGCCATTACCCACGAGCGGTAATCGCGTCACCACCGATGACTTAGAGGATCACTTAGTCCGCGCGGAGCTTCGGGGCCGCATTGATGATCGCCAGAGTACTGGGAGCTACAGATATTTCAAGAGCTTTCGCCCGCATATCGCCGGCCAATGCGCAGGGTTACGTAGATCGGGCTCCACCCGCTCATCGCGAGATGGTTCGAGCACCGCTAGAGACACCACCGCCGAACCGATTTTACAGAGGCGCCCCGCCTCGTGATGCCGCCGATCACCATCTATTTCGTACGAGCTTATTCCCTCTGCAGCATTATGTGCAGAGGAGGGAGCCATCTTGGAGGCTCTTAACGGATCTCTGGGATTTTGCCCAATTCCTCTGAGTCGGGTGATGGCCTCTCTGCAGGCCGAGGAGAAGGTCCATCTAAGGACCTACTACGAAAGCAGAGCATTCCACTTCTTATGCCGAGACTACTCGCCAAAGTTCTCGAGCATATGGATTCCTGTGTAGAGGAGACCAGATCGAGACGAGGGTCCGATGCCCCCTGGGTCATGTCAAGGAGCGGCGATGACTATGCCCGTGATTCTTCACTTACGACCACAGACCAGAGGAGGTACCGCCTGAGTCGAGGACCATCATAGATGATATAATTCGCCTCGAGCCCGAGATACAACAGTCCCGGCTCCACAAATGTCACCTCCATCCCTCCACGTACTACATCAAGAAATGGCAGCAGATACTCCCCGGCTCCATCCTATTCAAGACACCATTCGCCTGAGTACAACCATGCCAAATGAGAGATAGCCGGTGTGATGGATGCTATCTCGTCACTAGCGTCACACGGTGCATCCCGCAGAATCGAGGTCGACCCAAGGCTACTCTATGCTTCAGCCAGATCACGACCATCCGGTCTTCCTCAAAGTCCCCGGGATCGCAGAGAGGAGCCCACCACGTGACAGCCTGATTTGATGTTGATTCGTACAAGAGGGTCGAGCTAAAATCAACAAAATTTATATACACCTGTGTTTTTACTACCGCGTAGTCAAGCCACCAAGGCAAGATAATGCCCAGTGAACAACACGAGGACGGGTTTTCATCCTAAAAATGATTTGTATAAGTACCTAAGGTAAGGCTTTCTATTTGGACTCTTTGATTTGTTTCAAAACAAAGGGGCGAAGCTTCGGAAATCGAATAATCAGTAAAAACTCGAAATGAAGTGTATGTTAACTAAGATTTAGCCATTAACTTGGTAAGTTAAAAATAAACAAGTGTCTCTGTTTTATCTCGCTAAGTATGACATGCAACCTATAGTCCAAGGTATAACCGGATCTATGTTTAACTAGCAAACCTCAATCTCTAAAAACAACTCCTATTCGAAGCTAACACAGTAACATGCAAATATGGCCCTTTTCGCCTTGGAAACCCTAGCATTAAATATCATCTCGAGGCTCAAACCATCTAGCCTGAACCACTCTGCATCTAGCAATAAGTACATGCAATCAGATCCTAAAGCATGAGAGTATTGGCCAACCAATAACATTCAAAGCCATTCAACCCTAATTTGAGAAGATGAGGGCCATAAATACGCACTGTGACTTTCAAGACAAGAGAACAACATGCATATGCCCCACCACCAAGCTGGCCTCTTCCTCTTCAAAGAAAGGAGGCTTAGCTAAGCATCTCTTGAGTTGTCATCCTCAAGAGGGTGTTCTCAAGTAAATTTCTAGAAAGTAAGAACAAGAGGAGAGGAGAAGAGAGAAAGCAAACCTAATTAAAATACGACTTTATTTACAAAAATAAACTTACAAAAACATCTTCTCCCCTCTCCTCGTTTCCCAAAATTTCTCTCTATTTATTACAAAAGAGAGGGGTTTATAGGCCACCTCAATACATGAAAATACCAAAAACCTACAAATTTGGCTAAGTTAAAGGACAAGAGAGTAATACACCAAACTAAGCTCAAGCAAGATTAAATACAAAAGCATGATTTAGGTAGTAAAATTTCGCTGTAATAAGAAACCACAAAAAGCCGAACCACCAGCATACTTCCTACAAACAAAGAAAATTTCACAAATGTGACTGATGCTAGTTAAATAAATCGCTAATATTAGCTTAAATTTTAGTGAGAATAAATACTAAAATTTCGCTTAGAACAAAGGTTTCAGCTTAAACTGCTCGTCTAGTTGGCACCAGTAATTTTCAAGAAAGGTTGCGAATTTTAGCTAAGGTTGCAAATTTTCGTGACATCTCTATTAAAATTTTCGTGAATCCCCACGAAAAATTCCGTGCTTTGTCGACTTCCACTCGCATTTCATCTGCTCAACCCGCATCAATTTTTCTTCACTTTGCCTTCGCTTTTCATTGATTCTCGGGTCAAGTTGATGCACGACACTTGAGTTCAAACTTCATGATTCACATACATCTCGATATCAACTCCCAAAGTGCGCAAAACCTACAAAATGTACCAAGTAAAAATAAATCTCTAAACTACATATGATACCAAAACATTCTAACACTTCAATCGGGCATTAATGACATGATTAGTGCACAAAAGCACTCAAAACCTATCTAATATAGGGTTCAAAATTGCACTTTTTGGGCACTAATCGATGTTTTACAAGAAGAAGAAGAAGCCAGATTCCACTACCAATTCACCAATGCCAGCTGAGGTGGTTAGGCTCTTTTATGATTTTTGTATAGTTACCAGCTTTATCAACTCCGTTTCTTACCAATTTTGTTTCTAGACTTATGTATTAGCCATAGGCGTTGATATTTTTGTATGTTTAGCTTTGATATGCATGTACTAGCTATTTTGGCTATATCAAAAGCTATTCAGCTTTATATATTTACAGCCAGACATATCATGTTTCAGGCCTTTACTATATATAAATGTTTTTCTTTTCAATCAACAATTGAATTGCTACAATCGACAAATTGAATTGCTTTGTTGGAGGATTGAATCACTGCTTGTCACCTTATGTTAGAGCAAATTTCATGCTTGAAACAATTCTTTGGTCAATTACGCCCAAAGATGCTCAACTTGAAATTTCTCCTTTATGCTAATTCACACTACACCCGCATTATTTCAATAGTTATGAATTTGTTTACTCTTTCGTCAGATAGCCTACTTTAAGCATGTTGGCAACCTAGATAGGTTTGTGTTACCCATACTTGAAGACCAATGTTGTCTTCCAAAAAGAAAAAGAAAAGAAAAAGCAAAAGAAAAAGAAAAAGAAAAGAAGAAAAAGAAAAATAAAGTCGTGAAGTTTTGCCTTGAAACCCGAGCACGGTCCGAGGGGTGTATGGCGAAAGCCTTTGAAACCTGATGCCCTATGCCTTAAATGGTTGGGAGTCATCGATTTAGTGTTCGTTACATGGGTGGATAGGTAGAGTCTAACGATTTGTAGGTGCTTGATTTTCGAAGTCATTCAGAGTCCAAGTAAGCCTGAGTTAATGTCAAGGATCTTTGGGCTTCGATGCCTAAACCTAATTGGTTGGGAGCCATCTGAATCCGCTACACCCGACTTTGGTGAAGCCTAATTTTAAGCATTGCATCCCACAAAGGTAGTTGAATAAAGAAAGAAGTGCGTAACTATCCTTATCTAGGTTGCTCAACAAAATTAAGGCCACGCTGCAGTTTGGGGGAGGGACAAATTTTGCAATTTATTGGCTTAATCTTGTTATATAAAGAACCATTAGCCTTAGGTAGAAATTCAAGTTGAGAATCGTGGATCCAAGATTGACCTAGAATTGTTCTTGTATGGATTTAGTTCTTTTCATATCGCTTACAATTTGATGTGTCAATTTTTCGGGCTTTAAAGGCAATGTTTATATGTGAATATATCTTTGAATCATAACCTTGAAAATCACCATATGCATCTCCTTTCGCTTTTGCATTGCTAAGGGACTAGCAACGCTTTCTACAGTGGTGATTAATGCCCGTACACTTCAACCCTATATTAGATAAAGTTTTGATTGCTTTTTGCGACTAACTCATGTCATTAATGCCAATTGAAGTGTTCAAGTCTTCTTAGTATCACTTATGCCGCGAGGTTATTTGATGTTTTATGTGTTTTGCGCACTTCTAGCAGCTTCAATATCGGATGTATGATGAATCATGAAGTTCAACCTCGCGTCGCACCATCAACCAAATCCCAAGAATCAATGAAAAAACTGAAGGCAAAGTGAAGAAAATTCGATGCAAGAGGAAGACAAGAGACGATGCAAAGAAGAAGAAAGAACCCCACCACTTTTCGCTTAAGCTCGCTTGGTACTCACAACTTGCGAAAATTTTCGGCAGTTTAGCTGTACTTCGCAAATTCACGAACGCATTTTCGCTGTATTAATCGTGGTTTTCGCTTAGGCATCGCTCCTAGCCAAAATTTCATGGATTCGCTAATTACCGAAAATTTTGTTGTTAGCGAATTTCTCGCTTAGCTAGCGAAAATTACCAGCCTTAGCTTAGTTCTCCGTTCGCTTATGTTCGGTGATTTCGCTTACTCAATAAATTCTTCACTTGTAAATTCAACGTCATTATGTTTTTGTATTAATGCTAACCGACTCCAAATTTGGTATTACTTTGTCCTTTAATTTAATGTTTTTGTATTTTATGTATCGAGGTGGCCTATATAACCCCTCTCTTTTTGTAATAAATATAGAGAGATTTTGGGGGAAGCAACAATTGGGGAGAGAAGAATTTGTAAGTTTTCATTTTTGTAAATAAAGTCTCGTATTTTTAGTTAGGGTTTTATTTTCCTCTCTTCTCTCTCCTCTTTCCCTTACTTTCTTGGCTGCCAAACACCCTCTCGAGACACAACTCAAGAGATGCTTGGCTAAGCCTCCTTTTCGGGCTACATGAAGCTAGCTTAAGTGCGTGGGGGCATATGGCTGTCCTCTTGTACCGAAAGTCACAGTACCGTATTTATGGCCCTCATCTTTCTCAAATTAGTGGTTGAATAGCTTTGAATGTTATTGATTTGGCCAATACTCCATGCTTTAGATACGTTGCATACTTATCGCTGGGGATGCAATCGTGGTTCATTGTATGGTCTTACGAGCCTCCCAGATGATATTTAATGCCAGGGTTTCAAACCGAAAAGGCTATAGCCGCATGTTACCTGTGGTTGACTCAACTAGGAGTTGTTGTTGTGGTTAGGCTTGCTAGTTAAACATAGATCCTAAGTTATGCCTGACTATAGGCTGTATGTCATGTAATTTTGGAGGATAAAACCCGAGGACACTTGTTTGCCCTAACTACCAAGAGGACTCCAAATCTTCAAAGCTAACTTTTTCACACTTTACTTTCGCTTTTACAATTCCTCAATTTTCAAACTACTTCCACTCAAGCAGCTGTAACCAAAAAGTCCAAATAGAAAGCCTTACTCCCTCGTGCACTTTATGCAATCATTTTTGCACAAAACCCATCCCGTGTTCGACTTAGATCACTATATCTGCAGTGAGTTTGACATCACGCAGAGTGAGGAACCAGGGTACATAAACTTTGTTGATTTTAGCTCAAATTTCTACCGTGGCACTAGCGCGCGATCAACAACCTAGATAAGGATAGTTACGCACTTCTTTCTCGATTCAACTACACCAGATTTAAATAAGCTTAAAATTCGACTTCACCGTAAAGTCCGTAATGTATCACCATGACTCAACCCAATTAAGGTTTAGGGCATCAAGCCAAAAGGATCACCGACCACAAACTCTAAAGGCTTCACCCCGGACTCCGAATGACTTCGAAAATCAAGCACCTACAATTCGTTAGACTCTACCTTCCATCCAACACAGACCACACTAAATCGATGACTCCCAACCAATTAAGGCTTTCAGTGGCATCTAAGCTTCAAGGCTACCATACACCCCTGACCTGCTCTAGTTTCAAGGCAAACTTCACGACTTTATTTTTCTTTTTCTTCTTTCTTTTTCTTTTTCTTTACCGCTTTCTTTTCTTTTTCTTTTTTGAAGACAACATCGATCTTCAAGATAAAAATAATAAACCTATCCTAGTCGCCAACATACCTAAGGCCTACATGCAAAGCTTGAAGGAAGTAAACAAATTCACGTACTATTGAAATAATCCGAAGTGCGTTGTGTGAATTAGCATAAGGGATAACTCAAGCCGAAAGCATGCTGAATCAGAATCGACCAAAACCGAATCAAACACGGAATTTTGTTTCTAGCATGTAGGTGACAAACAAGATTCAATTTTCCAAAAGCAATTCAATTGTCCAATTGTAGCAATTCAACTGTTTCAATTCAGTGAAAACAAATATACATGGTAAAGGCACAAAACATGGTATGCAAAAGTTTGTATATATATATACCGAATAGCTTGATATAGCCAAAGTGGCTGCACATGCATATCAAAGCCAAACATACAAAAATATCACCGCCTACTATGGCTAATACATGTCCTAATCAAAATTAAGAGGCGCTTGATAAAGCCGGCAATCATACAAAAATGTAAAGAAACTCCAACCACCCCACCGCCGTGGTGGTGGTGGTGGTGGGCCCGGGTTAGCGCCGCCGCGTGCCTAAAACATCCAAAGAGGCAATGGCTCCAGAATGGCTCCTCTTCGATCGTGATACTGAGAAAGACCTGATAAGGCCATGATTCAAGCATAGAGTAGCACTAGGTCAACCTCTCGATCCTGGTCGTGATAAGCCGGGCCGCCTGTGTGGTCGCTTGTTGTATTGTGATAGCATCCATCACACCGCCTATCTCTCTCGAAATGGGCATAAATCGTATCCCACAACGGTGTGGCCGGACAGGATGTACTGGGAGTATCCGGGCCGCAATGGCCGATGTAGTCCGCGGAGGAGGGGATGAAGGTGATATCCGTGGAACCGACTCCAGATCTCGGCTCAAGCGTATATCATCCAGAGTGGTGTGGTCCCCGCCTCATCGACCCAGACTCTCCCCGTCCTATGGTCGTAGGTGGAAAGATATGGGCATAGTCATCACCCGCTCCACTGACATAACCAGAGGGCATCTAATCCTCATCTCTATCCCTGGGCCCTCGGAATCCCAAATATTTAGAACCCATGTGAGGCCCCAAGATCGAAGAACTGAAGACTCTCTCGTCGTGCAGTCCTTCCGATGACCTTCTCCTCTAACCCAAAGAGGTTATCACCAAATGCAGGGATCGAACTCAATATCCTCTCCGAGATCCAGAAAGAGCCTCCAATATGGTTCTCCGCCGCACACGCCGCGAATCCGAATAAGCCTGCCCCCGAACAAATGGTCGACGCCAAAGATATGAGGCTGAGTCACTCCAGAAAATACCGGGTCCAAAGAAGGGTGTTCTCCGCCGTTGCTCGAACCATCTCGCGATGAGGCGGGGTGGGCCCAATCTTCAGAATCCCTTCTCGCATTGGTCGGGCCAGATACGCAGCCGAGCTACTGAAATATCTACCGCCCGAAAGTACCCGCGGCGATCATCAATATCGAACCGAAGCTCACGCAGACTAGCCGATCCTCTGTGACGCCATCGAAAGGCGTAGAACTGGCAAAGACCACTGCGGGTAGTAATACGCCGGTCAGCATGGTAGCGCAATAGCCGAATAATCCCTTACCAATCTCATGACTCCCCGGTATCTAGATCGCCCTCTGGCGGACGCCAGAAGACGACTTTACGGAATAGTCATGATGGAGTCGCACATTTCGAATCAGGTTCCCGCGAACGGGTTTCCAAATCTCGAGGCAAAGCATGGGGCCATGATGAAGTCGCCCGCAAAGCAGAGCAGATCGTGACGGCCGCGGGCCGAGGATGATGATTTCGCCGCCCGATGTGCGGGCCCGCCGAAGGCCCGGGCCTAACTCTCCTCCGAGGTACGTGACGGGCACTTCCGGTCCCATCCGTGTTCGAGAAGCGCTTAATCCCCCGAGGTTCTCGTGCACGCCGTGGACGGTGATGGTACCGGAGCCGGACCGAGCCGGGGCCTCCTCCTAGCGCATCAACCTAACTACGGCCGAAGTGACCCACCTCGAGTACGAACCATATTCAAAATCGAATAAAATAATCGGAAGAGGGCTCGACTCACTAAAATGCGTACCGAGGCTCGACTCCGAACCGAGGCTCCGGCCATCACCAATCACTCAACTGCCGGCGAATCAAGCTCACCGGCCGCAATTGAAAATACTCTCCGACTAGCTAAACAAGGATCGGCAACCGATCAAATGTCGGGAACAGGCACCAAAAGTCGAACCAGTACCCAGCCTCCCGAACCGCAACGGAGGCTCATTGAAGGTTCTGTAGTGATGTACCTTTGGGTCAGCGTTGGATCGGTCGAGCAGCGCCGCGCGCGCGGACGCTTTCTCGCCGTGGCCTACCACCGTACGCAGGCAGGCGGGTAAGGATGCACAGTATGCAGGTACCGTGGCTCGTCACGCTAACTACGACAAGGGCAATGGGCGCAGAACCGCGTGTGGCTAAGGTCGAGCCTGGGTATTTCTGGCGCAGAGGCTTCGCTGGGGTGGGAGGAAACATGGCAAGTGACTATTCGGGCTATCCCCTCCCAGTTTATATAGAACCAACATGGGCAACCGGCTGGGTCTTCCCCGCCTAATTTTTCGTTATATTTTTAGCTTAATTTGGCCCAAAACTCAAGACACCACCTAATTCAAAAATTTTTAGATTAAATATTGATATTTTAAGAAACATTATAAGTAAAATTATTATATAAACTATAATTAAAATTTAATATACAATACTATAATATACAAACTAAATTATCAGAAAGTGAAAACTGCTAAGTTAAAAATTTTCTAAAATAACTGAAATTAACTAAATTAACTAAATTAAGACAGAAGTAAATTTGAACTGGCAATTCGGTTTATGAAAACACCAACCGCTCAATCCCAAAATTACTCAAGGGGGTCAAGGAGAATGATCTCTCAACCCATGCAAAGAGCCTCGGGCTGACTCCATGGTGTCGGGTGCCTAAATGTTGATCCGCTCCCTCCGTGATGGCTTCGAATTGAGCAATCGGGCTCAGAGTCAGGTCGATGGCAAGACTAAACTTTCATCTTCTCACCGATCTCTCCCTGCAATTCCTTGACATTTTGCTTTCCTGCACACTGACCAATTGAAACAACTTCATTAGTTCTTTGATTTTCATTTTCTAGCAACTCATGTTTGTTGTTCAAATGAAAGATGTTCAACTCCAAGGTCATGTTACCAAAGGTTAGTTGCATGACTCCATTCCGGCAATTGATGATTGCATCACAGGCCAGTAAATGGTCTTCCTAAGATGATTGGTACATGATTGGGTTCACTTGCAATTGGCTCGTCGGGCACTACAAAATCTACATCGGATAGTAGAATTTTGTGTCTATCTTCACTAAGACATCCTCAACTATCCCTTAGGATTTTCACCATCTATCTACTTCAATGATAAGGTGATGTTGGTAGGTTTAAGTTCACCTAGACCTAACTGCTTGTATACTAATACGCATGAGGTTCACACTGGCTCCTAAATCAAGCAATGATTCCCACCAATATTGACTGAAATTGTGGGAGATCTCGATCCTCAGATTTGATGTATTTGCTTGGGATTATGGCACCGACTGCTCGAGAAATGCCTTCTTCTCAATGTCTAACCCCTTTTTGATTGTGCAAAGATCTTTCAAAAAATTTTGCATAAGCACTGACTTGTTTGATTATGTCCAATAAAGGTATGTTAACCTTCACTTGCCTAAGACCCCAAGATGCCCGTCATGAGATGCCTCTTCTTACCCTATGTTTAGGGAAATGGAGGTGGTATGCCAGATTTCATTTGAATCCTCCTTTAGGAGAATATGCCTCGCATTGCAATTCTTCTCCCTCGCCTAGGTTCTTCAACAAGTCAGGCTGTTGATCAACTCCTTTCCACTCCTCGTACCTAGCCTTAACTATCCATTCCCCGAATTGTCGGGATGATCCCACCTCATGAATTCCCTCGATTTGAAGTGTTTGTGATGCAAACCTCCTCTCTCAGGCTCTCGAAGAACTTGTTGATCTCGTGATTGAATACGAGGTTGTCAATTTTCTCCGCTGAGATTGCTCTGCCTCATCTATTCTTTTGTTTATTGTATTCTCTACAAAGATCAATTTTGTGCCAAGCCAGACATTGATTCCTTTTGTTCCTCAACAAAGTCGCTACCACCTTACCTTCCAAATTCATGGCTTCGCCTCCACGTGAGATGAGGATGGTGGTGGCTGTGGATTTGAGGGTACCAAACTCAGCTGGCCCCCGGGGGTACATACAGGGGGTTGGGTCTCCATATGTTAGTGATTCCTCCAATTGGAATTGTAGGCTACCATATGGAGCATTGGATTGTTGTGGTTTGAATTGTCCTACGTTGTTTGCACATTCCTCGACATCAAACTTTCACCGCAGGGGCCATAGGGTATGGTCTCTACTCGGATGCAGGATTGAAATTGGTAAAGGATTGGACCGTGTAGGATTTTCAAGAACTACATGCACCTCTTGGAGCCGCTTGTCTCTCAAGCTCCTCCACTTCCTAAATTTAGGGGCCAAATCCCAAATTTCCTCATTTCTATTTCCTCCGGCAAAGGCATACATCCCACCCCTCGGGTTAACCGCGGGTCTCATCCTTTCCAATTCTCAGGCTAGGCTCATCCCAACCTTAGAAGTTTCACCACGTAATTTAAAAAAAAATCCATGGCTTCATCCTGATGTTTACTCGCAAAGTCTCCTCCACATGGTTTCCAAAAGTCGCCTCACGGCAGGAGACATACCACCATAGAAGTGGTTCACCAACATCCAAGTATCAAACCACAAGATGCACTTTATAGTCTCCATAAATCTCCTCCCAACACCGATAAAACCTCTCACCATCCTCGAGCCGCAAAGGTGTAAATTTTCAGTTTCAAATTGGTTAGTCTGGAGGAAGATCAATAACTTCTTCAAGAATTCGCTCGCACTCTCGTGTACCCCCAATTTCGAATGGTTCTAGGCCTCAATGGTTGAGCCAAATTGCCTTGTCCTTTAGGACAATTTGAAACAGCCGCCTTAAGAAATCCATGTCCATCATACCTTCCTTAAAGGTAGTGCAAACCTCCTCAAAATCCCTAATATGAGCGCATGGATTTTCATTTTCCATACCATGACATGTGGGGAGTAGGGTACCAAATATGGCCTCACCGCTACATCTTCAAACAGGAGTACCGATACAGTGATAAAGTGTCAACTCTAGGAGGAGGGTGGATGATCCCTCATGGTTCATATACATTTGGATTCATGGGGGTTCCCGTTGACTTTGGCTGTTCTCGTGCATTGATCCATGGTATCGTGACGTGACACCGACTTCAATTAGCTAGGTCTAGTCACAGATTATCCTATGCATCTAATTCGATGTGTCTCTATCCCACTCGTTGCATAAACACCCGGTTACAAAATCTCTCTTAGAGACAACAAAGAGAAAACTACAGAGCTTGCAAAAAGATTAAAGTTAAATAACAAAAAATTAAAACTGACTAAAAGAAATGCGGCAACACAAAGAAAGTAATGAAAACTCGCGCTTCCCCGCAGAACCGAGTGACAAAAAGAGGTAAAAAGGTTACCTTCACTTGTGATGTTGATCACAAGTACACTTCAACTTACGACAGTAGTTTGGCACCATCCACTCATGAATCCGCGCTATTTGATTCATGCCACAAGAGTCGAAAGCTAAAATCAACAAAATTTATATACACCTAAAAGCCTTTTACTACCGCCGTAGTCAAGCTACCGCAAGAGGTAAGTCTAGGTCGAACACTTGGCTGGGTTTTCATCCTAAGAATGATGCATGAGTGTAAAAGGTAAGGCTTTCTATTTGACTTTTGGATTTGCTTCAAAAAATGCGGGAAGTAGGTTGAACCGAGAAATCAGAAAACCGAAAGCGAAGTGTGTGAAAAAAAATTAACTTTCTAAGATTTAGGTCACTAACTTGGTAAATTAGGGGCAAACAAGTGTCATGAAGCTATCCTCGCGTTATGACAAGCAACCTATACCCCCAAGATAACCGATCTATGTTTTAATTAGCAACCTCAATTCTAACAATGAACTCATATTTGAGTCAACACAGGTAGCATGCAGCTATGGCCCTTTTTCGCTTGAAACCCTAGCATTAAATATCATTTCGTAGGCTCAGAAGACCATCTAATGAACCACAAAGGCATCTAGCACAAGTATGCACCGTATCCTAAAGCATGGAGAGTATCGCTAAATCAATAAAATTCAAAGCTATTCAACCCTAATTTGAGAAGATGAGGACCATAAATACAGTACCTGTGACTTTCAGTACAAGAGGACAACATGCATATGCCCCACAACCAAGCTAGCTTCCTTCCTCTTCAAAGAAAGGAGGCTTAGCCAAGCATCTCGAGTCATTATCCTCAAGAGGGGTGTTTGGAAGCCTAGAAAGTAAGGAAAGAGGAGAGAGAAGAGAGGCACAAAACCTTAAATAAAATATGAAACTTTATTTACAAAAAATGAAAACTTACAAATTCTTCTTCCCCAAATTGTTGCTTCCCAAAATTCTATTTATTACAAAAAGAGAGGCCAGAGTAGCCACTCAATACATGAAAACAAAAGCCTACAAATTTAGCTAAGTTAAAGGACAAGAGAGTAATACACCAAATTTGAGCCTGCTAGCATTAAATACAAAAACATGACGAGGTGCTGAATTTCTCGCTTAGAGCAGCACTCTACTAGGTGTAGCGAAATCACAAGGCATATTAAAATAGGAAATTTCCCTAAGGCTTCATAATTTCATTAGCTAGCGAAATTCTCGCTAGCTTAGCAAAATTTCGTGAGTGAAAGCTTAAATCACAATTTCATAGAACAAGTGCCTAGCTTAAAACCCCCTCGGGTGTCTAGCGAAATCCAATAATTCTCACAACTTTAAATTTTCATTTAAACCTCAAGGAATTTTCGCAATCCCAAATAAATTTTGTGCTTGAATAAAATTGCTCATTGGCTTCGATTTTCACTACTTTGCCTCGTCTTCTATCGCATCAATTTTTCTTCACTTTGCCTTCAGCTTTTCATTGATTCTGGTCGGGTCGATGTATCACACTGAAGTTCAAACTTCATGATTCATCATACACCTCGATATTGAATTTCTAAAGTGCGTTAAAAACCCGCAAAACAGCCAAAAATACTTAAATGGCATAAGTGCTACTAAGAAGACTTGAACACTTCAATTGGTATAATGACGGATTAACGCCAAGAAAAAGCACCAAACCTATCTAATATGTGGTTCAAAATCAGACATTTCGGCATTAATCAACGTGCTTCGTGACTTGAAAGAGAGATCCAAGCAAGGTCAAGGCCCCGTATTTTTATTTTCTTTCTCGGCTCTTTCTTTTCTTTTGTTTTTCAAGTTTTTCTTTTCCATTTTAGTTTAGATTAGAATAGTTTGTATTTCTGCTTCTAATTTGGATTAACGTTAGTCAGAAGGATTTAGTCGAATGATTTATATATTTCTTGAATATCGTCTCTGGTTGTTTGAATTCTGCATGTACCTTGGATTTAACACCCGCCGTATTTACAATGGTTTACTTGACGTTAAAGCCAATGTATGGTATAATCAGAATTTAGAAGCCCAAATTTTCCATCAATTGATGTTGTCGAAATAATCTTTCCTCGCGGTATTTTATTCCATTATAGCCAACTTCGATGTTAAATCGACTTGCTAGTTTTGCTTGTATCTTGAATTGATCCCAATTTCAGTCTCAGCACTCCATAATCTATATTAGCCATAATCCTCGATTTTCGTGAGGCCCTCCGTGACACAGAGAAGGCATTCCCGAGAGTAAAGCAGTGTAAACAATTTCGAAGGTATTTGAACCCGATATTGCTGATCTAATCATCGTATGTTTAAATCAATACATCCTCTTCTCACTTGTAACTCCAGAATGAGTTGAGTGAGTTATTAATTTAAGTATACGAGAGTTCACCTCAATCTTAGTCAGCTGAATTCGCGATCCCGTATATGATCTAATCAAGGAAAGAGTAAGCTATTCCTAATTTGAGAGATAACAGGGCAACCTCAATAAGATCAAATTGGTGAGTCAGACTGATAGTTCATGCTGGTATATAGAGCATTGAGAGAATCCCAGAATTATATTGACAGAAGAAGCATCAACTCATAATACTGGGAGTAAGTCTTAGGTGAGATATTAATCAGTAGGTTTGGTATCTAGCACTATATTAATCTTTGGACTAGTTTTAAAGATCCGTAGTTCGTAAAACAAAAGTTACAAAGATGCATCGTAGGAATTGGATTCTCTTCACAATAGCCGATTATTCATCGTTTCTTTAGAGATAACTGCTAAATCTAAATTTGTTATTTTGCATTCAATCTTCAATTCATTTGTTATTCAATCATTTTTCTTTTACATCATTATTTTCAAGCTTTCAAAGCTAAATCACATTATCGTAATTCGCTCCAAATAGTGTATGGTTTTTAAGTAGTTGGGGTAGTTGATTGAAAAATTCTTGAGATCTCCGTGGGGATCGGAGACACCGACAAATCCATTTTTATTACTAACACCTGTGTGACTTGCAGATACTGAACAAACACACGAAATGGTTTTCTCTTACAAAAATATCTTTAAATCACATATAGTTAAAGAAACTCACACTAAGTTTAATGGTTTATCTAGTGAGGATTATAATAGTCCTTGGATAATAGTCTTAAATTTGAATAGGTGTTTTGATCCATAAATAAATTATCGATGTCGGGTTTTAGCCAAGCCGCTATGGCTATCACGGATTAGTTAATAGTCAAGCTATGGATAACGCTATAAATTTGTATACATCATATGGTTCAGTCAACAGTGCCCCACCGAGCAAGGTATGACTCTTTCACAAGACTCATATGAGGAAAACTCTGGAGGGATCGCAGGATTATATTGATCAATGTGCAAGCATGCAAGCTGAGCAAGATCTCAAAACCTATCTTATAACTTTAATCGAAACTCACAGGCTTCATATGATGTTTTGTTTCAAGAGAAGATAAGAGCTAATTGGCTATGGAATCCCAAGATGAACTGGGAAACCATGTCTTTGTCAAAAATGGAAGATGAGGATCGATATTCCTCGGGAAGTTACTGGAGGCTCATCACACGCGTATAATGTATGGGACAGGTTGAAATAAATCATCCAATCGCTAGACCGATGACTCTACATCCCCAAAGACTCAAGGCGACTCGTCAACAGATTAGAGAGCTTGAGTCAGCACAATCTCAGTTGCAGGAGGAAGTATGAGAGCTACAAAGTAACATTCAATCCTCTTATGAATAGAGACTTCAGATCGAGGAGATGATGCGTCGCATGATGGAGTAGATGATAGAGGAGAGAGAGGTTTCGAGAGCTACCGCTTGTCACTGATGGTCCAGCACAAGATGATGCTAGTCGCCACCAGATGTTCAGTCTTAAGTATATCACACTTTTTAATGTTTATTACTTTTTGTTTTTAACGTTTAATACTTTGTGTTTTAATATTCGACCTCGCCCCGACTTTAACACTTAATACTTTGTGTCGTTTTCTAACATTCGGGACCTCAATCTTAGACTTTAATGTTTAATACTTTATGCTTTTAAATTTAAAATGATAAATATATTTAAATTTATCATATATATATAACATTTAAACTTATTAATAGATAAGTAATAATTAATTTTTATGAAATATTAATTAAATAATTAAAATATTTATAAATTTAGTGACCACAAGATGTGGTCACAAAAACAGAGACCGCTAATGTGGTTACTAAGAAGGAAACTATTTTATGGTATATAGTGACCACATCAGCAACCATAATTTAAAGACCATAAGATGGTCATAAAATTGGTCACTATCGAGTTCATTTGGTTTTCTTCTAATTCCATTATGTGACCATTTGAAGATTTATTTGTGACCACATATGTGGTCGTTATCTCGTGGACTACATTGTTAGGAAATGTTATCTCGTGACCACTTGGCTCACTAATTTGTCTTTGTGACGAGATTTTCTAAGTACCACACGTTGCAGCCCCGGCCAGTCAAGCTCCTGAGACATACCGTTCCTCCTGTCTGCTTCGAGGTCGTAAGCAAACAAATTACGTCGAAGTGTGCCTCTCTCTAATGATCGATTGCGGCCTCATAACTCAGATCCTACCTCAAGTACCTGTCTTTATGTCCCAAAGTTGATGATACCGTAAATATGTCATCTTGGCCCTAACTAGCTAGAAGCCCTAATCTGGCCTTGGCTTTGATAGTCGCGACCCTGTCCTTGAAACCCTCATGAACTAGAAGCCTTCTGCTTCTTTCCCGAACTAGAAGAAATGTCTCCTTCCTTTACTCACTGAGCACCTGCGGTCTCTGATGCTCTATGCACTGCCTATTCCTCTCTGCATTATAGTCATCCTAACCATAGAGTCCATATCTTGTAGAAGGAACCCTACAATCTTGCCCCGAATGGACAAACTTTCCATACCATCTCAAACTTTTCTCACTCGCCATGTCTGGTGGGCTACTTAATCATCCCCAAAAACTGCCAATCTGCAACTAAATAATATTTGAGTACGGTCATACTTCCTCATTTCAACTCAAGGAACTCCCGAGCTTTTGCATGCCTAGCCGATGTCAGGAAAAACTTACTCATGAAGAGCTCTCGGAACTCTCTCCATGTCATCATCTTCGGATCCCTGAGACTTTAATCAATCCCACCATGGTTACCGGATTCACCCTTCTTGAAGCTTTAAATGTAGCTAGCCCGATCCTTCAAGGCCGGAGGTAATCACCATGGCTCCAAACCGATCCGATGTAACCAATGGTCGGCTACCACTCGGATCCCCTACCCCCGTGAATGTCTAGAGGATGATGCCATAAACCCATGGAGAGGTTACGGTCCTCCCAGCCCCCAAATCGTGACGTTAGCCTGCGTACGGCAAAGAGCGGCAAAGACTCATTGCTCTAAGTAAAGGCCCGTTGGTCGAAAAATAAAGTGATGTGGTTACATATCTGGGCGACCCCCTACATCCTCTCCCTCGACTTGCCATCTACATGTGTCAAATAGAAATTTGAGATTTTCTCTTTTTCCTTGTTCAATTATTATATACACTAATGCTAATAGACATTACTTCATAATCTTAAACTAACACATTTATTCATTCAATTAACTCTATAAGCAGGTTTTCTCACCGTGAGTGTTCAACATTTCCTATACACTATTCATCGCTAAGTATATAATTCACAAAGCATGCAGCTTCACAATATCACGTGAGTTGTATAACGATAGTACTTCCATCGAATGCACAATGAATGCATGATCTAACCTGTGCCTATCAAGTCCTAGTTAATCGTATACCTAATTCCCGACACTAAGCCATACTGCTAGTGTCCAACATCTAACTCTATGTATTTATAAACCTAGGCTCTGATACCATGTCAGGGAGTCCTTTTTTTTTTTTTTTTTACCATTGTAAGAAGTCTGTCATGATAAAGAACTCCTTTCAAAGGCCCAAACATGTCCGTCAGCCTCGACCTTTTATCAAAAAGCCTAGCCTTCTCTATCATGTGCAATGCAACGCCATACTGTCGCAACGCAAAAATCCATCGGGTCTTCCAACCTTATCACGATACATCACCTTCACATCGCGATACGAAAATTTCGCGTACCAAGGCCAAACCCTATCGCGACAAGGAATTTTTTATAGAGACAAGAAAACCTCTGTCAAGGTTGAACCCTGTCGCGACAAGGAATTTTCTGTAGCGACAAGAAAACCCCTATTAAGGTCGAACCCTGTCGCAACATGGAAACTGCCCTTTCTCAATATAAAAACCCTTAGCCCTAACCAAACTCTATTGTGACATAAAATACTCTATCGCGACAAAGAAATCCTACTTGGCCACACAAACTCGTCATAAAGATGAAGGCACACACCGACTTGTCGTGGTCAGCCTAGCCGCGATATGGAAAGACTATGTCACAACCTAGCAATGTCCTACAGCCTGAGAACCATGTCGCAACACAGGGAACCCCTGTCGCGACACAGGACTAGAAACTCTATCGTAACCAGGAATTCCTATCGCAACCTAAAACTCACCCAAACCTGCAACAGCCTTCTAGCCTATCCTACACCTCCAGCTCTTTCCCAAAACACTATAAAATTAACACTGGTCTCTATACAATAAGGGCAACATAAAAATCTGGGGAAAACCAATTAAACTGTACGGAATAATTTCGTTTTTTTTAGCTGCAAACCTTCCTTTTTACATACGTAAACCGGATCACTGGGTCTATAGAATTATAGAATATAAAAATGTAAGCCAAGATATGGTCTCTCTCACTACATGTCCTCAGACAAGTTCTATCTCCGTGTGGACCTCCAAAGACTCTGGGAAATGATTCTTTCCCATCACTGGGGCGAGCAATGCCCAAGAGAGAAATTCCTCCATAAAGGCTACTCCCCACTCCATGCACATGTAATGCCATAATTTAACATTTGTCACCTGACATTAAGCAAAACATAAGGTACTGCACAGTCCTCCCATGTCATGCCAATGTCCCGAGCCCTCATCGACTCCCTCTCACACATGCACACGCCATGTATGAAAAACTCATTTCCAAAAAAAAATGTTTTTGTTTTATATTCAAACCCTTTGATAGTTCTAAACCGCTTATTCAAAAATTCATGTGTCTTTGTGGTAACGAGCTCAGAGTTCTCATCGTAGGTGTCGTACACCTTCCAACACTTTCACTCATCTCACCCTGACGATATGTTTGACTAAGAATACAGGCCTTTCACCTGATGGGGTGTCTATCCCTTCATTACTACTCGACACATAATTTCAAATCAGGTAACTTGCATCGCCGTCTTTTCTAAAAGCCCACCACAAACAATGCCACAGTTGTTCTTTCATGCCATGCACTCACACCCATTTCACGCGATGTCCCCGTGCATATGCAATGCAGAATGCCATTGCAAGTCCTTTCATGTTACATGCACAATGAGAGCTACTGCACATTCATAGCTCACATAATATAGACTACGATATAATCGCATCTCACTATATAAAACCATGTTAATACATCAAGCAAGCATATAGCAACATGATTTTCACACAATTTGCATGTCATTCAATCAAGCAACAACACACAAACTGGGTCTTCATGCTTAAACCTAGAAACAACACATACAGTTCAGCATGTCAATCCATACCCAACAATGACACACCACACTATCATCATGCCTAATCATGCCTTTTAAGCAGTGCCTTAATCGCGCTTCCGAAAAAAAGAAATCCAAAATCGACCTGCACTGTCAATGTGATTGCTCACAACTATTCTAGAACCAACCTAATGCTAAGGCGAGTACCTCATGGCCATTGAATGGCCCAAACGTAGGTAACAACCGCAGTATGAGAGAACCCCTACCTTCGAGCAAACAGCTCAGCTTGACCGCCGAATCCTCACTCTTCGAACGCTAGAAAACCAGTAGAAAACTGGACTTCCTCCCATTTTTCCTTTCCTTTCTTTCTTTCTACCTTTTTTCTTTTCTTTCTCATTCCCACTAATCACGGATTTTGATCTAGGTGTAGTACAATTTTCAATCATTGTGACACATGGCAATCATCATGCCATGTGTCTCCCATGCCACTTCCATCCCACTTGCATGGTGGAGTATGACACATATATGACACTTGGCTTCCCATGTGCCAAGTGCCACTTGTTTGGTGCCACATGGTACGTGTCCTTGTGTCATGTGTTGCCAACTTGCCTCGAAATACATGAAATTTTGACTATATTTGAATTTGTCATAGTTCAACTGTGTAACTAGATCTCACGAGACGAACTCAACGGTGTGGTCCATGTCGCTATATTCGAGATTCAGCAAAATCTCAAGCTCGCGTACTGCATCGTAAACAAGAATTCATCGCTGCACTTGACTCGGGTCCTCACACACTAAGTGGTTGTTATACCTCTCTAGCGATCACTTTGTGACCACCTTTTGTGGTCTTAATTTTGTTGTTTTTTTGTAGTGTATTTTGCTCTTTGCGATTTGTCTCTTCAATGATGATGTGAGTGATCAGATCAGCTAGGGACAATTACTTTTGTTTTTGTTTTAATTGTTGTTTGTAATCACTCCACGAGTCAGATAGTTTCTCTATCAATAATCCTGCTATAAACTCAAGGTTTCAGAAGTTATATTTTTCACTCTTAATTCCTACAAAGATTTTTGTGGTACTCATTGATTTGGAGCTTGATTTCCTTATTGTCTACTCATCCCATTCAGGAGTTTCCTACTACAAGCTTTTGCTTCTGCTCCACATCTTCAGCAAGGTACTTAGTGAGCATGGACTAAATTAATTTCATTTCCTTATGTTACTAATAGACATCGTAAATAACTCTGTTATAATGTAGTTAGGATTGTATGTCGACAAACCTTATTTGCATGTGCCCAAGCCTCAATGTTGACATGCATGTTTTAGTGGAAAGCAACCATGCCACTCCATGCAAATTTAGGGTGGAATATATGCGCTCCCGCCACTGAAACATGGCCCAAAGAATACCTCACTCGGGAGATGTTAGGAAGGGTTTAGCGCAGTAAGGGGTGCAAGAACTCAAGCAGAGAACATGTGAAGGGACAAGGATAGTGACTGTAGAAATGGCACATGAGTCTATAGGACTGTGGCAACGCCAAATACAACAAGAGACTTCATATTTAGCAGTGAGAGAGAGAATCGGTTTCCATGGTATAAAATTCCTAGAATTGTTGTAAACGTTGGTTGTTTGAATGTGAATACGAATTGACTACAACAGTAGAAATCTAGATAAGCGTTGGTTGTTTGAACAACAACAACAAAAATTGTAGCGCTGGCATAAGTCTATAGGACCGTGGCAACCTTAAGAACGCCAATAAGAGGGCTATACCAATGATAGCGAAATTGGTTTCTACTTGTAGAAAATTCCTAAGATTGTTGTGAACACTGATTGTTTGAATGTGAAGACGAACGGATCAAGCAAAGAATATAAATTGATATACGTTGCTGCTTGAACAACAAAGAACATGCAAATCGAGATATACAGATTGTAGAAATAATTACATAATTCAAGGCATGTTTGTAGAACACTATCCTTAGAATTTGGTCCCACGGATCAAATTGGCTCTTCATGAGTTCTTTCTAATATGAACAAAAGAGTGGTAGATAGGTAAATGGAGAGAAAATCTTATGTCTCAACACTACCGTAGGTCTCGTCGTCATTATGCTGAAATTAAAGAAACCTTATGGATTGAATTCGAAAAAACAGTTGGCTAGGATTTTAATTCAAAATAGTTGTTCTTCAAGAAACCATTTGATTTTGAAACAATAAAAAAACATGGTTTATAGGAAAATAAAACAAGCAAAACCAAATGGGGGTCGAGGGGGAATCCATCGATTTGCATTGATATTGGGCTTTCAGCCCATTTCTTGTTCGCATGTGGCCTCCCTTCTTCTCAAGCCTTGTACAAGCCCAAAGATGGGTTTTAGTATATAAATCTAAAAAATATTTTGTCTTTTTTCCATATGGGACAAGTTTCTTTTTGAAAAACTAACACATCATTTGTATCAAACTATGTTTAACGGCTAACGTCCAATCTGCTTAACAAAAACAAATTATTGATTCCATTAAACACAGAGACACAAAGCTCATATTTCATTCCATTTAAAGAAGAAAAGAAAAGAAAAGAAAAGAAAAGAAATATCTGATTCTAAACCCTAAACAGAAAGCCAAAGTCTATCCCATTATCAATTCTCCCCACCATTACCATGCCTTGTGTTCCTGTCTTTGTAGTTTTTGCACCAAAAGGGATCTACGATTGATCATGAATTTCACTTCGTCTTTTCCCTTCAAAATCAGAAGGAGCAGAGTTGATTTCTTTAACACCACCTGTCCAAATTAGGGAGTCCCTTTCTGCCCTTTGGATCGCAAACCTATTCTTTCCACATAGTTCCTTAGATTTGCTCATAAACCTAAGCAAATAACGAAGATGTAGAAAATAAATGAAAAACAAGAAGAATATCAATGGGTGCATGGATCTCAAAGACTCCTGCTAGGATATTTTCGAGGTCTGTTCACCAGTGCGTATTAAGAGTTCGTGAATACACCTTCGAAAAAATTATTTAAAATCGTTTAACTGTTTCAAACACTTTCCGGAGTGTATATTTTCAAAAACAATCATGAATACGCCTTCGAAAATTTTCCTTTAAGCATTTCAGCTTGTTTCGAAAAAAATTTTTGGTGTGAACTCTAAAAAGAGTCAAGAATATACCTTCAAAAAAAATTCTTTGAAGCCGTTTAGCTATTTCAAACCGTTTTTGGGGTATATAATTTGAAGATAAACATGAGTACACCCTTAGAAAAAAAATTCTCTAAAGCTATTTGAAATTTTTTTAAGTGCAAACTCTAAGAATAGTTGAGAATACACCTTCGAAAAAATTCTTTGAAGCCGTTTAGCTGTTTCAAACACTTTCCGATGTGTGTATTTTGAAAAATAATCATGAATACACCTTCGAAAAAATTTTCCTTGAAGCTTTTCGGCTTGTTTCGAAAATTTTCTTAGGTGCAAACTCTAAAAAGAGTCAAGAATACACCTTCGAAAAAAATTTTTGAAGACGTTTGGCTATTTCGAACCTTTTCCAGGGTGTATAATTTGAAAATAAACATGAGTTCACCCCTTATAAAAAAATTTCTTAGGTGTAGACCCTGAGAAGAGTCGAGAGTACACCTTCAAAAAAATTCTTTAAAGTCATTTGGTTATTTCGAACACTTTCTAGGGTGTATATTACACAAATAATCATAAGTACACCCTTAGAAAAAAAATCTGAAGTTGTTCAGCTTATTACGAAACATTTTCTTCGGTGCAGACTTTGAGAAGAGTCGAGAGTACACCTTTGAAAAAATTCTTTAAAGGCGTTTGATTTTTTTGAACACTTTTCGGAGTGTATATTTATAAAACAATCATAAGTGCACCCTTAGAAAAAATTCTTTGAAGCTTTTTGGCTTATAACAAAAATTTTCTTAGGTGCAATCTCTAACAAAGTAGAGAATACACCTTTGAAAAAAAAATTCTTTGAAACCATTTGGCTATTTCGAACCTTTTTTGGGGTGTATATTTTTAAAATAATCATGAGTACACTATTCGAAAAAAATATTTGAAGTTGTTCGGCTTATTAAAAAAAATTTCTTAGGTGCAGACTTTGAAAAAAAGTCGAGAGTACACCTTGGAAAAATTATTTGAAGTCGTTTTCGGGGTGCATATTTTGAAAATAATCATTAGTACACCCTTAGAAAATTTCTCTAAAGCTTTTCGGCTTATTACGAAAAATTTCTTAGGTGCATACTCTAAAAAGAGTCATGAATACACCTTCGAAAAAATTCTTTGAAGTCGTTTGGCTATTTTTGAAAAAATTTTATTTGCAGAACTCGAAAACATTCATGAATACACCTTTGAAAATTTCTTTGAAGTCGTTTGGCTATTTTGAACATTTTCTGAGTTCATATTGAATGATTTCCAACAACCACAGGTTGAGTGACCCTTCACCTGAACTTGAGCTTTTTCTTTGGCAAATTATTGGTTATACATTACCAAAGAGTTTCGCTTTGTCTATCGACGAAAACGACTTAAAGTTAGCTTTCTGCCAGACAGATTTCTACCATGTTAATCATTTCTTAGCTTTGCAGCTTGAGATTTAAACTTTTGTCATGACTATAACTTTCTTGGATTTGTTTTCTTATGAGCTTCTTGTGCTGGTTCAATGGCTTCCACCCGGGTCCCATCTTCTTGACTTGTGCTTTTGTACTTCTTAGCCTATGATGACAAATGATTGTCCTGAGGCAAATTCGATCTCTTTCCAACCCTTGCTAGGTGACCATCGGCCTACCATTTTTGCTTGATGGAAGGAGGAAAATTAGAATGTCTTCCCAAGATGTACTTGATTTGTTGTTGGAGACTCATTGAGCTCTACACTGCATAGGCACGCTACAGACATGACATTGCATTAGTTGATCAAGGTGACACTAAACCTACCTTTTGATGTGTGTATGGAATGAATTGCAAAAAAATCACTGAACACCAGCACACATACACTTACAGCCATGACATTGCATTAGTGAATCAAGGTGGCACTAGACCTACCTTTTTATGTGTGTTGATGTTTGTGGAATAATTGTAGAAAAATCACTGAACACTAGCACACGTACACTTACAATCATGACATTGCATTAGTGGATCAAGGTGGCATTAGGCCTACCTTTTGATGTGTGTTGATGTTTGTGAAATAGTGTTGTAACTTTGTTGTTGATTAAAAGTGGTCCTTGGACCTACTTTCTTTGAGAATATACACTGTGTATTTCAGGTACAGGTATAGCATTTAAGAGATTTTACAAATAGTGGCTACCAAGCCTACTAATATACAGTCAGTATGTTGTCGGACAAATTATGATTGATAAATAATGGCTAAAGGCCTACTAGTTATATGTTTATCTAAAACATGTAATTAAAGCACTATGCTAAAGAAACTTTTAATGCTTGAGGAAATGGCATTGCCAAAAGCCTACTTTTCTCCAAAACATAGAATAGAACAAGGAACTATGTTAGAGAATTTGAATGCTTGAGAAACAGTGGCTAAAAAGCCTACTTTATTCCAAAACATAGAACATTCTCCTAACATTACTCCTTTAAAGGTCATGGAATCGTCCTAAATCTTTTAGGAATTTCTTACAATTTCCCACATGGTAGGGAAGTGCTTCTTCAAGTATTTCCCATTGATGATCTCTTGTGTGGCTCTCCTTGTAGGTTTGCTAACCAGTATGCATTTCCAGGTAATACTTGATGCACTTTGAAAGGTCAATCCCAATTGGGAAACAATTTGCCCAATTCTTTGTCTTTAGAACCAACTGGCAATAATCTTCCAAACAAGCTCTCCTACTTCAAAGTTTTTCCTCTTGATTCTCTTCTTATAAGTCTGAGCCACTTTATTTTTCTTAATCAACATGTAGTTAAAGGCTTGTATTCTTCTTTCTTATTCGAGTTCCATCATCATATTCCTTACCATACTCTTCGTGAGCAAGACCGCTTTTCCCTGAAACTACGTAAGGTAATTACTACTTCATCGGGGAGTACCGTGACTTGTCCATAGGTCAAATAAAAGGGACTTACCCCTATAGAGCTCCTTTTGGAAGTTTTATATGCCCACAATGTTTTTGATAAAATCATATGTCAATCTTTGGGATCTGCTCTAGCATTTTCTTCAGGATTCCTATCAACACTTTGTCGAATGCTTATGCTTGTTCATTGGCTTGGGCATAAAAATGAGTTGATTTGATAAGTTGTATTCCATAATCCGCAACAAAATAATTCACTTCTTCCCCAGTGAACATTGCTCCTTAATCAATGGTGATTGATTGGGGAATTCTAAACCTGTGAATAATCTGCTCATTGATGAACTAAATCACATCCTTCTGTTCTGCTTTCTTCAATGGTACTACCTCCACCCACTTAGTGAAATAGTCTATAGCCACTAAGATAAAGTTATGCCCCTTTCATGAAGTTGGATGAATCTTCCTAATTAGATCCATGGCCCATCCTCTAAATGGTGATGGTTTACCATTGGGAATGTAATTCAACAAAGGCGTAACTTTGTATGCTTCCATATTTCAAATGACAACCTCGAGTAAGTGATGCACTAGAATGCTCGACTAAAATAGCTATGTCTTCTAATTAACCATCGTGATTCATTCCGCATTGATGAGTCCCACACACTCCTTCATGAACTTTTTCATAACTTCCATGCTATTTAGGAAAGATAAGCCCTTAAGTAATAACCCATCAAATCCTTTTTTGTATAGTTCTTCTTCTAGTAGAACAAAATTCTGAGCTCTTCAGCCTGTTATGCAGGAACCCTTCTCAGCCTCTCCTAGATTCTCTAAATATTCTATGAATTATGTTCTCCAATCTCCAGCAATATTCATGTCATTGTTGAAGATGTCTAGGTTGATCCCCCCCTTCAAAATCAAAGGGTGATTCTTCTTCTCTATCATAAATGAGCCATGGGTTTCTTCGCCCATTTTACAAGAGAGGGCTATTTCCGAAAAGCTCACCACCTCTCCCAATGGATTCCCTAGGCACATGTTCAAATTCCACATTGTCAAAAAGTCTAACAATTGAATGGCAGCAGTAAAGTAAGGTGCTAATAGCATGTTGTTGCACTTATACTCCCATGTTAATTGCAGAAGTAGCAATTGAGAATCTCCAATGACTCAAGCATCTTTTGCCGCAAGCTCCATTAGGATCTATAAACCAATCACCAAAGCTTCTTACTTGGCCTAATTATTGGTGTATTCAAAGGTCAGATTGAAAGACAATGTAATCTTTACTCCTCTTAGTGAGATAATCACTATTCCTACACCCGCTAAATTTTTTATGTTTGAACCATCAAATTTGAGAATCCAAGGCTCTTTTTCTGCTCCATAAATTTCCAACTCCACACTTTGCTATGTTCCAATCTCTAGGGATGGATGATCAACTAGGTGTCCCACAACAGCTTTTCCCTCGACCACTTATGGAAAATAAACCAAGGTGAATTCTGACAAAGCAAGGGACCATTTACTAATCCTCCCTGTAATTAATGGCCGGTTAAGCATGTATTTCATAAGATCAGTCTGAGACACCACATAAACTCGAGACTTGATCAAGTAATGTCTAAGTTTAGTACATGCAATTACAAGGCCAAATATAATTTTTTTAATTGGAGAATATCTTATTTCATTGATTTAAGAACTACTCAAATAATATACAGCCTGCTCATGACCTTTAGTATTATTTTGTGCCAAAAGACAACCTATTGACTCATTTGCGGCTGATAAATATAATTTAAGTGGATGGCCTTGTATAAGAGGCATTAAAACAAGAGCTTTAGAGATATACTCTTTGATTTTGTCAAAGGTTGCTTGATGTCGTTCCTCCTACCTAAACTCTTCCATATCTTTTAGCTTCACCAAGTCAGAGAATTCTTTGGTTTTACCTGCCAGGTTAGAGATAAATCTTTTTAAATAATTTACCTAACCCAAGAACTTTTTGAGTTCTTTCTTGTTTTGTGGAGCATTAGATGAAGCAATAGCTTTTTCTTTGTTCTTATCCACTTCTATCCCTCTTTGGTCAACCAGAAATCCGAGAAAATTCCCAGCACAAACTCCAAATGTATTTTTTAGTGGATTAAGCTTCAATTGATGATGTCTCATCCTCTCAAAGCTTTTCCTTAGATGATCTACATGCTTATTGGCTCTTTTAGATTTAACCATGATATCATCAATGTATTTTTCCATGTGGTGGCCAAGCATGTCATGGAAAATGACATTCATTGTCCTTTGGTAAGTTGCACCTGCATTCTTGAGACCAAAAGGCATGACCAGCGATTCAAATGTCCCTATGGAGCTAAGACATCTAAAGGTGGTCTTAGGTATATCTTCTACTACTATTAAAATCTTATTGTAACCAGAGAAACTATCCATAAGGGACAACAATTCATTATTACTAGTAGAATCAACTCACATGTCTACAATAGGCATCACATACATATCCTTAGGAGTAACAACATTTAAATCTCTAAAATCCACACATACCCGAAGTTTTCCATTTTTCTTCATCACATAAATTATTTCTAACCATTGAACATACCTCTAGGCTTGGTGAATTTGGCCTTCAAGAGTTTCTCAATTTCCTTCACCTTCAACTTACTTCCTTTGACATTCTTCTAGGTGGTTGTTGGAAATGATGGAATTCGGACCTAATGGGAAGGCGATGTTCCACAAGGCCTCTTTCAAATTTAGGCATCTCATCATAATTCTAAGAAAAGCAATCTTTAAACTCATACAATAGGGTTATGATCTGTTTTTTCAAATTAGTTGATAAGAGAGAACTGATGTATGTAATCCTTAGCTCTTCCATAGTGTCGAGGTTGACTTCTTCCATAGGATCATGTACTTGAGGCTTATGGTCTTTCATTTTAGAAGGAGCGCACCCAAAATCTCAATCGGCATTTCTTTTTCTTCTTCACCTGCATTTATTCTTCATAAATCACTTCGTACCCACATATGCCTCTGGAACTATTCTTCCTGTAACTTTTCAATAACTTGTCGCATTTGCATTTTCAATGCCACAACTGCAACGACCACATTCTCTCATGAGAATACTTAGTCATCAAACCCTTTATCGACCGAAAGTCACAATAGCGCTTTTGTCTTCTTGCTTGGTAACTCGGGGTCTTGAATGTCACTTAGTATCTCCCAATTCTCAGATATATTTCCTCGAGTCCCATTCTTCTTTTTGCCTTTGAATTTTATTAGGCTAAACTCTTGATCATAGTAACTAGCCTCAACAAGTATCTAAGGTTGTAATGAAAGGTTGTTTGTTTGCCTATACCACTTCTACTTCATCACCTTTCCAAAACCATAAAAATCAAGAAAGGTGGACTATTACACAACAAATCGACATGAATCCGCTTCCTCTTCCCTAGTAAGCTTTGTAATTAACAATGCAATTAATTGCAAAGAGTTTATAAGGAAGTCTAATCACCCATAGTAATGTTTGACCTAGAGTACTAAGAGTCTTAGAGATTTCTCCAAAGAAAAGCTTTCATACGTGACACTTCCTGCTTCAATTAGATCACCAATGCCCTTCCTAAAGCTCAACATTGTCCTCAACGGGCATCACATCGACCATCGATCCATTATCCACCAATACCTTGGATACTAGTTTACCATTAAAGTATACTCTCACATGTAGAGGCCATATGTGCCTTGTCATCTTCACAGTAGGTTTTTCCAGTATCGCCTTCTAAGCTCTAATTTCTTCAGAGGGTTAATGGTAATTACCCTTTGACTATGCTTTTCCTCTGTTGGCAAATGTTCTTTCACTACTTTTACTAAGCTTTCCTTCTTCTCTTTTGACTTGAAAAAATATGGTAAATTTAGAGAAATAGTAGAACATTTTAAAGAAATAGGAAATGTACCTATCAAAATAGTTCTCAAATCCACTTCTTCATCAAATCCGCAACTAGACTCCTCATCTTCTATATCCTTTCTTCCAAATTTGTTTTTCTTTGAAGTAGGCCTCACTTATTCTTTAAGATTCTCTGTTTCTTTTGGTTTTTCCTGTTGCATTTCTTCAGATAATTTTCTTTTCTCCATAGCTCTCAGTCTCTGCATCCTTCTCTTTTGAGTTCTAGTGACCTTCTTGGGAAATTTCTTATGCTGCACTACATGCCACTTTTGTTCAGGTGGAACATGAGGAAGGACAACAAAACTTGGAGGTATTTTCCTCCTTGAAGTGTTCCTATTTTCCTTCTAGAAAAATATGTCTCTCTTTCATAAAAACATTCTTTTCTTTGAATGGTTTCTCCTTCTTGATTTCTTGTTTTGAATGGTACGGGTACCTTTTATTCTTTTCCTTTTCTCTGGCTATGGATGCTTTTCCTTTTACTGCCAATTCATCCTTATAAACAAAATATTGTTTTGGAATCCATACCTTTCTTATCCTAGCATTAGAGAAAACTTTTCATCCTTCTTTCATTCTTTTTTTACCAGTAGCTTTCACCGTGGGAAAGGTGGATATTCATCAACCACCATGACCTCCTTTTTCTCAAGGAACTTCAGTAATCCCTTATTGATCCTATCCTGGATAATATTCCTGAAACTGCAACAAGAATTAGTACCATGATTCCAAGAGCTATGATAGTTACAATATACTCTTCCCTTGAGTTCCTCTATGTTGAGGAGTTAGTGATCTTGGGGAAATGTAATGAATTTGCCCTTCACAAGGAAATCAAAGGTTTCCTCAATCTTTGCCACATCAAAATTATAATGTGCTTCAGGTATTAGAGGCTCGCACTCTTCCATAAGTCAAGCGCTTACTTCACAAGTAGAGGACAGTTGAAGGAACTTGAACTTGGGAGACCTGCTACTACAATTTCTTCAGAATTGGCCTCCTAGCAGTAAGTTCCCATGGAGGTATTTCTCCATTGACTTTCTTCCTTGAGTAGTTCTTCCTACTTTGTTACCTTAGCAGCAAGCTCATAGAAGTCTCTAAACTCCATACCTTGGAACTTCTTCCTCGGTTCTATATCAAGTCCCCTATGTGCTATCTTCATACTCTTTGTTTTTAGGAGATGGATTTTGCACTATTCCTCATTCTTGAGTCTGAGTGATAAACACTATGTTTATTCTCCACCACTTCGGGTTACCCTTAATACTCCCCGCTATGCAAATCTCAAGTTCCGTCGAAGAATTGTGTGTGGAACCTGTCTCCACTGCTACCATGATAAAATTCTTTGGCATTGTTGCATACCAAGTAAAATTAGTTCCCGTTAATGAGTTGGGAAATAACCCGAGTTTGAGATAAGGGAAATGTTCATAGTTAGCCAATTCCCCACACTACACTGTGAATCTGGCCACATCTCCAAGGTAGACTATCCATCTTCTCTAAAGAAAAAAGAAAATTCAGGAATTCTATACCCCCTTGGGTAAGGATTCTCTCTATCTATTGCCTATGATATGGGGCTTGAGAATTTTGACTCGGGCTAACTCCGTTTTTAAGGCTTGGCCTCGTATAGTTCAGTATCGCTTCCTTATCGCCTCCAAGTTCGTGGCTGAGGAGGTGGCTAATTCGTGGTGCACAGAGGGTGGTCCAGAATCAACAAAATTTATAAACCTAATTCCTCCTACTGTCATAGCATAGCTACTGCAGTATAGTGGCTCTAGGGTCGAACACAAGGATGGGTTTTCACAAATATTTCCAATGTTCAAATGGTGAATCTAATTGATTTTTAGGTTTTCATAAAAACAGTGGGTTTTGATGGGGGAAACTGAAAGTAAAACAAGTATGAAATATAAAACAGAATTCCTTGAAGCACCCAGCTATTGAGTTTGGGTTCTAATGGTAACTGAGGGGTCCTCGGGCCCTTTTCCTTGCATTGGGGAGGATGACCTATAGTCATCTCCCAAACCAGTTCTTCATTTAGCTATAAAACCTAACCCTTAATAACTATCCTTTAAAAAATGGCAATCACTGAGCATCAATGGTCTTAGCAATGGAAAACAAGTCTCCTTGACTCACCTTCCAATGACTAATAGATGATAACTAATGAATCTCAGTGGATCTAGCAATAAGCATCCACTTAACCCTAAAAGATTATCAAATACGGATCATTCAAGGTGAAGTATGATCTAACTAGAGTTCAAAATTGGAAACACAAAACCCAGGCTGAGTACCCAATAAAGGAAAACCATGAGAACCTCCCACTTGCCTTCTGATCCTGACCTGAAGTGTTCTCTCCTCTCAAGGAGGAAAGGTTTTCTAGCCACTCATCCTCTCGGGAGTTGTCATCCCTGAGGATGTCTGGGTTAGTGAGAAAGGAGAGAGCGAGGAAAATGAGAAAGAGCGGGAAGAGCTACAATCCTCCCGCCCAAAAACTTTATTGATGAGCAAAAAATGGTCTCCTCCATTACAGTGTTTGCTTGGGCTTATATACTGCCCAAAAAAAATACAATTTACCAAAATGAACAAAAGCAAGCTTAACTATTAAGGACAAATGGGAAGAAAACCAAATGGTAACAAAAAGTCAAAGGTCAAAAGCAGATATCTTCAATGTTGCTAGAAACTTGAACAAAGGCGCAGTAAAGGTGATTTCAGAGGGTTGTGAATGAAAATTTTCGTGAGTTGCAAAAATTTCACAACCCCGCTCCCTTTCTTCCGTCATGCTCTCTTTCTTCCGGTTTTGATTTGCAAATTATGAGTTCAACTCGATTCTCCATGGCTGAGTAGAATCCTATCTATGGCAGCAAGCCTCGTAAAACAAAAAAAAAAACTTGCCACAAATTTGATTAGTAGCTTCTGCTAGGTCCTTAACATAATTGGTTAATTAGGTTGATTAGTACAGTCAAAAGTGTCTCCAAAACCTGTATTAATAAGGTGTGTTAGCACTTTTTGGGTAGTAATCAATGGCCGTATCAGTTGTTGAGGAATTTAGGTCTCTCATTAATACCTACCTATATGTGGTGAAATAGTGCCCCCTATGCCTAGCTAAAGGAATGGCTCATTATAAACTCCAGGTTGTGTAACTCACAAAGAATAATACACCCTTTGAGTATTCGTTGTCCTAACAAGATTAGAATGTTCTCCATTGAAATTTTTCGAACTTCTTTCTTCTCTCATATGAGGAGGAAGATATCGATTTTCAACCTGTTTAGGAGAGCGGTGAGGTCCACCTATTTCTTGAAAACTCCTATGGAACTTCCCCCGAGTTCAATAGATAATTGTCTCCAGAGCTCATTAGCTTATTGCTTGATGAATCGAGAAGTTAGCTTTGTCTTCTATGGTTCTGCAATCTTTGAAATTGCTTTTAGGATAGTATTTTGTGCTTGAGAATGTTCTTTATCATCGCATTAGCCTTAATTAGCTCGACGTTTTTTCGTGGTATGTTCATCAGCTTCATCTATCAAGGCTTGTGCATACTCCAACATGGCTTTAGTTTTCTCAACAAGAACTTTGAGTTGTTTAGACTCAGCCTCTACTTGAGTAGCCATTTTTTCACCAAAACGTTGTCCAGCCAACGCGTTCAATCTCTGTAGATTCTTGATCATTACGTGAAACTCAACATCATTAGGAACATGAATATCATCATCATTTATATTACCTATGCCTACTTCTTGCTCGAATGGGATGTCTGATGCAAATTCTCTTTGGAAAAAATATGTTGTATTTCTCTCAAACTGTTCTAGCATGGTCGGAACAAGTCCTTCATGTGTTGCTTCTGCATACTGAGTCCTAAGACTCCAATATAGTTTTACTTCTCAATTTTGGTGGCATCTGAATCCACCGGATGATGTTTCACAAATATATGTCCCACTCGGCAAGATTTAAAAAATATGTTGTGGTGATTAATCCTACACAAAAACATACGCATTATAAGCGCATGGCATGCCACAGAAATTAAAGTGTTTCCAAACTAGAATGACTCTTTAAAATCCAACTTCTTAATCGCTATGTAGGTTTCTTCATAGTTCCCTCATAATCAAAGTGGAAAATATACGAATTGAAATATCAGAATAATTGTCAAGAAAAGTAAAGATTTCCATAAATGAAATGAAATGACACTATTCTAAAAGTTGATAGATTTGAATAATACTTGCAACCAGAATGCTAAAATTGCTAAAGTAAACATTGATTTGGTCAGAAAATAGTATCAGGTTTGAAAACCTTATAAATCCTGGATAACTTGGTAACCATAATTTAAAATTAAGCAGAGAAACTATTGGATTTCACTATGAATCAATGAAATAACAATGTTGGGAATTTTCCATAAACTTGGCTACAACTAGGAATTTAAATACTGAAATTGTTCAAAGCTTGTTGAAATTACTAAAAACTTATTGAAAGCTAGGATTTTCTAATTGATCGATCGCATCTCGCGATCCTTCTTCAGCTTCTTTTATAGACGTAGAAAACTTGTTGCCCAAATCTCCGTTCTTTTACTCTCTCCACTTTCTAAAGTAACTGTTCATGTCTTTCATTAAGGAAGTTTGTTCCTCAAAAACTCCTCCACGTCTCCACATGGAAACTTGTTCCCTAAGAATATTCCACATCAGCACATAACTACCCCACTTCTCTGCCATATCTACAAAGCTTCGTTTGATTTCCAAATTTTTTTAAAATTTCATAAATACCCCTAGACTTCTTCTATGCTTGTACAAATGGATATGGGCTCATTTATTTTGGACTTTTATTCATGAGCTTGGGATTAGGCCTAACCCATTTCTGGATTAGGCCAAATTTTAAATTTAGCTACAAACACATATATATGTTAAATTTTGAAATTTTTTTAATTCAAGACAAGATAAGGGCAAAATTAAATATATACACCTTATGATGGTCGTCTTGTATTTCACAAATAAAATGTTTAAATAGAAACTTAATTATTATTCATCATATCTAATTGTTTTTGCCTTGGGCTGTAAAGAAAATGGAAGCTCATAGTTTTAAAATGATAAATTTCTTTTTTTAATTTATACTTGTTGTGGAGATAGGATTCAAAATAAGAGCTAATTGTTGGAAGTAGTTACTAGTTACTATTATCTCATTTACTAAATCTTCTATAAGGGAATTTATACTATTAAAGCATTCTTTTATTTAAAATTTTAGTTATTAGAAAATATTTTATCCATCTTTTTTTTAACAATATCTTTTTCCTCCTCAAAATATAGATAAATCATATGTTTAAACTCATAATTTCTCGTTTAATCAAGATTTGCTAAATGCAATGTTTTAATAGAGAAAATATCCATTGTTCTGCTAATCTTATTAGATTTGCCTTTTGCTTTGTAATGAAAAATTGAGTCCATTGTTTTAATGTGATATTTTTCCTTCTATGTTTCATAAATGGTTTGAGAATAGGATTCAAATATAAGAGATAGAACCATATGAAATTTACTATCTCAACTACATATTAACTTTTTTTTTTGGAATCTATATTTTACAAATAAATCATATCTAAAACACTATGTAAGATACCATCGAACATGTAAGTGAGATGGTTAAGGTTTCTCTTATCTTAACTAATGGTCTTCAGTTTAAACCTTGGGAATACAGTCATGTTCTATGGTACAGTTTTATCGTCTTTGTGGTCCTTTCCGACTTGGATGAGGATTAGTCTTTATGTAGTATGGCTTAAAGTCGTATTCTGTGTGCGCACGGGTCAGGATGCCTCATAGTCTGAAAAAACCCAAAGATTTGGTGATCTATGGTTGTCCCCTTTGTATATCATAAATAGAATGTTTAAACATGAAAAGTATTAATTATTCTACTTATTGAATCAGCCTTTGTCTTTTTTGCTTTATAATGAAAAATAAGCTCATAATATTAAATAATATCCTTCTTGCTTCAATTTACTAGTGATCTAGAAATAGAATTCAGATATAAAAAGAAAAGGCAATTATTATCTTGACTATTAAAATTTAATTTTGGAATCTACCTTTTTAAAATACCTTATGTTTAAATATTAATTAAAAAGTATTTATGCATTCCTTCGTTTAGTAAACATAGCTTTTTTTTTCTCTTCAAAATATAAATAAATGATACGTCTATTAGAGATGGCAAATGTGTCCATATTCCCGTGGATTTCTCGACTATCCGATCCTCTGGCCAACAGTTATAAAATCCGTTGACTGGATAATAGATATGGATATGGATAAAATCCGATTTTTTTGAATGGATATGGATTGGATATGGATTTAGGCATATCCGATCTGAAACCCGTATCCAATCCGACCCGAACGTGCAGATATCCGATCCAATCCAATTATATCCGATTTGATTCTACCCGATACAAACACACATATATATAATATAGTCCATATACAATTATGTAATTGACAATTAATGTCATTAATATATTTATATACATTATAAATTTATAATTGTCAATATAGGTATGGCTCTTTTTTATATAATATGAATTAATTGTAATTTGTAATAACATCTATATGAGTTATATTATGATCTCACATTACTAATTCAAATATTTAAGACTGACTAATTTTTTAAAATCCTAATTAGTAAAGTTAGAAAATGAATACAAAATATAAATAATGTAAACCCTAAACCTAATGTAATAACATTATAAATTATAAACGAATCCTAATTGTAATTTGTAAACCTAACGTAGTCATGCTAACATCGTAAAACCCTAACTTCTTAACACAAAGAAACTCTAAACCTATAACAACACCACAAACCCTAATTTGTTGATGATAAGCCTCACGCTCATATCGATCCACGTCTTCATTATCCTCTTCCCAACAAGTGGGACTGTATATATCTCTCTTCCATGATGTTTGAGCTGGGCCATTCTTGAATCACCCAAGACTTGGATAGTCACTTGATAAATGTATAGCCCTCCCGTTGTATAAGCACTAAAACTTCTATGCGACTCTTAAACTCTCAGCCAAGCCGACGACGTCTCTTTTGAATGACGGCCTATCTCGTCGATGGCATTTAGCCAATTAATCTCCTCTTGAGCAGAGGAAAGCCTGACAGCAATGATCTTCTGGGCCTGCTTGGATTTTTAGTCCCTAAATCTCCTAACCCAACAGAATACCACAAATTCTAATTCCTAATATAGTAAATTTTAATTTTAACACTTAAAATCCTAATCAAACATCACTAACCCTAACTCTAATACTGTCAAGTATAAATCTTAATCTAATACCACAAATTTTAATCCCTAATACTGTAAATTTTAAGTTTTTAACTATAACATCAAGCACCCTAATCAATCATCATAAACCATGTTATATAACTTCATTTAAAGCCCTAACCTACTATGATTCCATTTAAAAGCCTAAAAAGCCCAAAAATCACATTTTAAAGGCTCCCCAAAAGCCCATAACACTATCATGGGCCATTTTCACACAAGTCAGAGAACTCCAATTATTGAATTAAGGAATTGTGGCTCCTCTTCATCTTCCATCCTTCGTGTACTTTCCAGTTTCCATCTTCTCCTTCGCGCATCGAGGCTACTTCTCTCTACATTCTCATTTCCTCATTTAGCCCGGCCTTCTCGAATTTCTTCCATCTCCTGCCCCATTGGTGTTAACTCCTCTACACCCCCGCAGGCTCTCCTCTCTGGTAATGTTTTCGATTTTTTTTTTTTGCCCGCGAAGATCGACGGAATTAGGACTGCCTCTTGTTCTTTCCTTAATTTTTTTCTCGCTTCATGGAAAATCATATCAAAAATTTTGTGCTTTGCATTTATTAGGTAATTTAATTTTGTTATTTTCTCAATTTTATTTGGTCCTGGGTTGTAGTTTAATTAGGTTATATTTGAAAATTTTGATGTCTTTACCTGTATTTTGCATGAACCATCATACTAGTACTAGAAAATTCTATTTTTTTGCTTGAATACTACAAGTAGTTTAACTATTATTGCCTAAAGGTATAGGATTAAAGATAAATATAATACTTTAAATAGATCAGTTATATGTTCTATAATTTTTTATTTTGAACAAGACAACTATTTAGAATATGCATACACTAAGGCATCAAGCATGCCTTCTGATTGTGGTATCTTTTTTTTTTTTTTTTGTATAGAATATGGCACATTCAATAATCTAGCACTTGTAGCAGTAGTGTTGCTAGCACACAAGAATCATCCAATCGAGTGAGGAAACTCAGTGGACTCCTCCAATTTAACCCAAGATTCACAGTTGATTGTGAATCTAAACAAGGAAAAGATGGTAAGACTTTCAAAAGTCCTATGTGGAAACACTTTACTCATCTGGTTGTTAATAATGAAGAGAAGGCCCATTGTGCAGAAGAGCGCCAGCCCATTGTATGGACACACATGGTATTTGACTATTTATGAGAATTTATTATTATGATGATTCGCATGTTTATTATATATAATGTCCTCTTGAATAATAGTATTAATTTATTCTAAATGTCTCCTAATCTAAGTTATCGTTAAGGGAATAATAATAAATTAAGATTAGTATAAGTTTGATTGATATTCATGGGTATGATGAATATGTATGAGATACAAATCAAATTTATATCTATTTACAAGAACAAATATCGATTGCACCTAATTGGTGATTAATACATGGATTCAAAAAAAAGTCATAAGTTAATCTCTAATACAAGTCATTAAATCCTTCGACTCGAGATCGCTTATAGTTCTCAACATAAGGAATATTGTGTTTTGATATAATCAAACGTTGTCTTTAATCAGATGACAATAAAGGTTATACTTGAACATAATAAGAATTACGTAGTGAGATATGAGCGATTAAGATGGAATTTGTCCCTCTTATTATAAGAGAGATATCTCTGGGTCCCTCTACAATTGAGATTAAGAAATACATGGTCGTTCTCAAATGAATTGATGGAGATCAATGTCATTTGTTTAGTCAGTCTAATTGGGTTTCGAGTAATCAAAGATAGAATATGGTTGACTTTGTCCATGCCTTATATTCTATCAAGATATCATGAGACAAAAGGATTATGTCATTAGCTATATTAAGGTCAGTTCTCGATCATGTGCTTTTCATTTAACTCAGTAGTCATAATGTCTTGCTAGAGGCCACTTATGACTTGTAGGATCAAAATGTGATTTAGGCCTACTGCCAATGTTAATTGAACCTATAGGGTCTCACATTAAGAACAAATAATAATTGTTATGGTTTTTCTCACTTCAGAGTAATTTAAAATGATGAGATTATTTTAAATTACAAATAACAATTGGTTGTTATTTAAATCGAATTTAATTTTGAGAAAGCTAAATTTGATTTAAATTATAACAAATAATAAGACTGGTTATATTTTTCTTATTTGGATAAGGAAATAATCAGAAGGGTTTTTTAAAAGAGTTTTAAATATATAATAATATAAAAAATTCGCTTTTGACTAAAACCCCAGTGACTTATATATATATATATATATATATATATATATGTATATATATATGAGACATATATATGAGACATATATATTTTGTCAGAAATGCCTTTTTACTAAAAGAACAACCAAAACAAGAGAGAAATAAAAGAAAAACCCTAATTCATTGAGAAGACGAATCTCGAACTAGCATTCAACAAGATCGCTCATTATTTGTTCGTGAGGTGGATACTTAGAGGGTGGTCAAGCCGTAGCTGCAAGACCTTGAAGATCCGAATAAAACCAAGACGCTAGACTTCAAAGGCTTGATCAATCGATCTACAAGAGGTAAGTTTCGTTTACCCTTCCTTCGATTTTTTATGAAACGCATGTGATCCTTGGTGGGTTAAGGGATAAAAATTTTTAAATTCCACTTCATTTATGTTCCAATCATATTGGATATTCTGCCCGTAACCCAACACAATGCAATTATTGTAAGAAGCTTTTTGTGGGTAAATCATCCTATGGTACGTCACATTTGAAGCAACATTTTGATAGGTGTCCTAGAAGAAAAGCAGCTGGGGGTGACATAAGGCAAATGATTTTGAAAATTGATTCGAAAGGAAATGTTAATTCTGGTGCATTTAATGAAAAACAAGGAATAGAGAAATTAGCAAAGATGATTATTCTCCATGATCATCTTCTTTCGATGGCGGAGCATAGGAGATTTTAGATTTCACAAATCATCATTCAACTTTTCATGTCCTTGCCGTGAATAATCGTGAAGAAGCATATCTTGAACATTTACGGGGAAGAAAGGGATAAAGTCATGAAGTTGATCAAGAATTAATGATAGTAGAGTTGCTATTAACGGACATGTGGACTTCTAGTAAAATCGTGCAAGGTTTCATGTCTGTTACGACACATTTCATTGATAAATCTTTTGACATTACATAGTCTAATCCCCAGGTATAACAAATTAACATGTTCTTCTAAATAAGATATACCTTTATTCATTGTTTATTTAATTGATAATTTTTGTTATTTTTTCAGTTTATTTATGTCCCTTGCCCTCATACAAGAGATGTGCTAATGCAGGTGTTGATAGATGCTATGTCAGTGGAATGTGGACTCAAGGTTATCCGCTATTATATGATAATCGTCTACTAATGACAATATGATTGCAAGATAAAAGCAAAATTGAGTGTTGATTGCTTATTTGAATGACGGGGTCTTTGCTTCATATGAGTTGTGCCGCATATATCTTGAACTCATTGTTGATTGGTTTAGATGGGATCAAGCATGCCATTGATAATGTCGTGACAAGCAGAAGTTTTTCGACAAAGATCTCCGAAAAGAATAGAAGGTTTGAGGATGTTTGTCGACAAATGAAAGTTCCTTGTACTAGAAGATTGGGTTTGGATTGTCCAACAAGGAACTCCACTTATCTACGTGCTTAAAACTCGCTTTCTCGTTTATAAAAATGTGTTTCCTAGACTTGGGTTGTTTGAGTCACACTATGTGCTTGTGCCTAGTGAAGCAGAATGGGAAAGACTATAAAGGATTTTTTTAAGTATAGGGTCGAGTTGTTCTATAATGTTTATTTTCCGGGACAAGATATCCCACCGCTCAATATGTTTTTTCCGTGATTGTGAGGGATTAAAATGACATTGAATGAATAGCTCATGTCCTCTAATGTAGTAATTAGTACAATGGCAAAGAGTATGGTTGCAAAATTTGATGCATATTGGAATGTGATCCATAAATTGATGGGTGTTGCTACAGTATTGGACCCTAGGTATAAGATGACTTTGCTTCACTTTTACTTTCGTTTATCCATATGACTTAGTGAACAAATTAGCAATATTAAATACTGTTATGAGTTGGTGGAGGAATATTATACTAGAATGTATAAAGAGATCGACACAGACCCACAAGACATGGAACTGGGCTACTAACTTCAAAAGGAGTTCAATAACTATCGATAGCTTGATTATCATTGTTTGTGAAAAGGATGAAGACTAATAAAACTAATAGTTTCGTAACTCCGAATTGTAATTTCACTACTGAGGAAGATGTTTTGCCTGATAATTCTCAGTTTGATATTTTATTATGGTGGAAGTTGAATGGGGTAAAGTATCCCCGCCTTGCAAATCCATTGTAAGAGACATATTAGTTGATCTCCAATATCTAACAAGGTTTCCAGAGTCCGTGATTCGCCTAGTGGCGCATTAGTGAGCCTCATCAGAATCGTACTTCATCCGAAGACATAAAGCATTGATGTGTGCTCAAAGTTGGTTGTGGAGGAAGTGAAAAACATGATGAAATTTATTTCATTGATTATTTATTTTTTATTTACCTAGAATTTCATAATATTTGTAAAATTTTAATATTAGTTTGCTTTTATATATTTCTTTTCAGTGGAGATGACTTGTTTGTTTCGTATGGTTATGCATCAATTTATGAAGAAGATATTCACTTGCATGATTTAAGGTATTAACTTTTTATAACTAATAAATTTAAATTCATAATAGGTAATTTAAGAATTCAGATAAGTTTTTTTTTTTATAATTATAAGATCTGAGATTACACTTGATCGATGACAAAGATTTTCACCAACTTTTATGAAGATGAAGTCTATCAAACTTTGTTGAAACTCTTGTTTAAGATGTTAAACATTTGAATTTGTCACTTGATACAAATATTTTGATTTGTGATGTTTTATTAACTTTAGACTTTAGTTTATATTCCTAAATTTATGAATCATGAAAGTTATAATCAAAATGGTAGGTTAGCAAAAAATGTCTCAAGTCGCATGGATAAACTGAAGTTATCCGTGAGCAATATTTGAAATTCGATGGATAGGATATGGATTTAGATTTTTTTTTATCCGTATTATATGGATATGGATATGGATATATTATTTTTATTTAGGATCGGATATAAATTTTGAAAAATCCGATCCAAATCCGATCTAATGCCATCCCTAACGTCTATGCTTTTGGACAACCTCAAGAGTTAATAAGCACTAGGGTTATCACTATGTATTTCATAAATGGAATGGTTAAATAGGAAACATATCCATTGTCTTATTTATCTAATTAGTTTTGCCTTTTGCTTTGAAATGAAAATTTATCCCACTCTGTATTTCATATATATATATAAAGCTGGTATGAAGGGAATCAATGAAATATACCATTCATTCGCTAATTACGTTGCCACTGAGTATGTGGAAGTTATAGAAAGGGCTTGTATGGTGTTTGGATGCTGGTAAAAGGTAGTAGATTTTGATCAAATGCTATGCTTTGTAATTAAATAAACAATAACATAATGTAATATTTGAGCATTAAATGAAATATAAGTGAAGTAAATCATTGTATTGAATCAATATCTCTGTGGAATCTTTAATAATTACCGGTTCGAATCCCCTTAGGATCTGAGTCCCCTAACGCTTTTATGTCGAGTCCTCAATAGTCAATTTGTGAAACCCGGGAAAAGCGTATTATCTTTTTTTGAAAATGAGCGAATCGGTAATTCTTACCCGGAACAGTTAGACAAAACCCTATATCTTTCTCTAGACTCTGATGATCGAAACTGGATCACGCTGCTAGAATCATCTCGCGAATCTAGTCAACAAAATGAACGGCGCTTCAATCTTAGATCACGCTTTGCACGCATTTCGAGACGTAACGAAATAACCATGGGGTGCCATGTGGCACTTAGATGGGTGAGTACGGCACATGGGTGGGGCCAAGTGTCATGCCCTTAGATTGCATGAGTTGGGTAAAATAACAAGCCACCCTCACATGAGCATGAAAGTGGGTTAAATTGTGAGATGGAGAACACTTGGTCTCTGGAAGGACTAAGTGTCAAACAAATTTGTGTTAGGTGTACCACCTAGGTCGCAAACCAACTTTGAGTTGGAGGAGAGATTGCAACACCAGACAAGAGGAGAAGAAAGAAAAGGGAGAAAGGGTGCTAAAGTTCTGAGGGAAAAATAAAGGAGAGAAAAGAAAGAAAGAAGGGAAGGAAAGGAAGAAGGAAAAAAAATAATAATAATAAAACAAAGAGAACCAGTGCAGGATTTTTTTGGTTCACGGGTGCTGTGGAGTTCAGCAGCTGTTTGATTTGCACTCCAACAGGTAGAGAACTTCTCCTTCCATGGTTATATCTTGTCTAAGAGTTGTTTGATGACAAGGAAGGTTAATCCATGCAGTGAGCTGGATGAATGACAGTTTCTAGCAGAAACCGTTGATGTTAGAATTGTTTTGTTTATCCATTTTTACAGGATTAAAATCTAGAAATGGCCTTGTTGAAACGGATCTATGTGAGGATTAAAATCTGGAAATGGTTTTGATTTATATGGATTAAAATCTGAAATGGTCTTGTTGGACCTGATGAGATACAAGCATGATGATGCTGTTAAAGTGTTGTGTGTGTTATTATTGTCTTGAAGAACATCCAGGATTTTCTGGGTTTTTAGATTGAAGAAAACATCAGTTGGTATTATAGTTTGAATGAAAAACATGCAAAATTTTCTGGGTTTTAGACCGAAGAAATATCAATTTGGTGTATGGTTGCTTGCATGACTAACATGCAGAAATTTTTGGGTTTTGGACAAAGGAAATATCAGTTTTGGAGTATTATTGTTTGCATGAAAAACATGCAGAATGTTTTGGGTTTTTAGATCAAAGAAAACTCAGTTTGGTGTATTATTGTATGCATGACTAACATGCAGAATGTTCTGGGTTTTTAGACTGAAGAAATTCAGTTTGGTGTATTATTGTATGCATGAAAAACATGCAGAATTTTCTGGGCTTCCATGCATGACTAATATGCAGAATGTTTTGGGTTTTTAGATCAAAGAAAACTCAGTTTGGTAGATATTGTATGCATGAAAAACATGCAGAATTTTATGGGCTTTCATGCATGACTAACATGCAGAAATTTTCTGGGTTCTTAGACTGAAAAAAATCAGTTTGGTGTATCATTGCTTGCATGGTTAACATGCAGAATTTTTCTGGGTTCTTAGACTGAAAAAAAATCAGTTTGGTGTATCATTGCTTGCATGGTTAACATGCAGAATTTTTCTGGGTTCTTAGACCGAAAGAAAATCAGTTTGGTGTATCATTGCTTGCATGGTTAACATGCAGGATTTTTTCTGGGTTTTAGCCCTGGTTGTTTAGCTACAACTCTCTTTTCCGTCCAAACTCCGATTGGGTGTTCTTGGACTCTATGGAAAGTTCATGGAGTCCAGAATCTAGCCATAAGCCATTCAGTTGAAATAGGTGCACACATCTGTGCCGAAAAAACTGAGTAATTGTTATCAATATGGGTGTTTCAAAAAAAAAAAAAAAAAAAAACATTGGGTTGTAATGTGTTGTGCTTGAACATGGCCACTTCTTGGCATGTAGCAGCTATATGGATCGACATATTAGTATTTATGTCTCCACTTTTGGGAATAGAGTTGCGCGATTACTTCTTGCCTAAGTAATGGTGGGAATAATGTTACATGCTTGAAGATGTTGATATGAATGAACTGGAATGATAGAAAAATGTAGTGCATGCTTATGGATGTACCGATTTGAATGTGTGGAATATTAACATGACCGCATAAGCTGCTTGATGTTGAACTCTAATATATGAAATGTTAGCAATAGATACAGCTGCTCATAAGACACATAGTGTACGGTGTAGAATGTCCATGTAGAGGTCTTCATACATTGGTCATGGGTTTATGTAGTGACACAAATTGCATTGTATTATGCAAGGTAAATACCACATTACATGAGAGTGCGTACATGATACCGATTTGACATCAAGGCTTAGTGTTGAATCGTGGGCTGGGGAATGGGATGAAGTCCAATTGAGTTCCACAAGCAACGAAAATGAAAAATGCGAAAGGTAGTGGCTAGCGGGGGTAGGGATAGATACCCCCCTCGTGAAAAGTTTGAAAACCTCAGTTAATGCCACAGATTCACCTGCGGAAAGCCCGAAAAATGTCGGAGGGTGTAAGAGACCACGCGAGACTCGAAGTCTCGCTGCCCAAAAAGACACGAAACGACAACAAATATCAAGACAGACTACGAAGTTGTGAGATTTGAGTCGAAATCGGCTCGCATCGATTTCCCATTGGCACTTGTATTGGGTAGGGCCCGAGGTTGACCGCATTGGGCATGTAGAGCGCTTTCTTCGCCCTCATACATGCATGTAGATTTTCCATGATGTGCATAACATGTATGCACGAATGTTGTTGGTTTAACTCCAGAAATGATCATTTGCATGTGCACCTAGCGGAAATGTTCTTATAAGATTTATCCCTTACCGGGCGTTATAGCTCACCCCGTCAGGACCCCTTCGTGCATGACAAGCACAAAGCACATGACGCCTCAGAGGCCTGGATTATGAAGTGTCAATCATGGCTCGGGATTTCTGTTTTGTGTATATATTAGAACAAACTCCGCGAATATATGCTGCATGAAAGAATGCAGGTAATAACTCTGGGATCTATAGAAATACGGTCTTGTAACCATAAGGCACTTTAGAATGATGATGGGCCCTATTGGGTCATTTTATCATGTACCGGGTCTCATGATATGAGGACGCATTGTGTTTCCGCCAAGAGTTGACTCGTGAGTCAGCCTGTGGGACCTCGGCTCAAAGTGCCTACACAATTTGAATCCCCTCATGATCTAAATCACCTGGTGCCTCATGGCAATGCTTTCACGTTGAATCTTGGTCAACCACTATCAATTCGAACCCCTAAAGGTCATTTCCGAGGATTTAGAGTGCATTTGAGTTGAGCTTATTTATAGCTTATTTGAGCTTATCTTCTCACATAAGCACTTTTGATAAAAATGGTAGATGTTTAAAGAGCTTATAAAATAAGTTTATGACTTCTATAAGTCATTTTTTAGTTTATTTCAATAAGCTTATGTAGAGAAAGCTTTATCAAAAGCTCAAACAAGCTTTATAATGAAAATCAAAATTGATCATCTTAATGATAAAAAATGTCTTCCATATGAAAATAATTGAAAAATAGAAAACAAATTTGAAAAATCTTTGTTAAAAATAGGTAAAAATTTTTAAATTTATATTTAAAAATACAGGAAAATTTTTCTGAAAAATAATGAAATAAATTTCCTGAAAAATATGCAAATTCCGGAAACATATACAAACAACTTCGAAAATTTACTATGTAAAATAGGTAAAACAAATTTAAAAATATGAAAGATTATGACATATTAATTAAAAATAGAAAAAAATATTGATGATGAGAATAAAATATGGATGATGATTTTCTTTATTTAAACTTTGATGCAAATCCATGAAGTGCTGTTATCTTGTTTTGGAACTTATACTTGGGGATGATGGAAAACACTAATGGTGTTTGTCATTTTTGGCTTTCGTTATTTTGTTTAGAAATGTTTGTGATTTATGTGTGGGAAACACTAGTGTCATTTCGATTTTTATGTTTGATGTCTTTTCCTTTCTTGTACTTTATTATTAGATAAAAACTATAGACAATATTTAGTAAGATATGTAATTTTTATTTATATTAAGTAATGTGTGCATCACTTAAAAAGGCTCGCCTCAAGTGTGCCTTCTGCCTCAAGAGGCTTTTGCGCCTCCATATGTTTTGCGTCTTAAATAACTATGAGTACATGGTACATCATGTTCCAATTTATAGAAAGAATCCAAATTGAAGATTTTAATAAAGAAAAAAACATATAATATTTTAGTTTTTATAATCTTTTGATGGTATATGAATAAAACAAGAGAATAGTATGGTTCATTAGTTATTTTTTATACTAAAATACATGAATGATAAATTTTTCAAGATATATGAATCTTTTACTTTATTTTTAATTTTTTCTATGTTTCATGTATATATATATATATATATATATAGTGTTTATTTATCCAAACGCTCCTTATATACTTTATGATGGTCTTTCAAGACTTTCATATTATAAGGCTTTGTCTAGTAATGCATCCAAAATGATTCTTTAAAATGATGCATAAGCAATTTTAAAATAAGTATCTAAACACAAATAAATTATTGAATAGCACTATATATAAGCTTAAAACTAATAAACTCTTATAAAATAAGTGTTTAATTAAGCTGTTTATCCAAACAGGGCCTTATTGGCCGATTGATATTAAGGCCTCTTAGGATTAGTCCATCAATTTCAAGGACTCATATGGGATGAATCGGGTTACTCGGCGCAAAATGGTCCGAACACTCGCAGTTATGTACACAATCTTATTTGATATCAATTTGTCCTATTACATATGATGACATGACAAAGATCCTCCTTTTGCATCTTATCTAAACTCTTATCTAGAGGATTCACCTGGCACTCCCAACTTACCCTTGAAACCGACTCTGTTGACCGAAGAACCGAGGCAACCCTAACTTTCTATAACTAGTTTAGCCTTTAAACCCTTAAAAATTTCAACAACAAATTCTCTTTTTAATTATTTGGGAGTGATAAAAATTCCTAACTTTGCTTCAAATATATTTTTATGTAATTTTCAGCAAAGATAACGCTTTATAAACCAAAATTTATCTGTCATGTACTTACACTTACTAATAATTCTCACCCCTCCTCCCAACTTCTTTATTCAAAATCTGCAATAATCATTACTCAGAGTTTCAACACTATTACATCACACCAATTCTCAATTTATAAATACAAACTTAAGGTAATTACCATGAATATATCTAGATGCTTCATATATATGAAATGCATGGATATTTATGTAAAATATACAATTTCAAATCCAATTATATGTTGTTCAATTACATATCCATCTTATACATAAAAGTTTTATACCTATAGGTCACAAATCACACCATATAGACAACAAATGGTAGATCGTCCCGCTGTCTCGCTGATAGCACACAATGGAATATAAATAGTTACTAAATGAACAAAACAAGTTAGGTGTAACGAAGATATATATCACATATAATTAACATGACAATTTATCATTGTTTTATGATTTCTTTCAAAACCCCATGTAGCAATCTTTAATTATTTTTAACCATCACGCGTATTTAAAACAAACGCAACGTGAAGCTTACTAAGTCATCCCAATCCATCACACGTGAATCTAAATTTCATCAGATTACACATGTGGCGCTAAAGCTTATCACCGAAAGCAGCTACAATACGGAATTTATCGCATCGCAATTGTAGTGCTAAAACCAGGCAACGCACTGTTAATTTATCATCGCCGCCACAAGGCCAAACTATATACAAATAGCCAACTACGCGCGGAATTGTCCTGCATCGCAACGAACGCTTATACTAGCAGAACCAGCAATCGACGATAGAATTTTCTTCGCATCGTCACAGAGTGCTAATTTTTCTTATTGTGAGTTTCAATTATGGACGGAATTTACAAGTGTCATTACATAACGCAAATCTCATTATATCTTAAGGGATATACATGGGTTTTAAAACTACATTTACTTAGTGTCAAAAGCACAAATCTAACTCGCTTTGGAACTTCTAAAACCTCTTTCAATATTTTCTTTAGATTACTTAACTACCATATTCATTACCAATATCAACCAATTGCAGAAGAAATTGAAAGGATCTTAAGTGGCAAAACCACTTCACTGGTTTCTGGGCTACTCCTCATTAAGCTTCTACCAGGCTCATGGACGTCGCCCTGCGTCTGCACCTACACAATGATTCTCACTGATTACTTAGTGCCAAAAAAAATTAAAATTTCAATTCTTTACAATCATATGTCATAACTCAATTACACCATTTTCTTCTATATATCCTCCTAACTTTATGTTCTTACTCAACCTTAGACTCTCTCTAATCCCGATTTTTATGTAAAAGTTTTAGTTTTGACCCTTATGATCACCCCACGCTGTCCGTTTAATTGCCGTAAGGCTTGGAACTAAAATTATATTTTTACTCAAAACAGATAGCTCCCATAACAGAGCAGTGTAGCACGCCTGGCCGGGGCTCCGCTTTCTTCTCGTTTTCCACGGCTCACTTATATCACCTTCTAGTCACACAAAATTGCCTTTGTTTCTTTACTCATTTCCGGCTATGGTTCTGCTCTCCAATTGAATCTAATTCTATTCACTAAACCTCAAAGTTATTGTATTTTATATCTAGATTACTCAAATTGGCATACTGCATCCGCACGTAGCTCCACTCGGGAAATATTTCTGGGCACCTGGGTTAAAATTCACCTAAACTTCCTTCAGATAACTTATTCCCCCTAGAAGCATTTTATCAGTAGAATTAATCACTCACCTGATTTATGAAACTCCAATTTATGACCAAAACACTACAACCACATCTAAAACAGAGCAAACCAGCGAGCTACACGAGTTCACCTTTCATCCATATTTGGGAGCCTTAGAGCTACAATTTGCTCTTGGTCCCTTCTATACATTTGTAGCCCACTTCTTCCTTATGGTTCTTTAACAATTGTATCAATTCATTTGGATGATTCTAACTTAATTTATAGCCAGACAAAACAGGGTTTACAAAATTTTATGAATTCCTTCCTTTAAACACCCAAATATCTCTCCTTTGTTTTTTTTTACAAATCAACCCCTCAAAACCGTAATACTCTCAATAACTCAGCCATGAAAGTCATTCAAAACCACTCCCATAACACTCATTGGTGGTTTGAACCCATTACAACAAAACCCTGTGTGAAAATCTTATGAATTCACCCAAAGGTCCACCAATTCTTCTAAAACATCATATAATTTGATGATTCCATGTTTATTTTTCCACCAATCGGGGTTTAACTCTCATAACCCCAACAAATTCAAAGGTTTATGTGATCTTTGCACAAAACCTAGATCAAAGATAAACTAATTCCATACTAAACCTTAAGAATTCAATTACCCATGATTCCAAGCAAACACATACCCAAAATTCTTGGTCTTCTCCCTTCTTCTCCTCCTCTTCCTCTTCCGTCTTCTTTTCCTATTCTCCTCCCTCCTAATGCTTTTGCTCTAATCCAAATGAGACCAAAATATATGATTTTGGTTTGTCTCATGGCTAGCTTATAGCCTCAAAATTCTCCTCCACTTGCAAAGTCAACCCTTAATTTTTTTTTGCTATTGCAATTGTAACTTGTTTTATTTCTATTACGGCCCATCTCTACTTGTTTTATGACTTACATGTCCTTTATGGTCAATTACAATTGTACCCTTGCACTAGCACCAAAATTCCGGATTCCATAATTTATCATTTCCTAATTTCATCTCCAAAATATTACAATGGGACACTTAGTGCTCTTATACGCCTACAAAGATCATGTATCAGATACTCTCTCGATCTGGGCGCTATAACTAATTTAGTCGGCCAACCTTTAAATTGATAATTCTCTCTAACGCCTACGATTCCAATTAATCTAATGAGATTTATTTTACCTCTCTAATTCATCTTTTAACAAGAGGTTATAGATCTAACTGTGGGTTTACAATTTTTCCCTCAAAATAAATTCGGGCCCTCGAATTAAAATCGCGTGACCTTATTCAAACAACTCAGGGTATTAAGCACGATCTGTGCTTCGGGCTCCATGTAGCCTTTCCGCCCGCATGATTTCGCCATAGCACCTTCACTAGCGGAATCACTTACACAACACTCTGATCTTTCTACGATCTAGATTTCTAATCGATGATCCTCGTAGGTCAAGTTTCCTTCTCAACCGAATAGGTTGCTCTAAGAAATATGTGAAGGGTCAGCCTATATACTTACGTAGCATGGAGACGTGGGAACACATCATGGATGTCATACACCTCCAATTTAGCCTTAATCGAGCAAGCCAATTTCACCCACCTTGTCTACTATTATCCATATGGGCTTATATATCGTGGACTCCAACTTTCCGCTTCCCGAACCTCAAAATACCCTTCCATGGAGAGACTCGTAGGAATACTTTATCACCCATTTCAAACTTCTTGTGACCTCGCCTCGACACGTCTCAAGATAATTTTTCTCATTGTCGCTTTCTATCTTCAACCGCTCTCGTAGCATATTTACTTTCTTGGTTGCATCTCGACAATCTAGGCCAATTAATCTTCTCTCCCCACTTCATCCCAACACTGGGGTTCTGTTAATTTCTCGCCATACAATGCCTCATAGGGTGCGACATACCAATACTAGGATCACAACTATTGTTGTAAAAAAAAGTAAACTTATCAATGCTAGGTAATTATCCCAAATTTCCCTTAACCTCCATCACACAGCTTCAACATATCTTCGGTGAGTCCGAATGGTTCTCTCTAATTGGCCATCCTGTCTGCGGGTGGAAAGCAACATCGGCGTAATCTCTGTGCCCATAGCATCTTATAGCTTCGCCAGAATCGAGAAGTGAGTTTGAGATCTCTCGTCTCGATACAATGGACACTGGTGCGCCATGTAGCCTCACAATCTCATCTACATACAATCGCGCATATCTTTCTAGGAAATAGGTATTATTAGTAGCAATGAAGTGGGCCGACTTCGCCAAATCTATCCACAAACACCCAATAGCATCATGTCCACGCCAGGTCCCTAGAAGTCCCGTCTCAAAATCCATCGTGATCCTTTCCCGCATTTCCACTCAGAATGGATAAAGGTCGGAAACTCCTGTGTTTCAGATGTTCAATCTTAATTTGTTGACAAGAGGCACTTAGATACGAACTCGCCATCTCTCTCTTCATACCTCTCACCGCAGTGGTCTCTCGTAGTCCGATACATTTTAGTACTCCCCGATGCATCGTATATGCTATGAGTGTGCCTCTTCCATGATTTCTTTCTTCAACTCTATCGTACAGCATCTAGGACACATAATCTCCGGCCCAACACTAGTCCTGATTACCTCGTAGCGTGAAGACTCTATCATTCCGCCTATCGCTTCCTCAATTTCATCAAATACGGGTCCCGAGCTTGCAAGTCTCTAACCCTGTCCACTAACACCGGGCGAACATGAAAAGTCAAGCACTAGGTACCTAAGTTTGCCGTTCCTAAACCGACCCCCATAGATCTCGCTCTAGTAGCATTTTCAAGTATTCCCGCTGTCGAGCCAGTAACTAGAGTGGCTTCCTCGCGAATGATTCAAGCATTAAGGTTTTGCCTTGCCTGGTGGTATTCAATGGTGCACTTTATAGTTCTTTGATGAGTTCCATCCCCACTCCTCTCGTCTCATGTTCAAATTTTGTAGAATAGATACTGCAGTGCTTTTGTGACGCAAAGATCTTGCAAGGTACTCCAGAGGTAGTGTCGCCATATTTTCAACGCGAACACTACAACCGCTAACTCTAAATCTTGTGTTGGATAGTTTACTTCATGCTTCTCTTTAATTCTGCCTTGAAGTACAAGCTATCACTCTATCAGCCGCTTGCATCAACACATAACCTTAAACTCCTCGTCTCGAGGCATCACAAAGAATGTAACTCTACTTCCCGAGAGGTGGCTGGGCACGGTGCAGGTCGCCTTGCTTTAACTCATCGAACCGGTCTCGACAAAGCCTCCACCGATGAACTTCTCTTCTTTTCTTGTTAACTTGGTTCAGCTGGAGTGCCATTCGAGAACCCTTCTACGTAACTTCTATAGTAACCAGCTAAACCCAAAGAGTCTCCGACTTCACACGCTCGGGTGGTTTCCAATCTACAATGGCCTCTATTTTCTGAGGGTCTACTGAAATAATTTCTATTGATACCACATGTCCCAGAATGCCACTCAATTCAACCAAAATTGGCACTTGATGAACTTTGCATAGGAGTTGATGCTCTCGTAGCTCAGTATCACTATCCCTCAAGTGCTTTGCATGCTCTTTCTTACTAAATTTCTTGAATATACCAGATATCATCGATGAAGACTATGACGAACTTGTCTAAATAAGGGGTCCGAAGACACGATTCATCAAATCCATAAAGGCCTCACGGAGTGTTGAAAGAAATAAAATGGCATCACCTAAAAACTATAATGCCCATCTAGTTCCTGGGTCGCGCTCTCAAACATCTTCCCACGCGACTCACCGATGATACCTTCTTAGTCAGAGCAGTAGTACAGAACGACCGAGAAGACTCCAGCCCTCAGAATCGATCAAATAAATCATCGATTCTTGGCAATGGATACCGATTCGATGGTTACTTTGTCGAAATGCCTATAATCGATGCTAAACGAAGGCTCTTATCTTCTTCTTCTTAAACAAAAACAACGAGTTCCCACGGTGATGTACTGCCTTAACGGCCTTTACTCAACAATTCTTCCATTTGCACCTTCAATTCTTTAGCTCTACCGTGCCATCCTAAGACGGCGCCTATGTAGACGGGCTCAGCTAAGCGCTAGCTCAATCTCGACCCAATCTCCCCTCGTCCGGCGGTGAACCCCGTAGATCCTGGGAAATACATCAAAGAACTCGTTCACCATAGGAACTTCTGCCAACTACATCTCACTGTTGCCAGATTCTATTGCATACACCAAAAGTACTCCCCGGCATGCTTTAATGTACATCTTGTTCGCTTGTATTACTACCGACAACTTGTAGAAAGTATCTTCCTCTCTCCACAAAAGATCACTGCTCCCAGTCGAGACTAAATTGACCTCTTTCCTCAGAGCAATCGATGGCAAGACGATGTTTACTAACCAATCAATGCCCGTAATGATGTCAAAGTCATGAAATATCGAGTAATTATTAGATCAGCCCGAACTCATGACTTGCATAGTCACTTTACTTCCCTCAGATCAGCCCCAGTCAAGCTAATCACCCGCGAAGTGACACTACCATATTACACTCCTACCGATCTCATCGCTATCCCGACTCTCTCATGGACTCCCGAGAAATAAAAGCACGGGGCTGCTCCCGACTCCACCCAATACATAAGCACGTATCAAATACGTAAAGAAATGGTACTGCGTGACTAATATCCGTGTAGTACGGCCGCCCGTCGGGTCACCATATACCGCAACCCGACTGAGGTCTACCCGCGTCTGGCAGCCTCGATGGTCTACTAGGCCCCCTCTTAGGGGGTATGCCTCTACCTGCTCCGCCACTAGGCTGCCATGCACTAGTAGCCCTCCACTCAGCCAGCCTCCCCATCGGGTCTGCCAACTCCCACTGTCCGCCCTCGAGCCGTAGATACGGGCCTCGACTACCTCGACGCCACCGCACTTTCGACACACCCTCATGAAAATCTGCCCTCTCGCATTCGAAACACTCATAAGTAGTCTCGCCTGCAGCGACCAATCGGGAATGTGATTTGGCCATTACCTGCCAAAAGGCACGCCGCACACCGGTCAGCTCTAACTCGCCGGTTTCGACCCCGGTTGATGACCGAATAACTCTAACCGTCTCCAGGTCTCTGAACTGGCGCCGACTTATGACCATGCTGAGCGTTGACCACTCTTAGGCATCTTACTGGCCTCTCCCTGATGGCTACCGGTCTAGCTCCTCTTCTGACTAAATTGTGACTTTGACTTCAGTGGCAGTCGTTCCGTGCACTCGCCTACTCGGGTGGGTGCCCCACCAACCCGCCCATATCCGTACGTGATGCATGTCACCATGGTCATCGCGGGTTAAGACTTTGCCATAAATCATGTTGATCTTCTCGTCTACCCCCTCTCGCAGCAGTGCCGAACTAGGCGAATCAACTCAAAACTTCTTCGTACTTCCGGGACTGAGGAGCCCCCGCCTCCAATCTATAAACCCTTCTAACTTTGGCATCTTTTATAGCTTTTTTAGAAAAAATCTCTCTGTAAATTCTCTTGAACTCCGCCATACGACACCTCCGGGGTGTGCTCCCGATGCACCTTCCACTCCGCCCCGGCGATCTTTAAGTAGGAAGGCAGAATAGGCGACCCTCTACTCCTCTGTACACCCCATCATCTGAAAAATCTCTTTGTTTGCCTCTATCCAAGATAACGCTCAGTCCCACGGCCATCATACGGCCAAGGCTTCTACCTTACGTGGCTTAATCGACATTCCACTTCTCGCGGCCGCAGCGCCAACATACTAGCATCCGTAAGCATCCGCTCTATCTCGCCCGAATAGTCCCGGGTAGCTCAGTCAGACCGACCGTGGATGGTCAGGGCGCAAACTCTTCAAAGACGTTGACGCACTCAATAAATTTGCTCTATTTGGGTGGATGCCTCTCAAGGGTCGCTCGTCGTGGTCTCTTGACGACCTCGACGCCAGATAGCTAAATGTGTACTAGTACACTATATATTAAATAAATCAAAATTTCGTTCAACAATTAACTCAATATAATCCGCATGATAATTCCATGCAATATTTAACTCATAATTTAATGCATATTCATATTATGCCAATTCAAGTACTATAACTTATGCTTTAGCTTATGCAATCAATGAAAACATAACTGAAATCAAGAATGATGTGTACACGTAATAACTTCATGCCTTGCATAACTAGTACACAATTTGTGCGAAATAGTTCAAATTTTTCTCTTAAAACTTTCTTTCAACTGAACGAGAACCTGCTCTGATACCAACTTGACAAGACCCTTCCCAAACCTTATCTAAACTCTTGTCTGGAGGATCCTGCCGGGCACTTCAACGGACTCCTCGAAACCGACTCGTTGGATCGAAGAAATCCAAGAAGTGAACCCTAACTTTCTATAACCTAGCTTAATTGCTTAAACTCAAAAAATTAAATTTTCTTTTAATTAGCTGAGTGATAAAATTTTCGTAAATATTTGCTTCAAATATTTTTATAAAATTTTCTATGAAGATAATCTACGTATTTTGATAAACCAAATTTACCTATCAAGAAATTTACACTTACTCATACCTCAATTCCTCCCAACTTCTTTATTCCCAAACTTGCAATAATCATTATCATATTTCCACCAACAAACCACATCAACACTCAATTCTCAATTAATAAATACAAACTTACAAAATTAAGTAGAATATATCTAGATGCTTCTATATATATGAAATGCATGGATATTTACAAATATACAATTTCAAAATCCAAATATACGTTGTTCAATTACATATCCATCTTATACATAAAGTTTTACACTATAGGTCATAAATCGCCCACCTATATCGACAACAAATGCCGACGTCCCGTTGCTCAAGGAGAAAGCAATACAATGGAATACTATAAAGATAAATGAAACAAACAAGTTAGTGTAAACTAAGATATATCACATACACTAACATGATAATTTATCATTGTTTTATGATTTCTTCAAAACCCCGCGTATATCCTTTAATTATTTCACCATCACTACGCATTTAAACTAACGCCAACGTGAAGCTTACTAAGTCACTTCAACCACTACGTTACGGAATTTACTGCATCGCACGTAGGGCGCTAAAGCTTATCAATCGAAAGCAACTACAATATAGAATTTATCGCGATCGTAATTGTAAGTATAAAACTGGGCAACTACGAGCTTACCTCATCAGACGCCACAAGGCCAAACTATACAAATAGCCAACTACGTGAGGAATTGTCTCGACGTGAACGTAGCACTTATACTTCTATGAAACCGAAAGCAAATACGGACGGAATTCTTTCGTGATCGTCGAGATAGTCTCCACTTTTCTTTATTGTGAGCGAGATCATGACTTTAATTTATTTATTGCCACATAACGCTTAAATCTCATTATATCTTTAAGGAATATACATGGGTTTTAAAACTACATTTACTTAGTGTCAAAAGCACAAATCTAACTCGCTTTTGGAACTTCTAAACTCTTTTCAAATATTTTCTTTAGATTACTTAACTACCATATTCATTACCAACATCAACCAATTGCATGAAATTGAAAGGATCTTAAGTGGCGAACCACTACCTCAAGTCGCGCTCACTCCCCGTCAAGCTTCCTCCACGAGGCTCTGGACGTTGCTCACGTGTCTGTCACTCACACAATATTCCTCATCATTACTAGTGCCAAAAAAATAGAAAAAATTTCACTCCCTTCAACTATAAGGTCAAGAATCTCAATTAAGACCATTTTTCTATATATCCTCCTAACTTCTGCTTTCTACCAACCGAGACTCTAATCCCGATTTCTATATAAATGTTTTTAGTTTTGACCCTTAGGTATCACCCACGTAGTTCAAGCTTAATTGCTGAAGGCTTGGAACGAAAAAATTAGAGCTTACCCCAAAACGACAGTGCCCATAATGCAGGTGTGGTAGCATCACGCCTGGGCCCGCTTTTCCTTCTGCTCTTCCGCCTGCTCACTTATATCACCTTCAGTCACATGAAATTTCCCTTTGTTTCTTCTCACTCATTTGAAGCTATGGTTCTAAGGTTTCCTTCTCCAATTGGAATCACCCAATTTGGATCACCAAACTCAAGTTATTGTATTTTATATCTAGATTACTCCAAATTGGCGTAATTAATCTGCACGTAGCCCACTTGGCCATTTCTCTGCACTTAGGTTAAAATTTGCTCAAACTTCCTTCAGATAACTTATTCCCCCCAGAATTCTATTTATCTAGAATTTTGAATCACTCACTTGATGAGTGAAACTCCACTTATGACCAAAACACTCACAACCAGCGCTCCAAAACAGAAAGCAAATCTCAATGAGCTACACGAGTTCACATTTCAGTCCATATTTGGGAGCCTTAGAGCTACAATTTGCTCTTGGTCCCTTCTATACATATGTAACCCTATCTCCTATGGTTTTTTACCAATTGTAATGAATTCATTTTGATGATTCTAACTTAATTTATAGCCAAAACAAAAATGTGGGTTTTAGCAAAATTTTGGACAAAGAATTCCTTTAAAAACCTAACATTCTCCTTTGTTTTTTTTTTTACAACCAATCTCAAACCGTAATACCTCAATAATCAACATGAAAGTCATTCAAAACCACTCCATAACACTTGTTTTGGTGGTTTGGAACTCCATACAACAAAACCCTAGGTGAAAATCTTATGAATTCACCCAAAGGTCCACCAATTCTTCTAAACATCATATAATTTGATGATCATGTCTATTTTCCACCAATTGGGGCGGTTTAATCCTCATAACCCCAACAAATTAAAGGTTTATGTGGATCTTTGCACAAACCCGCACCAAAGGAGCAACTAATCTCCATACGAAACCTTAAAATTCAATTACCCATGATTCCAAGGCAAACACATACCGAATTTTTTGGTCTTCCTTCTTCTTCCCTCCTCTTCCTCTTTCCTCGCTTCTTCTTTCCTCTATTCTCCTCCCTGATTCGTACACAAGAGGCTGAGCTGAATCAACAAATTTTATACCTGTTCCTCCCACGCCGTAGTCAAGCTACTCGCAAGATAAAGGGTCTGTGTGGCTCAACACTGTGGACGGGTTTTCATCCTAGGAATGATTTCCATGTATGTAAAAGGTAAAGCTTTGTTCGACTTTGATTGTTTCAAAAATGCTGAGTAGCTTGGAAAACCGAATAACTCAGAAGACCGAGCGATGTGTGAAAAGGTAACTTTGAAGATTTAGGTCACTAACTTGATAATATAGCAAACAAGTATCCCTGGTTTATCCTCGCATTATGACAAGCAACCTATAAAGGCTTTCATAACCGGATCTTTGTTTAACTAGCAACCTAACCCTAGAATCACTCCTATTCGAAATCAACACAAGTAACATGCATCTACAAATTTCTTCGCTTTAAAACCCTAACATTCAACATCATTTCAAAGTATCAGAAAGACCATCTAAAACCACGTTGCATCTAGCAATAAGTATACACTCGATCCTAAAGCATGGTAAGTATTGGGCCAATTAATGACATTAAATGATATTCAACCCTAGTTTGAGAAGACGGGACATAATACAATACCCGTAGTGATTCAACACATGAGACAACCCAGAACGCCCACAACCAAGCTAGCTACCTTCCTCTTCAAAGAAAGAGGCTTAGCTGGGCATCTCTTGAGCTGCCATCTCAAGAGGGGTGTTTGAAATTAGAAAATAAGAGAAAGAGGAGAGAGAAGAGAGAAAAGAAACCTGACCGAGTCGCTAAGATATTTACATAAAATGAAAATGTGCCTCAAAAGATTTCTCCAATTTCTCATTAGGGTTACAAAACTATGGGGGTTTCTTATAGGCCAACGATTTATGTGAAACTACTATAAAGCCTAACATTTTGGCTAAAATTAGGACAAGGGAGTAATACACCAAAATGAAGCTCTGGCTTCAGACACTACAAGCATGACAAGGCGTTGAATTTCCGCTAGCACAAAATTTCACACAGTAAAATTCACAGTTAGCTTAAAATTCTCGCTAGGCAGCGAAATCATTAAGAGATAGCGAAATCGTAAAATTTCATAGGTGACGCACTTCTAGCTAGCCAAATTTTTAGTGATAAATAAATCGATTTTTTTCGCTAGGAACAAAGTAGAGAAACTCATCTAAGGAATTGGCCACTTTCGCTAGGATTGCGGAAATTTTCGCTATGATTGCAAATTCGCAATCCCACGAACTTTCGCAATCTACGAAATTCCCGGAATCACTGACCACCGCATCGTCTCACCGGCTCCTCTTCTGCGTATCGATTTCATCACTTGCCTTCATTCTCATCTTTGATTTTTGGCATGTTTTGACGGTCGACACTGAGTTCAATCCCTTCTCACGGTTCACTCATATGTCTCACATCGAACTCCCTGGGGCACGCGAAAAAAACCTCGCAAAACAACCAAAAATAACCTCTTAAATCCAGATAAGCGATACTAAGAACACCTCGAACACTTCACTGGAATAATTGATATGATTAGTGCGCAAAAGCACTCAAACCTATCTCGATATGTGGCTCAAAAAATAGCACCTGGGGTACTAACTACCCCTCCTAATGCTTTTGCCCTAACCAAATGAGACCAAAAATATGACTTTGCCTGTCTCATAGCTATTTATAGCCTCAAAATTCTCCAATTTGCAAGCTGGTCCTTAATTTTTAATATTGCAATCGTAATCTTGTTTTATTTCTATTATGGCCCATCTCTACTTGTTTTATGACTTACATGTCCTTTATGGTCAATTACAATCGTAATTTCTTACACTAGCACCAAAATTCCGGTTCCATAATTCTATCATTTCCTAATTTCATCTCCAAAATATTACAATGGGACACTTAGTGCTCTTATACGCCCTACAAAGATCATATACTATATACTTTCGACGGTATGCTACAACTAATTTAGTCGCCAACTCCAAATCGATAACTCTAACGCCCATGAGATTCAATTAATCTAATGTGGAGATTTATTTTACCTCTCTAATCCATCTTTTAACACTAAGAGGTTATAGATTGAAACTAAGGGTTTACATGACAAGTCTTACAAGATAAACTAATTTAAAATTTAAGAAATAGTTCCTACATTTTCTATTAGAGTTACTATTATTATAAAAATAAAAAATAGAAGCACACGCAAACAACATATTATAAACTGATTGCAATAGGACAAAAAACAAAACTAAAAAGGTTGAAAGATAATAAGACTGATACACTTTTCAAGATATGGGAATAGAAAAGAGAATTTTTTGTATTATAGTTGTTGATGCTTACTCAACCAAAACTGGGCTGGAGCTTGTTGGAATTGGCTGGTCGGCCCGCCGACTTCGATGTCAGCTCCTCCAAGAAAAATAAAAACATAGCACGGGCGGGATCACCCATTGCTCCTCTGCTTCCAAGTCATTTCTTTTCTGCGGAATAGAGGATCAACTACTTAGTGGAATGAATTTTCGTGGCGTACCTTTCACCGGTTTGCGGTAGCCCGGTATTTATAATGGATGGTCGGCGATAACTTTCCTAGTTTGGATGATGATGCACGAATATTTCCCATTGCGTGAGGGATTTTCTTCCTTATCTTTAACCAAATAATAAGGGATAATTGATGAGCAATAATTAAATATCTTACTTCCCTAATCGGTGGAGATTTAATTGGGTGGAAGTCAAGTAATTTTTCTTGAATGGCCCTCGGGGCCGATTACTGCACCCTCTAAAAGGGGTAAATTGCCTCGCCAGCCTATGTTCGGGGGGGATATCATTAAGGGTCGAGCCATTGTACTGGGCCTACTCCTTAATCTCCTCTTAAACCCGACATTCGTCAGGTTCGGCCTGCACACTTATTATTTCTAAACTCCACCGTCCCACTCTCGCTAAAGCGAGCGTAGGCAAGGGCTATACCGTTTCATGGATCGAGTGTGATTTCCACGTGGCTACTTCGGGGATGGTTTGATTAGCATGTTTTTGCTCGTCAGCTGGAACCGTCTTGCGGATAATGACGACTTTTTGA
>JAEQBH010002751.1:257500-541622 GCA_016808115.1 Tetrastigma voinierianum | reverse complement strand
GGTAGCAATGTCACTACAAGATGTTGATTGAGATTAGGTGATGATGGTTGCGCTACTGAATTAGCTGCGAACTGGCTTTAAAGCAAATGATTATAGATGCTATAAAAATGATGAAGAGTTACTTAAAAATCTCTATGATGGTTAGAGATATGACAAGACCGAAGTTTTTAGAGAAAGAAGCCGAAGTTGTATTCCTGCATTATTATGTGTGCCGATGATAAAGAGCTAAAGAAAAGTTGCTATTTGAGGCTCAAGTAATGCGGTATTTACCATGCATCCAGAATAAAATGCACCGTGACTTTTTGAAATGTTTTCATTGGTGGAAAGGAATGAAAAGAGATGTGATCGAATATGTGTCTAAGTGTTCGACGCGGTCAAGAAGCTCAAAGTCAATACCGCTCGCCAACAAGTTTGTTAAATCCCCTTCCAATTCCTCAATGGAAGTGTATAACATTACCATGGATTTTGTCGGGTTTCCTCACACAACAAAACATGACTCGTTTGGGTGATTTGTAGATAGGTTTTACAGCCCGCACTTCATTTTATACCAACAGATTGACTATTCTATGGATCATCACTGTTATATGTAGATGAGATTGTGCGATCGCATGAAAAGTCACGTTCATTGTGTCTGATAGAGATCCGGAGAATACGCCGTTCTTGATGAATTGTACTACCTTTTAGGTACGTCGAATTTTAGTATCGGCATTCCATCCTCAAGAAAACGCATGGACAATGAGATTATCAAAGTTTCAAGATATATGTTTCGAGGTTGTGTCATGAATCTGGAAGTTTGATAGGTATATTCCATTGATGGAATTTTACCATAACAATAGTTTTCAATCAAGCATTGGTATGGTACCCATATGAAGTTTCTTGAAGGGTTTGAAATGTAGAACTCCCGTGTGTTGACAAAATTGAACGAACAAAAACCTAGGGAGGAAGTCCGTACATAGTAAAAGATATGTAAGAGAAAGCACAAGTATTCGGCAGAGGTTAAAGGCGCAGTGATCGACAAGAGTCGTATGCTAACCCAAAGAGGAGAGATATTGTCAAAGTGGGACAAGGTCTTCTTAAAGGTATCACCATAGTGAAAATTCTTAGGGCTTGGTCGAAAGGCAATGAGTCCAAGGTCTCATAGCCATATGAGAGGTTTGAACTGGGACCGTCCCGGTGGTTTATCGATTGGCACTCCCTACGTGAGTCTGGCCAAATTACACGATGTGCTTCCATGTCGATGCTTCTAAGAGTTACCGCCCGATGAGTCGCACATGTCACCGGGGCAAGAAATACAAGTACAAGCAAGATTTGTCAGGATGAGAGCCGCATCATTCTCGGCCTTCAGAGTGTCAGCTTGCGAATAAACGGGTACCATTAGTGAAAGTTCTCCGGCAACACCCATGGTAGAGGCAGCTACTTGGGAGCCGAAGCAACGCAGAGAGCACAAGATCCTCGCAACTCCTTCAGATCGTATAATTTGGTGATCAATTTTTAAGGGGGGAGAGTTGTAACACTTAAATTATACCCAATGTCAGTAACATGTTTCTGGGTATAATAAACGAAATGGCATTTATTCGAATAAAAATAAAGATAAAAACAAAAGTAGAATATGCATAAGTTAAATTACAAAAATAATAAAGAAGCATTTGAGGCTATTGTAAAATATTATAAATTGATTTGCAAATATTATAAGAGTTGGAGGACCAAAGTAAATAAAAGGGGATAAGATCAAATAAGGATAAAACCAAAAGAAATATCTATTTGTCTCTTGAGAAAAGGACAATATACAGTACAAGAAGAAGAAGAAGAAGAAGATTACGTGTATGAATTACTAAATTTGAGGTATTGGTACGGAATTGAGTATGGGTACTGACATGTCTTGGTTGTATGGAATTTGAGTATGGTACTCTGATACATGTCTTGTGTTGTATGGAACTCGTGAATTTAAGGAATATACATGTGTCTTGGGTTTGAAACTCCCAATCTCATTTCTTGTTAGGATTAAGTTGTAGGCATTTGCGATCCTAGAGATATGGCTGTGAGGTTGATCTAAAGCTGTGTGCTTGAACCAAGAAAATTCCCTATTTTTTGGATCATATACAGTAGCCGAACCTTAGAAACTGAGCTTGAAACAAATAAACAGATAATTTTGAAGTAAGTGTTGCTAGAAATTCGTAGCTACATCAATGAACTCTGATATTAAGCTTTGAATTTCTTAATTCGACTTTATTAGACTGCTATGGTCTTTACTCCTTCGAATACCAAATGGATGAAGGGTCGCCCATAGAGGTCGCCAACAGAGGTCACAGATCTTCATGCGTAGAGGTCAAGAGATTCCTCGCGCAGTGCAAAGAGTCAGCAGACTCATGCGTAAGAGGCTTCGCTAGACCATCCTCGTAGAGGTTCCGGAAAGCTCCGCCGCGAAGAGCTCAACTCGCCCGCGAAAGAGCTCCACTGTCATGCGCAGCTCCACTGCCATGCACTCGCCCCGCCAGCCTCGCCGCCCCGAAGAGTCGCCACCCGTAGAGTCCGCCGTGTACCTTAGATCGCCAGTCCCGCGAGGAGGTCGCCAGTCCTCGGAGTTTCGCCCGATCCTCGTGAGGTCGTCGATCCCGAAAAGCTCAAATTTCGTCAGCATCACCGTGCATGACCTCCAACTCGGAAGGTCATATCTCCTTCGTCCGAACTCCGATGGTGTTCTTGGACCCTATGGAGTTTCCATTGAGTCAAGAATCCATCCATATCTGAGGAGATTATTAGAGGTCAGACCGCGTGTCGACCGAGCTCGTCATCAGCGCTGCTCGCCGGCCCAGTCGGGCCTTTGTCAAGATCGACCGCGCATGACCTCCAACTGGAAGGTCATATCTCCTTCGCTCCAACTCCGATTAGGGTGTTCTTGACTCTATGGAAAGCCCATTGAGTCAAGAATCATCCATATGCCTGAGGAGATTAGTTGATGCCAGATCAGCAGTTTGCATTCAGCCTGTCACTTCAGTGCCGTCGGGCCTCCAGTCGCCTGTCAAGATCGATCGCGCATGACCTCCAACTCTAAGGTCATATTCTTCGTTCGAATCGATTTGGGTGCCTTGACCTCATGGAAAAGCTCATTGAGTCAAGAATCCATCCATATGCCTGAGGAAGATATTAGATGTTTGTTCGAGGTGTTAGACTATCGTCACTTCAGTGCAAACCGTCGGGCCCAGTCGCCTGTCAAGATCGGGATCGCGCATGACCTCCAACTTCTGGAAGGTCATATTCCTTCGCTTGAACTCCGATTTGCGTTTCCACCCTATGGAAAGCCCATTGAGTCAAGAATCCATCCATATGCCTGAGGAGATTATTAGATGTCAGACTACAGTGTCAGACTGATCTGTCACTAGCGGTACCTGTCGCCCAAAGCTCGTACTGTCAAGACTGATCAAGCAAGATGACCTCCAACTTCTAAGGTCATATCTCCTTCTTCCGCTTGAACTCCGATTTAAAAGTTCTTGACTCTATGGAAATCCCATTGAGTCAAGAATTCACTAATAGACAGCTTGATAAGATTAACTCATATTAGTTCCAGAAAACACGGAAAACAGTAGGCAGTACAGGCAAATCATAATATTGTATTATGAACGCTATTATGACCCATATAACAAATTTCATAAGTATATAAGCATAGTTATTTACGCACAACAATATGAAAAAGATATGCAGAATAATCTGATGTATATATATCTCATATGATTACCGAATGACAATAATTATTCGGGAATATGAGATATATATTGAACATAAAATACATATTGATTGTCTGCTTAGAACATGGTAGAGGGATAGATGGGCATGCCTATTAGGGAAAAATAAGTCTCGCGAAAGATAAGTTCTGATATTCGCCCCTGCTTAAGTCGAGCGAGAGGATCCGCTGATCACATCAAAGCTGTCAACATACCGGGCCCCGGCCCTCATGGATAGTCACCGCCTCACAGTCATGATACCTTCGGTATATTATATTACGCTTTCGGCCCTCATGGACCATCGTTTACATTGAATATAGCGCTTGGCCTCATGGATTACAGAGTTATTCATATCCACTTCCTCAAGGTTTATGCATGAAACATAAAAGAAATTGATTCGGTATATGCAAAGGAAATGTAGAGAATACATGACATGATATGAGGCACAAGACTGCTATGATTTATAAAGATAGCTAAGCAAGAATAAGAAGCAAAGTACAAGCGACATGAAAAGTATATATGATAAGTAAAGAAACTGATTATGAAAAGTATATATATATGTTATGAGAAATGACAAGAATCAGACATGCTATGTTATATGCATTGTATAGAAGTAAGATAATCTCAATAGAGGTCATTCATGTATTAATTCCCACTGTTAAAGCTAGCATCAAAAGCCTAATCCAAAGGTAAGAGGAAACCAGAGGATGATGCCATCCATTATCACAAATAAAGGCCACACATAGTGCTCACCTGGAAGACCTTAGGTCTATTTTGTATATGAAATTTTTAAAAACTTTAATAAAACATACTAAATGTCGAACATCTCCAGGCTTCGGGTTTTAGAGAGTATGTTTGTAATCCATCACATGTGAGCCGGCCATGTTAATTGCTTAATAATATATGATTATGCAAGCGGTAAATGTTATGGCATGATAAAAAGAGTGACCTCACTTTGACATCCCATGCCGAAGAAGTGCCAGCAGCTTAGTGGTATCAGAGTTATCCCTTTATTTGGTTCTAATTCGCCAACGCCTGATTCTGTAGAAAGGGTGTCACAACATATCCAATAAAGAAGCTCGACTCACTGAGAGTTCTTATCCATTGGTTAAAGTATATAGTCTGTGCCCATGACTGAAAACCCAATCGTTGCTAATCAAGTGATAAAGGCACCCAAAAACTATGAATACAAAAATAAATTTCCAGATTCTCGTTCACAGGATAGAAAGAAAGACTGCATGATCATGACTTCCATTATCTCCAAGAGTTTGTCCATGATAAGAGGAAGGAAACTTCTCACCCAATGAGTAAGTATACCGATCTCCCATCCAACAAGCGAAAGTAACCACTGGCTCCTTATAAATACCGACTATTCCACCACAGCAGGCACGCAAAGAATTGCTTATAGAAAACAGCTGAATTCTTTTCAAGTGGCGGAAACTGGACGTTATCGAGCGGGGTCAAAATACCCCCTCGGATCACCCTTTTGTGCAAGCTGCAGCTGCCTCGACGATCCCACCACTGAAACCACCAATGCCCGCGAGGCTCCAAATTTCAAGATCGCTGAAACAAGTACCATCACAATTTAGTTACCTCAATTTGAACATTTGTTAGTCAATAGTTGTCCTTGAGTATATTATATCACCGAAATTATTCAACCGCAAATTGGCCATTGCACCGCATACATCAAAAGGCAATAAATTACGCCTATGTTCCTTCCGTTATTCGACTTCCGCCACTCTTCGTGATTTTCATTGTAATAACATATCACATGAATAATGGAAACAGACATAATTGACTTATACAAAATTGTCTCAATAAATTAAATAATATGAGATATCATTATTTATATAATTTAAACTACATTCATGGATGCTACAATCAATATGGTAATATTTTATAATTAACCAAAATCGTAAAAGGTTATATCCTAGAAAATTCAAAACACAACAAATTTAATATTTTTATAATTGTAAAGATATTAGTATTTTACATTTTTATATATATAAAAATTTACATATGTTTATTCATGCATTTTTTGGTAGAATCACTATCGTTTACTCAAGAAGGGGTTAAGGATGCCAAAAGTCAGTAGAGCAAAGTTTAAAAAGTTTCTTTATTAAAACCTTAATCCAATACTACACTCATGTTTTAGAGGGCATAATATTGAATCCTCTATTTGAATCCTTTACCACTTGAGCAAGAAGAGCACAAAAACCATATTGTTTGTATTTTGATTATATTATAAAAATAAGTAGTAACAAAAATTAATATAAAACATAGTATAAATTTATAAATAGTTTAGGACAACCCAATATTTAAAAAAAAAAAAAAACTATGACCTAAAATACGACTACCAAAAAAAAAGGCCTTATGCACCTCAAAACAACTATTAAACAAAGTTCTACGCACTTAAAAACAAATACCAAACAGAAATATGTCTTATACACCTAAAATAGCTAAATAAACATGCCATACCTAAAAACAATTACCAAACAAACAAGGCCTTATGCACCTAAAAAAAGCCACCAAACGCTGCCTTTATGCAATTCAAAAAATAATCACTAAACAAACAAGGCCTTTATGCACCTAAAACCACGGCCAACTAAATTTTATACATGACTTAAAAAAGGATACTTCAAACAAACAAGACCTTATGCACCTAAAAAACAACTACCAAACAAACAAGGTCTTATGTACCTAAAAAACAACTATCAAACTAAATTGGCGCAATCTAAAAAACAACTATCAAACTAAATTTTCGTGCACCTAAAAATAAATTATCAAACAAATAAGGCCTTATGCACCTAAAAAACAACTACCAAACAAGGCCTTATGCACTCTATGTTTGTTTCTCAATAAAATACACATTTAATCACCACATTATCAAAAAAACACACTAATAAAACCAGAAATTTAAGAAATATTCAACAAAAAACATTCAAATGTAGGAGGGTTACCTGATGTGGAGTCGAATGGAGTTCTAGAAGATAAATTATGGAGCAAAAAGCAATTGATTTCCAAGCCCAACGGCTCTGGCGTAGGAGCTGGTAATCACACATGAGAGCTAAATGGTGAAATGGGAGGAAGAAAGATTAGGCGCACTTAATACCCGATAATGCTCGCCGAGGACAAGTGGGTAAATGAACTTTCAACAAATCATGAAGTCAAGCAGCCATAATTGAAATAACTGATGAACCCGTCGGCCGTAGATAAGACAAATTAAACCTTCGTGCCGGTAGGAAGCCGCTATCCATGATAGTGGGCAATTGTCTCAGCTACGCCACGCGCTTCAACACACACTGGCTCCAAAACATTAATCGCTTACGATGCTTTCAAACCAAATTATTTTGTGGCTTTTTGAAAAACCCCATTTTAATCCAAAACTCTCATATATTTGCTCCAATCTTCTCAATGCTCCCGAACACCGGAACATGTGACGTGATAATTTCTTCCCTCTCTGACATATTTAGGTTATTTTGAAATTTATTTTTATTAAAATAGGTTGAAATTATAAATAATGTTCAAACTGATACATCTCTCACTTGAAATTTTTTTATGTTAATGTTACAACATTAAGTTAAAAAATTTCAAAATATTTCCAATGTCATAATTAATGGTTGTACGTAAAATAAATTTCAATGCCGCAATTAGTAACTATGATATTATTGTTTACGCACTAATTTGGACATTATTTTTATTTTCAATCTATTTTGATAATTTTTTTAAATAAATTATATATGTCCAAAACTCCACTTCCACTGTCTGTGTCACCTTATCATTCATTATTTAACAAAACAAAATGACAATTTAGAGGTTTTGTTTATTTAAAATATAAATAAATAAAACAAATAAGAAATAATTAGCCAATAAGCCCTATCTTGATTGGTTTAAAACGATAGTGTAGGCATAAGAAGGAAAAGGAGTAGGGCTCTAAGCTTCTCGAGAGCATATAACCATAATGTTATAATTCAAAGTGAAAAAAAATTATTATTATTATTATTATAAATAAAATAAATATATATATAAATTATTATTAATATAATTCTAAATTTCAAAATTAAAACTCCTAATTATAAATGACAAAGAGATAGATAATAATTCTTCCAACCTTTTTCCATTTATCCAACGGAAAAAACTTATGAAAGGTTGGTAACTTCAGCAAGGTGTTAGAGAAGATCAAATGCCTGAAAGTGTAATCAAGTTAGGGTTTAAATGTTCGCTCTTTTATTTTGAATTAAAAAAAAGGAAAAAAAAATCAAAGATTTATTTTTCAAATGCAAACATCAATCCAAAATTTTCGACAACCCGTTAATGAGAAGATTAATGAAAATGCTTATAACTTTCAACCTAGAAGATCAATGGAGAAGAACTGATTTTTCAGCCAAAATCGACCTACATTTTTTTCACAAATCAAACATTATCCAAGTATACGAGCTTTGTGTTGATGATGGTGCCTCGGGTGGACTGGATCCTTCGGCGACGACAACAAGGCTTGCCCTTTATGGCAACTACTGGTGTATAATTCAGTTTAAGTAGAGTAGTCATTTTTTTTATAAGTAGGTAATTTTATTTTCACTAGGACTTGAACCCAGTCTTTTCCCTCCATGTGTTTACCTTAACCCTTAATCACTAAGCAAGTCTCATTAGAATTACAAAGCAATACAGCATTGAGCTTCCGCTTCAAATTTTGATATCCAGATTATATCTTAAAAAATATATCTGAGATGTAATTACAAATATTTTTTATATAAATATCAATTAAATATAAATTATTTAAAATTCATTAAAATTGTATAAATTTTTTAAATTTTGATAAATAAGTAAGAAGCTTATTTTATAAATGGAATATATATATATATATGTTATATATATAGCATACTTCGATTTTAAATATAGAAATATCACAAATAATTGATTTCATTCTATAAACAACAGAATTATTTATATTATTTAAATATGTTTAAAAATTATTGATTTTATTTAAATATATTTAATTATATCGTATAAATTATACTATATACATATATATTAGTATTATTATTATATATTTAGGCAAACAAAATAAATGGACAAATTAAAAAGATATAAAATTATAATACTTTAAGATAGTATAAATAGATATTACTACTCAAAATCACAAATTATTTAATGAAAATGCATTCAACACTATACATCCACAATTTATTTTAATATTCATATCTTATACATAATTATCAATAATAAAAAAATATAAAAATATAACGATTTTTTTAAACTTATAAAAATATAATGATAATCCACCAATTAGTATTGGTCAACCCTCAGTTATCCATTGGTCAACCGTAAATCCCAAGGTTAGTGGTAGGTGGTTCTGGTGGTGGTCTCATTAGTTGTTGGAAGCATATTCAATAAAGGTAGGATATAATGACAAATTTGATCAAAAAATTTGTATGAACAAGCTCTAGTAGTAGTAAGTCTAATATAGATGTACAACTCAAAAATTTACAAGAAAATATTCTGTACAGAAAACAAACTTTCTTGCTTTTTCAATAGAATTGGGAATGTGATATAAAAATTGGGAAATGTCAAAACAAAATATCAAATAATTATATAAAGTATGAAATTGAGAATTCAAAAAAGATTATAGAATACAAATTTATGAAAATACTTACTAATAGACATCTTAAAAAATGTAAAACTATTGAATTATTATATATCAAAGATTTAGAACAAATACAAAGAGAAAATAAGTAAATTCTTCATATAGATACAATCCAAGGCAATAAGCTCACAGATTAGGTTTAGACAAACTTTATTTTGTATTTGTCTAAGGATGCTAGATGATGATGTTTTCTTTTCAACCTTAATCGGGCCGGCAAGTGTTGAATTGCCGGGCTTCGCTCATTAACTCGCGCTTCTGACTCATTTGCAAAAATAAGAAACAAAAGGATCTGGAGCGGAGGCTCTGCCCCATCGTTTTCCTCGACACTCCTAAGCTTCGCTCTTTCCTACAGGCGATCAACTCCGCTAGTAATGGGAATTTTCTCGCAGTAAGTTTATCTTTCATTGATGAAGTTCCTGTGATTTAGTGTTCCGGATGATCACGACAACTTTCCTTAATCGATGATGACATTGGATAAGTTTTATATTTCAGTTGATGATGACACCGAATAATATGTTTCCTTGTTGATGATGACACCGAATAGTATGTTTACTTGTCGGAGGATGATACAATATTTCTTCCACCAGGAGATTTTCTTTCCTATCGTGAAACCGACACAAGTGGATAATTGATGCGGTACACCGGGAAATATCTTACTTTCCCGGGCTTGGTGGAGATTAAAAGCTTCCTAATATCATGGATTCCTCGTCGCCAAATTTTTAAAGAGGACCGGGCCCTTGTTTCGGGGCCTTCCATATTCAGCATGTCATCAAGTAGCCTATCGCTAGTACTCGGGCCGCTTTAACCTGCTTAGTGCTTCTTGCGTCTTAGACCTCACAAGACCTATTACTTCAAACCCCATCACGCTTCAGCCTTGACTGTTAGCAGGTGCGGGTCATCGCTTTCTCAATCAGCGTGATATCCATGGCTACTTAGAAGTGGTTTGATTAATTTGGCCCGCTTTATTGTTCGCCAATTTGAGCTGTTTGTTTCGCCGTCATGCCTTCTTAATCGAGCTACTGGCTCCCGCTATTTATACCTAGCGCTGAAAGCTCAAAACCGAAATGCTTGTCTCCCCGGCTATTGCGCCTGAACCGGAAATGCCTACTGGCTCGTACTATTCCCGCTCCCAAGTTGTTTATGCTCTTTTGAACTGAGTTATTCACTCCCTTGAAACTAAGCTGCAAGGCTCTTTTAAAACCGAGCTACATGGCTCCTTGACTACTTTACCTTCTAAAACTGAGCTACATGGCTCCTTGAACCGAGCCGCAAAGCTCCTCGAAACTAAGCTAAAAGGCCTCTCGAACTTCTGCTACATGGCACCTCAAACCGAGCTGGCTCTTAAGCTACATGGCTCCTTGGCTACTTGGCCTCCTTGAATAGCTTATGCTCAGGACCGAGATACATGGTCTGGGTGACTACTTAGCCTCCCTGAGCAGCTATGCTCACACCTGAGCTACTAGGGCTTCCGATCTACATGGCTCAAGACCCTTTCTCAGCCGTTATGCCCGAAAGTCGAGCCGTGGCCCGGGCCCAAGACCCTTTGAGCGCTATGCTCAAACCGAGCTAATAGCTCCCGCGCCAAGGCCCCCCGAGTCTGCTTTCAAGAACCGAGCACCTGGCCTAGGCGTTGAGGCCTTCCTCTCGAGTCATAAGCTCACGAAACTGAACAAATAGCTCCCAGCGCTGAGGCCTTCCCCCGAAATGTTAAGCCTACAAACCTGAAGCACGGTTGCGGCTGGCGCTTTCCCCTGGCCGCAGCTCTACAACAGCTTCTACGCCCCGACATCAGGCCTTCCTCAGCTATTAAACTCGCAAACCGAGCGGCCCGGCTCCCGGGCGCATTTAGGCCTTCCCCGAGCTGGCTCGCAACCGAAGTTACTGCGGCTCCTGCAAAATTAAGGCCTCCCAGCTTGTTGCTTTGCAAACCGAGTCGGCCGGGCCCCGGGCGTCATGCCTTCCTGGCTGCGGCTCCAACCCAGCCGGCTCCTGCGGCGCTAAGACCCTCCTCACGCGAACTTAGTTAATGCGGCTCTAAAATTGGCATCTCTCCCGATGAAAGCCGAGCTCGCAGCCAGCCACCGGGCCCGAGGCGCCAAGATCCTCCCCGCGCCAAGATCCGCAGCCGAGCCACTGGCTCCGGCGCCTAAGACCCTCCCGCGCCAGCCCCACAGCTGAGCTGGGGCCAGGGCCCGGACGCTACACCCCCTCCCACGCCAACCGCTTCGTCGATCCCCGCCAAGACCATCCCCGGTAGTGTGTTAAGCCCGCCAAAGCCGTGCCATCGCCCGGGCGCTAGCACCCTCCTCGCGCCGCTGAAAGCTCTCAGAGGTTTAGCTACTCGGGTCTCGGGAGCGCCAAGACCCTTCTTGAGTCTGGGAGCCTCGTTTGAGCCATCACCCCGAGGCGCCTAAGATCCTCCCGTCTATTAAGCTCGTCGACCAGCCACTCTGCCCCAGCCACATGGCTTCGTGGCTACTTTGCCTTTTTGGCCATTACGCCCGGGTGAACCGAGCTCCCGAGCTACATGGCCCTCGCGGGCTACTGGGCCTTTGAGCCAAGCACCCTATGAACCCAGCCTCGGCTCCCTGAAATGTATGGCCCGGCTACTGGGCCTTTGAAAGGTTACGCCTCGCGAACGAGCTTCCGGGCTCCCCGAGCTACATGGCTTCGTGCGTGACTACTTGCATTTTGAGCTGTTACGCCACGCACTGCTGGCTCCTCGAGCTACATGGCTTCGCTGCGGGCTACTTAGCCTTTTTAGTTTCTACGCCCTCGCGAACCGGCCACGTAGGGTTCTGAGCTACATGGTTCCATGGCTACTGGGCCTGAAGCCGCGCGCCTACAAACTCGAGCTACTAGGCCCCAGCCATGGCCCGTGCCGCTCGCCTTTTTAAGCCGCTACGCCTACAACCGAGCTACCGCCCCGGAGCCACATGGTTCCGTGGCTACTTAGCCTTTTTAAGTTGTTACACTCTACAAACTAAAGCTTTACCGGGCTCCCGAAGCTACGTTCGCGTTGGCTTGGCCTTTGAGTCGCTACGCTTGCGAACCGAGCTATCGGGCTTAAGCTACTTGGCCTTTTTGACTTTGTTTTCTTAGAAAGGCGCGTGTAGCTTTTAATCTGGATTTATGGAGAATTGGAACCGACAGCCACTTCCGAGCGCCTCGGCTCTTTATAAATAGTGACCCCCTCTGCGGATGGTGCTGGCGTTTCCAACCTTCTTCCTTTTAAGGCAGCCGAGAGTCCGCATGATGAGGCATCGTGGTTTGGTCATCATCATGAGGTCCGTCTGCGATCGAGCCGACGCTTGGTTCCGGATGGTCTACCGCTTGCAGAGCTGTGTTTTTCCTAGTTCCTCTTTGTGGGGTTATGTTGTTCCCTAACTATGTCCACGATGAAACAAAGCAAGGAATATCCAGGGGGCGTACTTGAAAACTTTTAGTACCACTATCTCCGGTTTTTTCCTCTTCTTTCTTCTTCTTTCCCTTCTCCTTCTTTCCTTCTCTTTCCTTCTCCTTTTCCTTCTATTTTCCTTCTTCTTTCCTTTCCCTCTGCTCGCACTCTCTTCTCGAGCAACAGGTTTTGGTCTTTTCGGCCTGCTCTGCCTCCCGGGGCCGTATGTGCCTGGTGAGTTGCTCTAATTCTTTCAGCAAGTGTTGGTTGGTGACGCAGAGCACCTCCACTCCGTCCTGTTTGCCCCGAGATCAGCCTCTAACGCGCCCCGGGAGGTTCACGGAAGCTCACGCCAATTTTGGTCGGTCTCATCCTTGGAGGATATATCAGCCCGTGCCAGTTCGGAAGCTGATACCATTAGTCGAGGTCAACTTTATTTGTAAAGGAACCGGCCACCGCGCACGACGCCAAACCGATGATGCTTTTTCAACTCTTAACCAGCCGAGCGCGCTCGGTTCGCCGGGCCGATCCGCTTAACTCCCAGCGCGTTGACTCCTCTCGCAAAATAAGAAAACAAAAGGATCGGGCGAGGCCTCGCCGTCGCTTCTCCGATGCCTAAGTCACTTTCTCCGGAAGAGAAGATCGATCGCTTAGGGAATGAATTTTCTCGCGGCGTAAGTCTACGCATCTTCAATCGACGGGTGGTCCCTGATTATGTTTTACATCACATGTAACTTTCTAATTGGATGGCTTATTAATCGAATAGTATAAGTTTCCTTGCTAGAATGATACAATATTTCTCACCGGTAGGAGATTTTCTTTTCTTATCGTGAAACCAATTAATTAGGGATAATTGACGTGTAGCCACAATCGTGAAACATCTTTACTTTCCGATTTGTGGAGATTAGGTGTTTTCCCTTTAATATGGATTCCTCGTCACAGGCCTTTAAAGAGGTGAATCAGCCCTTGTTTTTGGTTTATATTTGGGGATGTCATCAAGGGCCTATTGCTAAATCGGGACCGCTTTTTTTTTTTTTTAATCCGCTTTTGGCTTGCCGCTCGGGCCTCAAGGCGACCTGCTATTATTTCAAACCCCATCATTAGATATAACCAATTTCAAGATTACCTTTTAGGACTAATGCAAGCATATACATCCTTTGGATCGGTGTATTTTACTACATCAAACCAGAGTAGATTCGTATGAATGATCAGCATTCATAAAACCTTGACTCTAAATGTTCAAACTCAAAACTATGATATGGATCCAAGATCCAGAAATATCCTTATAGTTTACAGAGTATATTATAAGGTAATGACGTCAGTTGTCAATCCAAATTGCATATTATCATCCCCTAGGGATCAAACTTTAATATGACAAGCAAATGAAATGAATTCAACAATAATAATTCCGTAACCTATTCCATGGGAATGTTTGACACAATCAAACGAATGAAATTTAAAATAATTACTAGCCCCAAAACTTTTATCCATAGTAGAAGATGGATAGAGAAATGTACAAATCAATTTTGAACAAAGGAAAGAACCTTCTAGAAGATCTTATTCCTCTGGGCTTAATTCTTTTTAGAAATTAGACTTCCTTCAAGAAGAGGCTTGATGTCCAATCTAATTTTCATTCAAGATTGAAGTTAGAAGTAGATTTTTCTTCACAATTCCAAATTTAAAATACAAACCCAGAAAAATTATTCACAGTTCCTCCAACTCATTCTCAAATGATGTTAGCAGATGAGCCAACTCAGCTCATGATGATGACAGAGATATTTGAGATAGATAAAGAATTTAAAAAACAATACAAAGACAAAGCTAAATCGTTTTTCTTAACTTTAACAAATGAACAAAAATAAAACTTTAAAAAACAATGGTATCAAACTATGGAAACAATGGAAATAAATATTCCAATGTTTACATATTTTGATATTTATGCAACAACCAATAATATCAATTATCCTTTTACGGAGATTGGTATGTTTCAAAAGGATTATAATACTACTTCTGAAAAGAAAGTAGTATCAACTCATCCACCTCTAGAAGAAGTAATACCTCTAGAATAAGTAATAATCAAAGTTCAAAACTCTGAAGTAATTGCTTCCCCTTTTAAAAAAATTAATCCAAAAGAAGTTGAAAATAGAAATACAAATTTAAAAGATATAAAAAGTCTTCAACAACAAAATAATTTTACAAATCAAATTTTAGGCACTACTGTGGCTCAAATGGATAGATTTGAGAAAAATATGCCTAAAGCTTTACATACAAGACCAGATTATGACAAACTATTCTTCAAACCCCCTTAAATAGCCAAACTCATAAAATTTGGAAATAACAAAAAAGAATGAAGAACTTTACAACTGATTCTAACCCTTCATCTTCGAAACAACAACTAAATTATTTAAGTGGAACTCATTCTGATTCCTTAAATAGTGATACTGAATCAATAATTTTCAATTATAGTCAAGAGTTTGAAAAAGAATTACAAATAAATAGAATATCATCACAAAAATTCCAAAAGAATACTGGGAATTATTATCCTAGGCCCACTCCTCCTAACCTCCAATTTGAGGAAAGATTTCAATATTCAATATATAATAGCCAAAAGTATAGGTCGGAATAGTTGGTGGAATCGATGAATATGAAATTCTCAATGTTTTTTAAGAAATGATGGTGGCATCAACAACCCATTCAGGTGAGCAATGATGACCACACCATGTTCACATCCGATAGCGGCGCATCGGCCACCGTAGGTTGGTGGAAAAATATGCTAACAGATGCTCATAGATATCACAACCAAGATAATGAACCAGACAACAAAATGTTGTCCATAAACTACTGGTAATCACAAAAACACTTTATAGAGATCCCATAATTCTTCAAGAAAGTGTTCTAGGAATCCTACAAAACGAAGAGCAGAACTTTAGTGATTTTAGATGAAACACAGTGTATTCCTGCTTAAAGTCATACTGCACTTCGACGCGCAAATGCATCTTACTGGAAGAAAAGATTTATGTTGGTCTTCCAAAGGCCTTAACGGAAAAGCTTCAAAATACCTTGAGAAAAAAATGACAAGGTACTAGTTCTTATGATGAACTTACTTATGTAGATCTCATAAGTTAAGTAAAAAATGAAGGATTAAAAACTTTCTCACAATAAACTGTCAAAGTTAAGAAAGACTTAAAAGTTTCAAGAAAATATTTAGGATCTTTCTGTAACTGATATGGGATTGAAATGCCTTTACCTCCTTCCCATAAAAACAAAACCCACCAAAACATGAGAAAATCTCAACATTATCAAAAGAAAAACTATAAAAATATATACAAATTATAATAAGCAAACACAACACTCATATAACAAAACCAAAGAAAGAAGTTAAGTGTATTAAATGTGGCAAAAAGGAAGAGTATCCTCAAATTGTAAAAACAAAATAAATGTTCTTTCGGTGATGAAAATGAATATCATTCGTGGTTTTTCCTCCTCAAGAAAGTATCAAATAATTCCAAAAAATAATATTTCAAGATCATAATAGACATCAATTTAAAAAACAAAATAAAAAATTGTCTTTGCTAAAATCAACGGAAAAAGCAACAATATATCAATAAATATTAATTGACGTGATAGATCATATATAGATGATACAAAGCAAAATTTATAAGAAAATTAATGGAAAAGTAATAAAAACACTTTACCATTACAAAACGCTTGTAAAATTAAAGATATAATAAAACAATTTGAAATTCAAAAACCTATAACAATACAAGACCTACAAACTGAAATAAAAAAAATTAGAATACAAATTGAAGAATTAAAAGTCTTTACTCAAAACATGGAATCAAGAATTCAAAATTTTGAAAATCAAGAAATATCCTTCTTAAATAATCAAACTAATGAAGAATTTGACAATTTTGTCAACTTAATAACTATAGTTGAAAAACAAAGATGGTATACAAAAATTACTTTAAAAATATATCCTGATTATCAATCTACTTTTGTTGTCTTAATTGATTTAAGAGTTGATTTAAACTATATACAAGAATGATTTAATTCATGTTCTTTCAAAACCCTCCCATCCCAGAGCAAACTGTCCTTACAAGTGCCAACACAAAAATAAGGTCATATATGCAAAATCAGGTATGCATCAAAACATCATTTTTATTAGTTCAAAATATTAGTCATCAAGTTGTCTTAGGAACTCCGTTCTTAACATAATTATATAATTTTTATGTAGATAATAAAGGATTACATATGAAATTCAATAAACAAGATTTAACATTTGATTTCATAGAAGGAATAAAAATACAAGCAATATATCAAATTCATGATAAGATAAATCTTATTCAAAATAAAAACACAATAAATAAAATTTCTCAAAAAAGAAATTCAATATAAAAAAAATAGAAGAAAATTTAAAGTAAAAACAAATCCAAAAAAGAATTTAGCAAGTTCAAAAGCAAATAGAAAATAATTTATGTTCCTTGATCCAAAATACTTTTTGGAATAAGAAACAACATATGGTTTCTTTACCATATGAATTTTTTTTTTTTTTGAAAAACAAATTCCTACCAAAGTTAGACCAATTTAAATGAATCCAGAAATGCTTGAATATTGCAAAAAATAAATTCAAGATTTATTAGATAAAAAATTGATAAGACCAAGTCATTATATATGTTCATAAAGATGCTGAATTAGAAAAAGGTATTCAAAGACTTGTTATCAATTATAAACCTTTGAATAAAGTACGTCAATGGATTAAGTATCCTATACCTAATAAAAGAGATTTGATAAATAGATTATATAGTGCAACAGTTTTTTCACAATTTGATATGAAATCAAGATTTTGACAAATTCAGATTAAAGAATAAGATAAATACAAAACTACATTCACAATTTCATTTGGATATTATGAATGAAATATAATGCCTTTTGAACTAAAAAATGTGCCTTCATAATTTCAAAATATAATGAATGACATTTTTAATGATTATACTAGGTCTTCCATAGTATACATTGATTATATCCTTATATTTTCAAATTCAATAAAATAACATTTCCAACACTTAAGAATTTTTCAAAAAATTATCAAAGAAAATGGATTAGTAATTTTTGCATCAAAAATGAAACTTTTCCAAACCCAAATAAGATTTCTAGGATTTGAAATTTATTAAGGGGAAATAAAACCAATTAAAAGAGTTTATTGAATTTGGTAAATAAATTTGTGATGAAATTTATGATAAAAGCCTAATTCCCAAAGATTTTTAGGTGTTTTAAATGGTGTGTCAAAAATTTTATCCAAATCTTAGAACTTTTATCAAACCTTTGTTCAAAAGACTTAAGAAAAACCATCTTCATTGGACATAATAACATACTAGAATAATCAAATAAGTAAAAACTTAGGTTAAGGAACTTCCTTGTTTATGAGATACACACCTTTCATTTACTGGTTGGGAAGATGACGATCACATTATAGGATGTTGTTATCATCCTGGGACTCTATATCCATGGACCACCAGTCACTGGCACATGTGACTTGGATTTGTTGTTGTTGTGTCATGAGTTGTTAGGTGTGATCCCACCACTATCTAAGCTTAGAGGATATACTATTTTGACATGATGGTTGTCTCAGTAGTTATCGACTCCATCAATCGAGGTAGATGATGTGACATTTGAGTGCAGTGCACGAGCTTTCATCCTAACATTAGTAGAATACTTTCTATTTGCAGTCAAGAAGGGTAAGCATCTCCAACTCTGTTTTCGCCTACTACTACGAGACTTGACAAAAACATCTACGTATAGTTGGGGTAGTTTAGTTCTAGCAAACTTATATTGGTAATTATGCAGAGTGAGCTTGAAACATGCTACTAATATCGTGGGATGTATGGCATTATTACAGGTATTGGTAGATTTTTTTAAAACACACATCCATCTAGAAGTCTATCATTAGTATGATAATAAAGTATTGTTTTTTATCCAACTGTGGTCTTGGGAGAGACTCCATGTGACGCGACCTGATTTTGGTCGGCCACCAGCCCCTCCTGTGGCTCAGCATTTACACGATGATACATTTGATGGCTTAGCAAATGAGGGTGTACACCATGGATTACAGGTTGAGCTTGAGCCTGAGTCGGGTGATCCATTAGGGTGAGGTGGATAGTATCGTTATCATGGGCACATAATGTGCTAACCTTTTATTGAGATCGGTTAGATACACAAACTACTGACCATGTAATTGTATATTAATCTTTATTATTTTTAGTCATAATCATACTAACATTATTGACATATAACGGATATTTTTAGGTGTTATGGGAGCCATATAATGGAGACTTGGTTGCCTATTTTATAGTTATATGTTTAGCTAATCAAGAGATTTAGCGAACGATGTCACCACTCATATGCTTTGAAATTGTTGAGTGGCATCAACTGAAGCAAGTCTTGTGTTAGTTTGGGCTTCATCAGGGAATACCTTCATCTTTTTCGATAAAGAAAGAATGATATTTCGTTGATATATGAGGACGACCCAAGTACAATTAGGAGGCGTATCATGCACATTACATTGCATTATAGGCTACACATGTAGAGCCAATCGTCACATCACCTCCTATGGTTGGTATTATGGACTTTCCTGATCCATATATGGAGTGGTATCAACATATTGCATAATGTTTGATCACACCACCACTCCATAGGGATAAAATGAGGTATCATATTGCAGTTGCAACATCTCAATTACTAGTATGAGTCTTTAAATTCTCAATTATTTTTCAAATTTTAATGAATAGCTAATCATTTTCATATGTTTAGTTTGTTTTTTTAGATCTCTGTGATGGTTGACGTTGCTAGTATATCTATTGGAAATAATATCAATGGGGCACACTTTAAGCTAAAGTACAAATGGGACCCACATGTCATTTATGACGGGTCCGAGTGCTAATATGTTACTCATTATATTATGAATATAACGTAGAAAACGGTTCATCAATCTCATTTCCGAGTGAACGGGAAATTGACAACAAAGTGAGCCTCTTGAAGTTGGAATATAAAGAGTCAAAGGTGGGGAAAATAAGAAGTCCCACATTGAAGAAACATTAGGAATCTAGTGTATTTATATACTCTAGAGTTGCCTAAGAGGGAGGGCCCCAAGGGGTACCCCACTTTTGTGGAAGGAGGGAGGACCTATATGGTTCAAGTTCTACCACACACATGCGCCGCCGCCGCCGTCTGACCGACCTATTAGGGCCCGACTCGGGCAGGGGTGCGAGTGCGTGTGTGTGTGGGGGGGATTGGGCTTAGGCCTACTAATCCTTAATTTTTTGAACAATGTTTCTTTAAAACTTTTGGGCTCCAAAGTGTTGGGATTAGGTCCCAGCCTACAATGCTTGTCGGGCGGGTCGATAGAACCAACTGTTCAACCGCTAATATCGTTGTCTGATAAACAATACCCAAACCCCATGTAGAAAAGCCCATGCTTTTCAACGTATAATCTTACCTTCATTATTCCGCTCAATCTTCCGCTCTCATTTCCAAAGTGAGTCGAGAGGCATATGTCCTCACCGCAAGACCGTGCCTCGTAGTGCCGATAAACAAGTATGTGCTCTATATTCTAGGTGATCGCGCCGATTCCGTAAGCACCATAGCTGTGGGCATAACGATCTTCATCTGGTCATATCCAATACAAACTTTTTCCGTTTATGCATTAGGATTCGTACTTACATTTAGTTTCAAATTAAATTTCTTTATATATATATATATATATATATATATATATATAGAGCAGTATATATATATATATATATATATATATATATATATGTAAATATATGTGCAAAAGATAGGTATATATATATATATTTTTTTTTTTTTTTTTTTTTTTTTTGCCGAAACATAATAAGATCCACGCTACTTCAAGCTTGGTGTACGAGATCCATCAAATTGCTCACCGGGGCTTTATGCCTTATTGTAGGAGCATTGCATTTATGCACATGATGAGGAAACATCTACATCATATGGACCATCCATCAAACCTCTTATGTCATCCACTACAGTTATGATACATCCTATTCAAGGTTGAGGGAAAGGTGGTGAGCGAGTTGGTCGATCTACACATGCGACGATGATGTTGCCACCATCTACATCATCTATCCCATTTGTACATGAGGCTTCCACACTACCCTCATTTACTGCTCCACATGTCATCCTACCATTATCACCTATATCTCCCCTCTTAGAGGCCACATGTTTACAATCTCCTATTTCATCAGTCCTAGATGCCACCACATCAGATATTACCATACCTAAGATGGTCCTACCATTTATCGCCTTACCATCACCTGTATTGATACCACCATAGTTGACCTAATTCTAGGGTTAGGTGCATGCCCTCCTAAGCGAAGTCGTGTTCCATGAACACGCCGAGTCTTTCCTCCATTAGCTATATCAGCTCCCTCAGCACCATCAGCCCTATTTCAGATTGCACAAACCCCTCTAGATCATATAATTGTGTATTCTATGTATCCTAAAAGAAAGACAAAACTTCCATCACGTGACACTCATTGATATGTATTTATATTTGTATTTGTATGTTTACATCAGTTATGTGTCTAATCTTTTAATTAGATGACTTTGTTATGTAATGACTTTATTGTGGGACCCAAATGGAAGGTTTAGATTTGAAATGACTTTGTTGTGTAATCCAAGTAGAAGGTTTATATTTGAAATGACTTTGTTGTGTAATCCAGATGGAAGGTGGTGCTTTGAAATGGAAGTTTTATCGTGTAATGACTTTATTGTAATTTGGATGAAAGCGGGTTATTTGAAATATGTTATATCTCAAGCATAAGGATTACAGAGAAAGTAAAGACACAGAAAGCACTTACTACAAGAACAAAACCCGAACAAATTAGTCACGAATGCTCGAGTCTCGTGAGCGTCACGCATCTCCTCAAAAACATTCGTCGCTTCCCCAAAGCTCGAGGTCACTGACGGCCTGCTTCCTGCGATACAACGGCGGACAAGCAGCACTCCTCAACACCTAGACACTCAAGCCCCGCTGAACCGAAACTCGTCCGGTGCTACCACCCAAACACTACACTCTGATAAACTCAAAACAAAAACCCTCTCTTTCTCGAATAAGGAAGTCTCAGCCTTTACAAGCGTTAAAGGTGACTCTAAATATTCAGAGTGTCCCAACGCTTGGCAAGCCAACCTGACTCTACGCCTTTGACTCCTCGCGAGCAACACAACAATGTCATTTATTCCAACAAAATCCACATAATAAACTTTAAAACCAAAACCGTATTCATTGACTACAATTTTACATTTACATTTAAAGTCTTAGTCAGTGACTACGGTTTCAGTTTTAATGTTAAAGCCATAATCAATGACTATGATTTTTTATTTTAAAAAATAGTCAAAATTATAATCACAACGCCCATCCAAGATCCAAGTTTTTAACCACATATAGAAAACTCTTTAGCTATGATGCAATATATTGTGAAAAACCATGGGCGAGATTATTAAGGTTGGTCATCATGTGTTGTGCAATTTGTTTGTATTCTTCAAAGACACTCAAATATTGTTGAGCCAACTGCGTACAAGACGTGTCCACAACTCATATTCTCTCATTAGTCAATGGATGTAGTTGTCCAAGGTTGGTGCCACTCACTCCAAACACGGCAAACATCTACTTTATTTTTTTATTTTTTTATTTTTTTATTTTCAAGACTAAGATAATGGGGTTGTTTTGACTTAATACCGAAAGCCTGATACCAAACAATGTTCGTTTGTTTTTAAAATTTTCATTTAATTTATCATTTAAATTTTTTAAAAAGTTCTCGAATGTAAGTCGAATATCGCTTCATTCAGAAAAGTCATTTTCCATCAAATGCAAAAACCCCATCATTGCTCAAAAGAAAAGGGCTAGCAATACTCAACACAAAGTGATCACATCCGGAGAGTTTGGGATTTGTAGGCGGCTCCATCTCGACCCTACTTCAGGTTTTGAATCTCCAAACTTATTCCCATTTAAAAATTAATGAGCGGGACTGTGGATGAAAATTTCTAAACCCGTCCTGCTTATACTGGTTTTTTGTTATTTTTTTATTTTGTATTGTTTTTTTGCTTTATTATATTAAAATTAATATATTTCATAAAAAATAAAATATTATAATTTATAAATTATTTGTTAAAAACATTCTAATTGGTTATTATTATTTATCAACTTGATCATATTTGAATTATACCAAAAACATCACATTAATACTGATCACGGAAGACAATCGGACTGCGGGCCGAAGTAAAGGAGGCTTAATAGTTCAATTCGGCTGTAACCCGCTTTATTTGAGAAAATAAACAAAACTTGCTAAAAACCCGACATAGCGCAAATCAAACATGTCCATTAAGAACAGATGAGGCGGAAACTCGAAATAATCCGTTGTCATTGCTATCCCTACTTACTACCAACGTTAAAAAACAAACAACTGATACTTAATGCTATTAAGTACTATCCGCAGATTGCTTCAAAAGTTCTATTCAAGACAAGAAAAAACAAACGCAACCTAAGATAAGGAGATCGTCTTAAAATCATATCACATGTAGATTAATCCTCGTACGAGTCAAGAAAAATCACAAAAACGATAAAAGTCTATCATATAACATAATTACATTCCTATAACTTGATCTTGAAGTTACTAGTTAAACTATGAGATACCTTAACTATTTTTACCTATGAGATCTATTGTTTTTAAGACATCATTATGAATTATTAATACAAATAGAATGTTAGAATTGATTTTTCATTTACAAAATAGAGAGCAATATATAGTCAATGAGAAAATCAAGATAAAATATCGAACTTTCATGACTTTTATATTTAAATTTTTAACAAAAAATTTATTTTTTAAATATAATAATTTTCACGATTTTTTATTTTTTATATTAAACTTTCATTTTAATCGACGTGCTATGTTGGTTGTCCAAGGTTAGCATTCATTTATTTTTTATTTTCTAAAAGGGAACACTGCCTTAAAACCATATTATATCTCCTTACAAATCGATAAGAATTACGACGATAAAACTCTATTATATAACATAATTATATTTTAACCATTTGCACCTATGAGATCTACTTTTTTTAACACATCATTATGAATTAATAATAAATTAAATAGTTATAATTGATTTTTTTATTAAAAATATAGTTAAATATATAATAATTTGGGAAAATTAGTATTAAAATATTGAACTTTCTATGACTTTATATTTAAATTTTTTAATTAACAATTTTCTTAAATATAACAACTTTCACGAATTTTAATTTTATATCTTAAACTTTCATTTTAATCGACATCGTTTCATCGTGCCATATTAGCCAGTGTAGATGTTTGAAGTCTTGATGAAAATAAAATGTAAAAACACAAAGTTCATGAAAATTGTTATATTTAAAAAAAAAAAATTTTATTAAGGATTTAAATGCAAAAGCTTATAATAATTCTTCCTTTAATAAATTTGTCAAAAGTTGTGCTCCTATATACTTTCTTAAATTAATAATTATTAAGAAAATAATAAAATAAAATAAAAATATAGAAAGGGTTGGTAAAATGATACCTACTCTCATCGTATTAGTTTTACTATTTTTGTGCTTACTGGGTTGGTAAGTAGTGGGACCCACTTAAAAGGCTACATTACTTCATCATTACATCACATGATGACCCCCCCATTCAACAACTTATTACTTATTCTTTTATTTTTATTTATATATATATATATTTATTTATTTATTTATTTTTTCCCCTTTGTCTTCTCTTGTATGAAAAATATAAGAAATTTCATTCAGAGAAATCTAATTATGAAAATAATAATAATAATCTAAGACGGTAAAATAAATTAAAATTAATAATAATAATCTAAGATCGATAAAATTAAATTAAATTAGATACTAATAATCAATTATTTAATATGGTGAAAATTATTTATATGAACATTCAGAGACTAGTTGAATATTATAATCGCGAATCTAGCTCGCTTTAAAGTGATGCAATTTATCTCAATGAGATCATATTGAAAGCCTGCTTCGTTTTCTTACTATTTTATCTATTATCTTTTCTTTTTTTTAAACAAAGAGCAATGATTTTTACTATTAGTTGTGCCTTAAAATCCGCCGATCTATATATTTTTTCAATTTTATTTATTAATGTGCTGTTATTCCACGATATATAGGAGTTTTTGTTTTGTTTTTTGTTTTGTTTTTTTTGTTTTAGTCTTATTTTAACGCGACGCGCAGAATTTATCGCTGTTGATGCGACGCTATCTATCGTCATCGTGGTACAAGGCTTATTTATATGTAGACTATCATGACGGCTTCAAACATGATAACATAATGATGAAAAATTCAAATTAACGATCACAATTTACATGACTAATTAATTTATTATGCTATTAACCATAATATGGTTTCATCATTTATGATTTTAGATTTCCATCATTAATGAACTAATAAATTATTTTTACTATTCAAAAGAGTAATGACACTTGAGTTCTTGAATATTATTCTTTTTCTAAGTTAATTTAGTAGGTGCATTATTTAAAATTAAATGTCTGAGGGTCCATCTAGAGCTAGAAAAAGACAAGATTCGGCATTCCAGAGCTCGTTTCTAAAACAATTTCGAGATCATCTTAAAATAGAATAGTTCAATGAAAGATTTAAATCTTTGTACTCTATTTATAAAATTTTATGTTTTCTTCTGGTTCAAACTTTTCGAAAACAAGAAACACGTTTAGCTATTTAATCGGCAAAAACAAATTTCAAAACAGCAAATGAATTCACTATTTTCAAGATTTATATATTAACTGAAATACACGCGGAAAGATTTTCTTTCTGTTTTAATTTAACCCCAAAACATTGATTTGGTCGATCAGATAAAACAAAACACTGATCGCGCTGTTTTTGATTATTTATCCATTTTCTGTATTCATCTGATTTTCATCGACTCACGAAAAACACCTGGATCGCAGATAACCTTACATTTTAAGATATTTCATTGCTATTAACTTCGTTTCAAGAAAATCTGGCTACAAAATCCGATTTTCTTATTCTTTTATTTTCAACAAAATTCAAGCATTTAAACGTATTTTCTTAAAACGAAAAACTAAATATTAATGTTATTTAAAAATTTACATATGACTTATAGAGTTAATAATGCGAATCCAAACTTTAGACCTACTATCCAATCTATTTACTCTTACTCCTTTATATTTTTAATAACATCAGAGACCTTCTCATTCATCTATATCACCATACCAAACGAAAATTTTCATCATATATAATATCGCTTATAAACAGCTCGCAATAATTGCTCAAATATCGATAATAATCGCGCCACTAACAATCCTTTACTTTGAATAACATTTTCAATGGTCGGAGACGGATTTTTTTATTCGAAAGATCTATTTTCCTATTTTTAAATAATAAATAGAAGATGCTTTTGAGTAATATGGAAACTTGATATTATATTTAGGTTAGGGGTGTGGATCTGGGATTGGTAGTGAGTAGTGACATCCAACAACCCCCAACAAAACGGGATGGGACCGTTTAAGTTGAAAGTTCTTCCCAAAATATTAAATCACATATTTCTTCCTAATATTTATTAATATAGTATTATTATTATCAATAATCAAATAGAATCATATGCTACTTTCTTTCTCTCTCCGAATGGAATATAAATATAATATAATAGAGCTGAGACAGATTCGTATACGTTTGCTATCGTCGGTTGTTTGAAATAATGATCTCTTTACAGAGAAAGAGAGAGAGAGTGGTGTGAAGGGAAGAGCAGAGGAAGGAGAGATGAAGGTGATTGAGAAGATCCGTGATCTGAGCAACGAGGAAGGAAAGTATCAGTCTTCTCCTTCGACCTTCCCTCCCAAGACCGAGATGAGCTCTATATCTTCGACAGGATGATCGATATGGCGGCACGCCGCCGGCATACCATGGGGAGCTGGTGGCTCCACCGCCGATCTCACCGAGATCGCTAACAAGAGCGAGAATACCATCTGCTTCACTATGATGCATCTCACCTGTACCAACATGCCTGTCGAGAAGATTCTGACCATGCCTGATTACTGGTCGGTCCATCGCATCCGAATGTGTTGTTCTCCGCGGCGACCCTCCTCACACAGATGGTTCGTCCAGATGTCCAAGGCGGTTTCGCTTGCCTGGATCTGGTTTGTTTCTTTCTTTCTTTCTCTTGCAATTCCATTCGACATGAGATCTGCTGCTCTTGTTTCGCTCTTCATTCCATCATAGTTTAATATGAACCAATTCTTCCTTTAATTGGTCGTTTTAACACAGAATTTGTGCAGTAACTACATCATCCCTAGTTTACTGGAAGTATATTGCGGGTTGATTCATAGTTGAGGGACTGTATGCACAAATCGGTATAACAAGACAGAGCATCCATCGTCTAGCGCTATGCTTGGCTTTGAGAGTAAAGAAGCAATAGAGAAAAGGAAACAAATACTCAGAAAACTTTATTTCAGAAACATGTATTTTTTTTTAGTCATTTTTCTTTCTTTTTTCTTTTTTTTTTCTTTTTTCTTTTTTTTTTTTTTCAATTTGATATAAAAAGTTTAAATAATTAACAGAGGTTGGAATACCATATTAAAAATGATGCAGACTTTAAATCTATATATTTTTTTTTTTACGTGTTCTCCTTTGCCTTTCCTCGATTATACCTTCAAATTTTCAGGATAGTTTATCACACATAACCTCAAGATGTTTTTATCATACTTTAAGAATTCGTTATTTGTTACACAGGTGCAACATATCCGGGCGAAATATGGTATTTATTTAATAATCAGCAGGGGTTATCCAGGTTTCAATTTTGCTCTACTCTTTCATTGGATCCTATTTTGTCATTAACATGACTTGAATTTTCTTCAGAGTGTCATCCTGATGTGAGAATAAATGAAGTGGTTTCTGTATACATAACAGAGTGGATCTGTTGGCTTGTTTGGCAAAGGTAAGGAAAGTTTCTTTCTATTAAAGCCATACCTATGAAACCTACATTCATTTGAAGAACGCATGTTTTCAACTGGCTAATTTTAGTGTGTCAGTACTTTTTAGGTCATGAAAACATCAGAGGTGTTGTTTTCATGTGTGCTTCTGCATTGTTTGAACATGAATTACTTCGCCCTTCTTTCTCTAGAAAATGCTAAAACGTCATTGCTTAAACCCAGTTCAAAGCTTAAAGCATCATCCATTGAGCCAATCATGCTGGTCTTGAGATTCCCTTTGATGTTTATGAATCTCAAAAACATATCTGTAAATCTCATTACACTTTCTTGTTCTAGATTTGACATCTTTGAGAAGCTGAAAAAAAAAAAGAGGTTTGAAAACCCTTCTGCAGATCATACTCCCATCCATGAAAAATTAATATTATATAAAATAGGAAAGGGTTGGGGTGGGATTATGGGAGGTTCTAGGTTCAAGTCTCAATGTGGAGCACAAAGAAAAATTAATTATAAAAATAAATAAATAAATAAAAAAGAGGAGGCTGTAACTGTGACAAGTTCATTCTTTGTTTTTCTTCAAATTGGGTAGAGAACATGCCTCCATAAAAAGCATGATATTATTATGAGTAACCATACAAATTTTAAAATTATGTTGTGAGATGGATGGAATGACATCAAAAACCTGGTTGCAGCATTCTTGTGGTATCTTTTTAGTTTAGTTTTTACCCTTTCCTCAGCCATATGTGTTGTATTTATTTGATAGGTTGATGCTGGAGCAGATCTTTATTGTCACCCCAATTCATGATACTGATATTTATCTCAAATTTGTGAATGATTGTCGGCAAATTGGAATAAAATGCCCCATTGTTCCTGGAATTATGCCCATCAATAACTACAAAGGATTCCTGCGTATGGCTGGGTTTTGCAAAACGAAGGTATGCAATTTCCTGTTCATTCACATTTCAGTATATTTGGGTTGAACATCTTGTGGATGTTTAAGAATGACAGGTAGAGTGTATCATTTGTTTGAGTGGACCATTTCTTAAGTTTTTAGTTCTTAAAACATTCAACAAACTTCAACTAGCCCATTCAATGTTAGTTGAATCTGTCAAATTTGGAGTTACATAAATTAGTTTAACAAACATTGTCCTATGGTACATCATAATTAAGGGAATCATAAGAAGATGAAACTTGATTAATCGAACTGTTATCCGAAACATGAGTGGCTTATTCATATGAAAGTTTCAAATTGTTGTGTCATGTCATGAAGATTTATGTCGCACCCCTGCAAGAACATCGTACCCGTAAATCCCCAAAGATCGAAAGTTATCTAATGAGCTGACCCGCAGAGTCCCCGCCTTTACTCAGTAATCCGATTTATACGTGACATTATTTTACAGTATTAAATGAACTATTCCGGTGTTGACAAAACCTGAAACAACGCACATTTGTTGGGTATATAATTGTTATTATATAATGAATTAGGTAATATATTAGATCTGCAGTACTCAGTATCATATGGGTGAATCTATTTATTTACACAATATATCTTTCCAGTATCACCCGCAGACTATTTTCATCTCTTTTGTATGTGTGTATGTATGTGGTCCATAAGTTGACTCTTGGACCTCCATACCGTTGCCACTGAAAATGGGCACCACTACTGGAAACATCTTGTTTGAGCAATGCCACCTGTTGTGCTAGTCACCATACACCAACCACTTTTGATTCTACTAGCTATATGTTCTATCATCACTTTATGGATAATCAGTAGATGTGAAAATTTTTAGATACATATTCCACATTGTTCGATGGCACCTCTCTTAAAAGAAAAAAAAATTTCTTTTACCAATTTGAGGGACATTATGATACTAATTTGTATGAAAACTAAAAGATGATAAGAGACATGATGTATCATCCAGAGATTGTTTTAATCCTTTCGTGAATAGGTGCTGTGGTGGGGGCAGTTTGGTGTTAGTGATGCATCATTGTCATGTAGTTAGTGTGCTGCTGTGGGCCTTTGGTGGGGTGTAGATTTGCTCTCTCTCTCTCTCTCTCTCTCTCTTCTTTTCTTGAGCCTCTAGTTTGGCAACTCTCCTTTTGTACTTTCAGCTTCTTATTTATCAAAAAAAAAAAGTCATGTAATTAGGAAGCAACATAAAAAATTTAGAAGAATCCAATTAATGCGACTTTAGCTCTAACTATTTTGTTTTGGGACTGCTATAACTGACTTTTAGTGACTAGCTTCTAATTATATCTTTATTTTGGCAGTTTGAATTGATTACTATAACAAATTCATAATGTAGGTTCTTATAGTAATAAGAATATAGTGATAAATTCTGTGGTGTAACACAATAAAATGAGTTAGTGTGTAATGGAGAATGAAGCTTTTAATTATTTTTCCTACCATTTCCCTCCTGATGTCAAAAAATATTTTTCTTGAGTATTTCACTTTTCCCTTTTTCTTCTTTTGCTGGTCGCTTCCAAAGCCAGAAGAATCATAACTGTGTCAGATTTTGATAACTCAACCATGCAACACAATCTATTAATAACAAAGTCATCAATCTGTCTAGAAAAAGGCAATTTATCAAAAAAAAAAAAAGTTGTTCAGAAAGTGCATAATAATTGGGGAAGACTCTGAGTTAAAATCTGAACCCTGCTATGTTTACTAAATTATATTTTAATTTTCTTCATGAGGAAAACTTTTATGTTTGCTTTTCTTAAGAGTAAAATGTCTCTGCATTATGTTCTCATGGTGGAACAATTTATAAATATTTGACGAGAATATTTATCTTGAATAACATGTAGATGTCATCTGAGGTTTCATGCCTTGAGCCTATTAAGGACAATGATGAAGCTGTCAAAATGCGAATTCACCCTTGGAACCTGAACAAAAGAAGATTTTATCTCATGGGATTACATGATATTGCACTTTTATACTCTAAATATGGAGAAAATCAGCATTGGCTATATTATTTATAATTTATTTATTATAATTTATCATTTTAGTTTGAATCATAAAAATTTTAGCTTAGAATATGAAAATTCATGTTTTCATGGTAGCTATGCTGTATGTTGGTTTATACTATGGACTTGCAATGGGGTAACTCAATAATTGAAGAGTCCAAAATATCATGTCCTACTATGGAGACTTAAACAAATGCCTCTCCAGCTAAAGAGATGTTTCACCAATATTTCTTGGTATGCAGAAACCCATTTCGTGTCCCATAGCTCAGTTCTATAATTGGGTTATTGATCTCGCTGCTTCGTTATATGAAATGTACATTCTTCTGATTATATATACTCCTTTGGATCAATGATGACAGGGCTACCCGTCCTAAAAAGTTATATTATCGGCTGACCAGAAGTTTGGGAACATATCCATATGGATCATGAGATCGTAATCCCATCATATGGAGTAATTGATCCTACTATCGTGTAGACTTGTGGTGAAGACTTGCTAGAAAGATTCACCGAGCTGTCCCAATCTCTATAAAGTTTTAAAATAGGTTTTGTGTTAGATTCTTCTTTATAATAGACCATCTTTGCCTCTTTAAAAAAAGAAAAAAAGAAAAAAAGAAAAACCCACTCATAATCAGTAACGCAGATCTATTTAAAGTTAAGTCTCTAATGATTTTTTTGTGAAAAGTCTCAAATCCAGTTTCTTAGCTTGAAATTCTCTTTTTTGTTTTGTTGATATCTTCTTTCAAGTTACTTTGTTGGCCGTACGTGACCCAAATTGTAATTATTCTAATGAAGCTATGATCTCAAGTTGGAAAAGAAACTCAAGTTGAGAGTTTGGAATGTCCCTTGAAAAGTATTGAAGATGTTCAAGGAGGTAGTTTTCTAATCTTATAATTTATTATCTTTTGTTTCCTTGAAAGACAATTAATAAATTCATGATAAAATGTTCTGTTAATTGTTGGAATCTCAGAGATTTGCTTATAAAGTCTGGCTCGGAAAACTGAAAAGTAGTCCTTATCAGAACTTCAGACGGGCTTCAGCCAGAGTCAAAGATCATCAATGAACTCTGGGCAATGTCAATCTAGTTATTTTCACCATCAACAGCCAACCTGCAGTTAATGGCGAAAATCCATCCCCAACAGTTGTGCGCAGGTTAACCATTTCACATGCCTTCAGAACTTTACCTTGTGACAAATATAAGCACATAAAGCTCCCAGTAATAACCATGCGCGATGCGATGCAAATTTCTCATATGGCAACAAATGATATATATAAGTTTTATCCATTTTGTATATTTCCATGGAACATGCCTTTTCAAATTATAAGAGCATCCTCAAAGAAGAGAGCAACAATAGTGCCAATTGAAAACCATCTGATTTTGAAATAGAATAACAGATAAAGTAGTTAATGATGAATATTTCAAAACATTTGCCCAACATTGTTAGAAACTGCAACCGTTCAGCAAATAAGTGTCTAAGATGGCACCTGTCTTGTCTTAACAACAAAACTGATAATGCATTGCTTATAAATCGAACGTTTTATACTTACGTAATTATTAAATAAAGAGAAAAAGTGAAAACGAACAGTATTTGCAGGATAGATAAAACTCCTTATGTTCACTCACGAGATGTTCAGTTGAACCTTTAGCTAAATCTCAAAAAGCTGGATTTTTGAAGAAAACATAGTTTAGATGTCAATTTTTAATACGACTGCTAGATGCCTCAAGATTTGTTAATCCAGAGACTGACATTAATAAATATGATATTATTATGAATAGAAATTCGAACAAACCAGAGAGTTTTTGGGGTTTAGTAGTAAGTAATATTCTTTGTTGGGAAAATGGTATTGATGCAGATGGTGTAAAGGTGGTATGTTTATTTATAAGATTTTGGAAAGTTCTTCAAATATAGTGGAGAAGTTTAATAATCTTGTTGAGAAATGCAAGTGGATGTCAGAGTCTGACGTGGCATGGTTTTACAAAGAAGGGACCTGATGTTCAATTTATCGTATTATGGATTTCCAATGCAGTGACTTGGGGGAGAGTATTCAGCAAAGAGAACGATCCAATCCCATTGCTGTTTGATCCTTCCAGCTTTATGTCAAAGGGATGAGGCTTGAATTCTGTCTTGAGGATGGCTTCGTACCGGAGGATGACCCCTCCAGAAAATTGCTTCAACAGGTTGGCTTGGTTTGTTTCTCCTTTACTTATTATATGTTTTTATACTCAGTACTTAAATATATCCATATATATCTGATATTCGTGAGAGATTTACATATATATCGGGCGTATTTAATCGGTTTGCTTTAATTGGTTATATCTTAATATTTGCAGATGTTATATCACATGTTAGCTTAATTTTCTCAGAAAATATCGTAGATATATTTAAATGGCCAGATTTGGAATCCTGACTTATCCAACTAATATGACTCATCACAATAATTTAATTTTCGATATGCTCTATATTCATGTAAAATATCCACTCAATATATTTTGAGATCTTAGAATCCAAGATCATATATCCATTTAAACCGATAGATATTTTTATCCTTGTTTTATACTATCTACTCCCCTCATTCCACTGGCTTCTAAGCCTCCTCTAACCACTCTTTATAGCTCTTACAGGCACAGAATAGTCATTTTATTGTGCCTCAGTGATAACGATTGTATATCAACGGTGATTTGTTTTCCATTTTCAAGGAGTTCTGAGACATGTCCTCCTCCCTCTTCCCTCTCTTTTAAAAAAAGGCATTGAAATTTGATTTATTTTGTCTCTACTGATTGGAATTTATTACTATGGGATTTTGTCCGCTATTAATTACTTCTAACTGCACAATAATCTTCTGCATTATCATGTATAATCTGATCTATTCATATGAATGAAAGTGGGAAACTATTGAGCCATAAGCAATCGCCACTGCCTCTATTCTGGCACTCAAATTAACTCTTAATGCAATATTTCTGGTTAATGAACGGTGGTGATGGTGGGCAAAGTTACATTTTCCTGATATTTGGTTATCTGAGAATTTTGCGACAGGAAATAAACTTATCTCATTTATCTTTCTTCTCCATGAAAATTAAATAGCTATAATTTGTGTAAATTTTAAATTATGTTTGACGATGAATAATAAAATTAATTTTCTTATATTGGGGCTGTTTGGGACACTACAATTATTTGTAACAACCCAATTGTAATGTCCTAACATAACATTTCCTAGACAAAATAAAATGAAATGTTCATGGTGCGAAAATTAACTCAATCTTATTCTGCAGAAACAACTTAATTCAAGCCAGAAGCTTATAAATCACTTTATGTCATGAGTACTTTATTTCATAAACTATTTGTGATTTGATGCATATTTTAAAAATCGTTTGGCGTATTTATTTCTAAGGTGATTTAGACGCATTATTACATGCTGACTTATAACAAATTAATCAGTGACTCATAAACACTTATGAAATTGAAGTGTTTTAATAAATAAACACTTGTCATGACTTAAAAAAAATTAAAAAAACTAAAAACTATAAATTAATATTATATATATCATAAAACCATGATAAAAAAAAATAAAGATAAAGTAAAGATTCGTTATATATTGAAAACATTTATCATTCAAATGTAATATCTAGTATAAAAAAAATAGCTATTCTTCATTTTTTGTTTCATATGCATAAAAGATATTATAAAAACTAAAATATTATAGGTTTTTTTATTCATTAAAATATTTGGGACTCTTTTTATAAATTAAATACGATGCATCATTAACTCATAGCTATTTAATACGCTGGTATTACAAAAGCCTCTTGGAGTTTTGAGGCGCAAAACGCACTTAATACGCGGTCTTTTTTAAGTGATACACACTCTATCTAATATAAATACAAAATTATGTATTTAACTAAATATTGTCTATAGTTTTTATCTAATAATAAAATACAATAAAGTAAATAACATCAAACATGAAAATCAAACATCGCTAGTGCTTCCCATTATCACAAACATTTTCAAAACAAAATAACAAACATCGTTAATGTTTCCTATCATCACAAAAATTATAAGTTAAAAAACAAAATAAACACTTATGGATCTGCATTAAATTTTAAATTAAGAAAATCATCATCAATATCATTCTTCCTATTGTCAATATAATTTGTTTCCATTTTTTAATTATATGTCGTAAATTATTTCCTATTTTTTACATAATTTTTCTAAATTTTGTTACCTATCTTTTACATATTTTTCGAAATTTGTTTTCTATTTTTTCATTAATTTTCAGATTTTTCCTATTTTATACAAGTTTTTTTAAAAACTATTTTTTATGCATTTTTTTCTTTTTATATTTTTCCGATTTTTACATACTTTAAAAAATATATCAAGAGGCTTATCAGATAAATATCGATTGAATTACCATAATATTACACCATTACAATGCCATCTATTTATAAAAGATTTTGGCCTTCTCACTTATTAATGTGTAATATTTACAGAAAGCGCTGCCTTCACTATAAGCCTATAAATAGGCCTAATCAAGATGAAATATAAATCACTTAATTTCCCCAATTTCTCTGCCTTCCCTTTATCTCTCTCTAATTTTTTGATTTATAAACACGTTATCGACGAAAGCTCTATTTAAAAAGGCGTAAAACCGAAATGTATATTTCTTAATTTTATTTTATTTGCTTATTTATTTATTTTGATCACCTCTAAGAAGCTCACTATGATGAAACCATCATTGATAGCTTGCAAACCATCTTTAAGATTAATACAAATATGTCCATAATAGACCAATCTTCCGCTTAAACTATCCAATATTATTCTTCCTGTATCAATCTTAATCTTCAAGCCTAAGCTTCAAGACAAAAAAAACTAAGTCACTCAGTTCTAACTGGTAGAAGCGCTATTTAGTCAAATACTCCAAAGTTCTAAAGCTTGAAGATAAAATAAAACAAAAAGAAAATTTATATATATATATTCTGTCTATTCAAGACAAAAGAAAAGTCCTCATTCACTAAGTTTGAGCTTAAATAATAATAAGAATAATATTTATGATATCATTGTTATATATATATATATATACATAATAATAATATTATTATTATTTTTATAACTTTGGTGCGATAGTTATACAATCTCATTTATCTTGAATAAAATAATAATCAAATTTTAGAGATTCAATCCTGATCTAAAATTTTGATCCAAATGCTACCACTTGAGCTCACCATTTTATTAATAAATTTTAACTTGTAATTTATATTCTTTTACTTTATTAATATATTAATTATTTTTAGAATGTCCTAACATTGCAGTTTGAATTTATCGCCTTTGTTGTTTCATAAAATTTATTTATCTCTGGATTCGGATGTCAAACCACTTGATGCTATAAATGTAAATACTATCAGTCATGAAATACCGCATCTCTCGCAGGATCGCGGCTTAAGGCCTTAATATTCCTTCGCCATCATCATTGATGGTGGAGGCTTGAAAGTGAATTATCTAACGGTCAAGGATCCATTGATCCTCCGGATCGAAGTTTGAAAGAACAATACCTCCCAACAACCGTAAGCTTGAAACCGCTCGTAAAAATTATCTTGAAAGGCAATAAAGCCACATAACAAAAAGCGCTTATGAGACCGAATGTTACATATGAATTAAGCGTTCCCGTCTTATTCGTCGTATGTACCTAAGCCTTTGGTCGACTCCTTTATCGTGCCTCCATAAAAGGAAAGATGCGCAAATGAAAAACACTTGCTTTACACTTAGTATACTTCATGATCCCAAGGACTTTATTTGATGATGATGGTGCAAGTATTTTAAAACATTTTGATGTTTATGATTTCTTTGAGAATCCAAGTGCCCAATCATTGATTGGTGGTGGCAATGTTTGCTATGATTTACTATAAGATCGTTATATTACTTTTCTTATGTTATTTATCTAATGCAAACTTTGACATTTTATATCTACATTTTGTTTTTTCTTGAAGAGGCGGATTTCTTTCAACTTGACCAATTATATATCATCTCGCCGAGATGAATGTCTTGTCGAATGTGCCTCACACCCACGCCGTCAATCCTACTGATAAGAAATATTTTTCAAACTTAACATTAATTTCATCTAATGTCCAAAACTATCTCAGGTCCTCGTTGACCTAATTAAAGGCTCCTAAGAAGCTACAATCGTCTTCGCTTAATGGTACCAAGTTCCAAATTAATAATGCCCTTATCTAATAAATTCCATTAGAAATTACTTAGTTTCAAGGATATTCGCAGTAAATGGATATCACATTGAAACTATGCATCGTGGATAAATGAGTATTTACTCATTATTTCTGGTTGTTTGGCAAAAACAAATTTGGAACAAATGGCTTCTTTATCATGTGGGTTATATCAAACAACTATAGTAAGCCCATTGAATCCCATGCAGTACAAACCTAAGTTCAATGACTTAAAGCATTTATATTATAAGAATCATTTGACATCCCGGATTCTCCATGAGTGGCGTATAGTTACAAATTTAATGGTATTCATTAACAAGCATAAATTTTTTAACATCTCATGATTTAATTGTGCCGCTAAGTTCAAGGCAAATTGATTGTTACCATCTTTACTAAAGTTGTGTTCCACTTCGCTTTCTAGAACGTGACTAAGGGGATATTTGTGGGCATATTCACTCACCCAAAGGGACCCTTCGCTATTTTATATTCAATACGCCCAATTCTGATGGTCTCATGGCGCCTTCTTTATACCAAAGAATGTCGTTGCTTAAGGATTACTAGCTCAAATAATTCACTAAGGGCCCACTTCGACACCCTATCAAGACAATTCGCCTTGATAATGTCAGAATTCTCATCTCAAGCCTTCCTTAATTATTGTACGTCAATTGAATAGATGTTCACTACCCAATTGCTCATGTTCATACCGCATCGGCTAATCAATCTTATTAAACGCCCGTATAGCTAATTGCTAGACCTTTACTTTTGAAAACCAAATTGCCTTTATCTAAGATGGGGCATGCTTATTATTCATGCGCGGTTAATTCACACACTACAGCAAATCGTATTTGTCACCATTCCAACTTGTTTTAGGTTACCAACCTAATACTTGCGATTCACGTGTTTTTGGTTAGCCGCTTGTTCCTATTGCTCCCACACACGACCTAAACTAGTCCCCAATCACGCCTTGGTATTTATGTTGGTTTTCAACCATCTATTATCACCTATGTTTGCTCTCACAGTGAACTTATCGCCGATTTTGCATTGTCATTTTAATGGAAAATGTTTTCCCGCCATTAGAGGGAGGAAAGCCAATTCCAAGAATATTTAAAAATTTACATGTGAAATGAATCATCTTTATTCCATTTTGACCCTCCCACAAAGCAATCAACAGAGGTTCAAAAGATAATTCATTTACAAGATCTTGCAAATCGACACCGATGCATTTATTGATTCAACAAAAGTTACAAAATCACATATACCAAATGCAAGAACCCAAAGACGAATTGAAATCTAATGGAAAATTGAAATATAGCATGTTTAATGAGCCTAAGCCATTACCAAACATAGGCTACCTCTTGGTTCAAAAAAGACACAATTCCTGAAAAGAAAAAGTGTTAAATTTAATACTCAAGAGGACGCTCTCGAAGAGCATACAAACGAAAAAGCGACGATAAATATAAATAACGAACTATCACTCGCAGAGGCATCAATTGATCGCTTATTCTCATGAGTTTGTACCGGGTACATAACAATGAAGAAATTTATCAATTATATACATAAGGGTAAACTGAATCTAAATATTGCCCTTATGATGATGCTTTTCTTCCGGCGTTATAGACATCATAAATAATGATGAAGATCTAAGTTGGTAGCCACAAAATATGTATGAATGTTGACGTCGAAATGATCGTTAAATGGAAGAAGCAACGCAAAGAAGTCCCCAGCAACGAGAGGTATTTGACCAAAAGAGTTCTAAACACCTAAAGACAGTAAACCTATTGGATATAGATGGGTCTTGTCTCTAAAGCTTAAATGAGCAAAATAGTAAATAAGGCGATATAAAGCACGCCAGGGCTCCAAGGTTTCTCACAAAGACCGAAATTTATTTATGAGGAGACATATTCTCCCGTAGTCGGATGCAACTACATTTCGCTATTTAATATATTTAGCGTTTCGAAGGACTCTGATATGCTTCATGATGTAGTCACAGCCTATTTATATGGACTTAGATACTAATATATATGAAAACTCTAAGGATTCAAATTGCCTCGAAGTAATGAATTCAAACTATTTAAGCATATATTCAACTTGTTACAATGATCTTTATATGGATTGAAATACCGTCTTAATGTGGTATAAATTGCTAAGTTTATTATTTACTCAAAGAAGGATATGTGAATAATTCAATTTGTCCATGCTTTTTATCAAAAGAAAGTATAAATCGTAATTTTGCATTATTACGTGTATATGGATGATTGGAATTTAACTGACTCCTCGAAGAGCTCATCAAAAACAATGTTGACTACTTTAAAAAGAAGGAATTTGAAATGAAAGATCTTGGGAAAATAAAATATTGTCTCTGCCTCGCGACGAAAGTATTGTTCAAATGGTGTATTAATCCATCAATCAACATATACAGAAAAAGTCCTGAAGCGCTTTTATATGGATAAATCACATCCCCTTAGTTCCCCCATGGTTGTTAGGTTACTTGAAGTGACTAAAGATCCGTTCCGACCTAAAGAAGAAAATTAAGAATTACTTGGTCCCCTATACCATATCTTAGTGCAATCAGCACTTAACAGATCTTTGCAAATTATAATTCACTGCATTGCTTTTTCATTTAATTTACTTAGCAAGATACAGCTTCCGGCCCAACTAAAAGGCACCGAATGGAATTAAACATGTATTAAGATATCTCCGTGAACGGTGATATGGGATTATTTTATTCTTAAGACATTGAACCACAATTGTTTGTTATGTGGAGTGAAGGTTCCTTCTGACCCTCACAAAGCCCATCATGCATGATAGACTGATTTTCATGGAAAATACCGCTATATCCTAGAGATCGTGAAATAACCATGGTGGCCACCTCCAATCATTCGTAAATACTGCTGGCGCATGCAAAGCTAGCCGAGAATGTGTTTGGTCGAGATCCGTAAGGCAACACATATCGTAGAATCATGGATTACCTCTGCTTAAGAATGAACCAACAAGATTATATGAAGATAATGCAAATACGATTGCGCAAGTCAAAGGAGTGATATATCAAAGGTAATCGAATCCAAGATATTTCCTCACCAAAATTCTTCTATACTCATGAACTTCAAAGTAGTGCAGATCAATGCAGCAAATGCATAAGGTCCAATGATAATCTAGCGTATTTATTTTACAAAAGCATTGCCATCAACGCTCATAAAACCGTGCCGATTGGTATGCGCCAACCGAAGATCTCCATAACGGCGTATCATGTCACTATCGTGGGAGTGACATTGTTAAAGATATTAGTATACTCAGACTCTTTTTCCTCGCCCGTGTTTTTATCCCATTGGGTTTTAATGGGTGCGTTTTAATGGCGTTAAAGATTAATAATCTTCGTGATGGTCATTCAAGGGGGAGTGTTATAAATATTGTATAAATATTGATTTGAATGACCATAACGACACACTCCATTGTTAATAAACATCATTTCATGCAGCGCCGTCTTCTCACTATTAATGTATCATTATGTAAAGCCTTCGCTTTCCACTATAAGCCTATAAACAGCCTAATCAAGATGAAATAAAATCAATGCACTCTCTCGACCTCTCTTTGTCTCTTCCTGCCCTCTCTAATTTTTGATTTACAACATCTACCCATTTTTTATATAAATATTTCTAAATTTATTTCCTTTCTTATTTTTCATAAATTTTTTTTCATTTTTTTACATAAATTGATGGAAGAATAATGTTGTTCATAAAAATGATCGATTTTTAGGCTTCATATAAGATTTTTTGATAAACTTCTCCATAAAACTTATTGAAATAAACTAAAATGAGCTTATAAGTTATTTTTAGAAGCTTTTTCAAATATCTATAATTTTGATAAAAAAAAATACTTATATAAACGCAGTTTAAAGGTAGAGTTATGTGGGAGAGTTATGTGTGCATCATTGGAGGCTCTGCTTGGGTTGCGACAGAATCCATGAGGTAGCAAACCTGCAGTTTAGGTCTAAACGCTAGCTTTGGGATGTTTGGTTAATTTCAAAAATCTATAGTAGTCAATCATAATTTGATTTTAAAACTCATTTTTATAAAAGCAGGTAAGACTTGCTTTTTCTCACTGACAAAAAATTGAAATTGCGCGTCATAGATTTTTTATTTTATTTGGACAAAAATAACCCCAAATAACTTTTATATTTATAATGAACCAAATATAAAAGCTAAACTTTTCTACATATCCTCACCCTTCTACAAAACTTCCCTTGTCCTACTATTATTCTTTAAGGAATTTTCATCTCTAATATTTAAAATGGTTAAAAATCACTATTATTCTTGAAATTATTTGTTTTCGTTATAATTAAAATATTGGAATGTTAATTTAATTATCTCTTATGTTTTAATTATTTCATATTGAATATTATAATGAATTTTTTGGTCATCACTAAGTTGTTTATTTTGATATTCATTGTTGTATTAATAACATTAGTTTTAAATTATTAATATTAACATCAAAAGGAAAAATACATGTATGGATAACTATCCTTTTGCAATTTTATATTTGAATCACACTTTTAATCACAGTTTTACCAAACATGTAAAAACATCAATTCTATATCATAGTAACTTTAACCAAACGTGTTTCACTATTTGTAAAACACAGTTTTATAACCATAGCTTATTAAACACATGTTTATAAATCACACTTATTTCATCGCAACCCCAAATAGAGCCGAAGTCCTAAACTTGGTGAAGAGTTGGGTGGGTGGTTACGGTCACCCTTCTAACCATTAGCACACACGACACGAGCAGAAAAAAAATAAATTTTTATCCCAAAAGAGGTATTTTTGTGTCTTTGAATCGATCAATCAATCCAAGAATGCATTTAAAATATTCGCTTTCGCACGATATATTCCAGATTGGATTTTACTGATATAGTCTAGATGTATCCAGCGATATTTTTGCTTTAATATCTGATATATTCGAAATTAAACTGCTGCATCACCATAACTCGCCAATAAGTCATAAATACTTCATTATTTAAATATATCTCCGATATTTTACCGAAAAATTAAACTAACGTGCGCGTGTATTATAAACCTGATATTTTCATAATATATCGATCCAAAATCGATATATCGACGATGTATCGGTCATCGTTGATATCGTATTGAACATCACCTGGATATATCATATATTTTATCCTTACAAATTACAATCAGGTGACAGGGATGAGTGAATGGGTTTATGGAACGGAAAGTCTTGTTTTTGTCTTTTGTTGCTTTTAGTTTATTACTTACGATCCCCGAGAAAGTAGAAACCCAACAATCCCAATGCTAGATCGAAAACTTTTATTATAGGCAAATTCGACTAAAGGGAATTAAAATTTGAAGCTCAAACATCTCCTGCTACTCAAATTTCCCAAATACTGATCCACCGCCGGCTTCCAGGCTTCATCAACACCCAAAACATCGACATTTCTTAGAAATTAAGCCCCATCCAAGGTAAACCCAGTTGCGTTTTTTTCTTCTTCTCATTTTCTTGATTTCAGGGTTCAAAAATGTATAGGTGCAATTTTTGCTCATGTTCATCTGGGTTTGCATCTTGATTCTGGCCTCATGGAGGTTGATATTGCTTCATGTCATAATTCTGTTTTGTTCTACCTTTTTTCTATTTGAATCCGCACTCATATGTATAATTTCCTGTTTTCCATGCTCTGCAATTAGGGTTTCCTGTAATAGCTACGCTGTTCAACTTTTGTAACTTAGACATTTTAGTGGATAACCTCTACTACTAATTATCATTGAGGATGAATGCATACTTGTCCTTTTGGAACTTAAGTAACCTCCTTCGAATTGTTATGAATTGTTAAGTACGTCGTTCATAGAATGCAAAATGTGTTTATTTTCCTTTCTGGGTTGTCTGCTTCCGTGCTGTAGTTAGAATCTCTTTCAATTTAATAGAACTGTGAACTTAGTTTTGCAATGTAAATTTTGGATCATGAAAATGCTTGGGTTTGTTGCCCCCCCCCCCAATAATTAAAAGCTTGAGAATTGGTGACTACATTCAGAATCAGTGACAATTGTGGTCAATTAAGTTCTTTTCCCTCTTCATAATGAAATAAAAGGAAAAAAAAAAAAAACTACTAGGCACCATAGAGACAGCAGAGTAAGATGGAAAATATAGATGACCCTTGGAGGTCTTTTGGATTTTCTCACTATGAAAATGTTGTTCGCCATCATGGTGTTGGATGATGTTATCAGCGCACAAGCTCACTATAGATGGGCAATTTTTTTTTGAGGATGTGTTTTGATCAGGCTTCCTGTTTTCAGTGAACATATTTGCTCAATATTTAAGTTATGACTATGGGTGCAGTTATAAATATTATTATTACTACTATTATTATTATAGATTACAAACTAAAATAATTATTGTATCATGCCTGCATGATAATGATTAACCAATTTTCTATGACCCTGTGAAATGATGATACACCGCGTGGCCCTACATAAAGATAGATAACTTGGTCATGAGCAGTTGTATGTCAAAAGATGATAGAAATGACATGCACTGAATATCCTGTTAATTAGAATGTGGTTTTAGCATAAACTTGTTTTTTTGCATATGTTTTTATATTGATGATAAAGCCACTTGTGTGCTTCTTCTATTCGTCACGTGTACATGAGTTGTATATCTTTTTCTTAAGACTCTAAAAATAGTGTAGTTACATTCAAGGAATGTGGTTTTGTTTCACCTATTTTGATAAGAACTGCATTCAGAGTTTGAGTTTCTATATTTGAAAAAGATGTGGGCCTGCCTGTAAAACTCGATACTAATTTTCCAGTTCTTTATTCTATAGCGAGCTCAACGTAGAGCCAAGATGTATTATTTTGAAGGGAACTTGCTTTTTCTTACCATTATCTTTTGTTGAAATGACTTTAATAGGAGTGATCCCAATAAGTTAATTTGATGGGCTTTTGACAGGTGATATTCTTGAGCGTGAAGAAGAATTCCTAAGATGAGTTGCAAAGTTTCACAGGATAACCATAAAGGTGGAGAACCTAAATTAATATGGGAAGAAACATGTGCAGTACTGAAGCTTTTTGATTCATTGCCATCTCCAAGATCCGCGATCTTGAACATGGCCCCACAATTGATTGATGCCAGCCCTGCTCTGGTACAAAAACAGAGCTGCTGTCAATGGAGTGATCTGAGGTAGTACACCAGAAGCTGAATGTCATCAGTAACATTCTTCATCTGATGGATGAATAGTCATTGAAAGTACTGTTGTTGTTGCAGAATGACTGGCATTTGTGAAACAAATGAGTGACAACTATCAATGTGTAGCTCCATGCTTTGGCTCCATCCTTGGTAAAACAAAATTCTTCTTGTAATCCTTTTCAGATAGACTACTATTTTAAGTAGGTGCTTATTAGGAGAGAGCCGTTTAGTCTGGGCAAGGAGGGTGGTGATGTATGTTTGTTATCATTGTATTTATATGTATGTTGTGTAGAGGACTCCCCTTTAAGCCCTAATGTTTGAATGATTTCTGTCATTCTACTCCAAAGCAGCACATTGAGAGGGTTTCTCCTTCTCTTCCTATCATAAAGGACATATTCAATGCAAAAAGATTAAAAATTGAAACCTTTCCTTTCTAAAATTTTCACTCAATGATTCCATCCATGGTGTCCCTGTTAATCATAAAGATTTTACTATGTCATTTTTCTTGTGAAACTCAATCCTGTTATATGAGTTTATTTTGTGTTTATATAAAGCAAATTCCCCTATTTCATTAATTTTACAAAGATGGAAAACATAAATAAATATACTCTTGTAAGAGACAAAATGAAAAATGTGTTTGAGTCCAATTAGAGACTGAAGAGAGGAAGGAAGAGAATCTTAAATAGAATAGAGACTAAAACTTAATATCTCTGGGTTTTATGAGGAGAAATAAAAGCACCTAAGTTTGTCATATATATATTTATCTTTAGTGATCTCTAATAAGAGACTTATAATATGAGTCTTCTTAGTTGGTCATTAGGTCGATTAAAACCAATAGTCATGAAAGTGTAACTACCATGTGCTTGGTCCTCCATGGAAACTCAAGATGAAATTATGCAGGTGGTTTGTGATTTTATTCACATAAGCTTCATCTGCTCATCCTTCCCAAATCTTAGCTCTTAGAGGAGATGCTTCAACCATATGAGTTTACATGTTGCTGGCAATATTTTGGTCATTCTCTATTCAACACTGGATTCTATCATCTCATCTCTATGCTTCAAGCCCAGATATTAAGTTACTCTAATGAAAATAATACTAATACCCGATATAGAAACATCATTTCAGGTAGCCCCATCAGCCTGCATTTGCTTAATAACTGTAAGGACTCCGCTCTCATATACAAACACATCTCATCTTAGTGTACCTTTTGACATAACGGAGAATATGAACTCGTAAGATCCAATAAGTTAACATGAGTAACATTTGTAGAACCTAATTAACTACGCTCCCGGGGAAGAAATGTCGCCGAGTGATAGTGAGATAGTTCGCCACTCACTGTTGTCCAGAGATCTCCCGGAGTCTCTGTAGGTTCCTCCCCGACCTCGTACAAGTTTGACATTCAGATCCATAAGATGTCTATAGTTACACCCAACATACCACAGTCCCGCCAATATATCCAAGGTATACTTCCTTTGAGAAATAATCACTCCGGAATTAGACCTAGCTACCTCAATGCCTAGGAAAATACTTTTGAGCTTTTTCCAAGTCTTTGTTTGAAAGTGTCAAGAGGTGTTGTTTTGAGTTTGGTCACCATCCTCATCATCATAATGACAATGTCATCATACAAACAATCAAGTAAAGAATCGCCTAGTGTAGAGGTATGATGATAAAACTGAATGGGTCAGCCGTGGCTTTTTTGAATTATGCAAAACCCCCGGTCCATTCAGCAATCAATCAAACCAAGCCTGCTGAGACTGCTTTTCTAAACCATATAAGAAACGATTACTTTGTATGCTTCAAACTGTATTCCCTTGAACAAAGCCAACAAAACCAAGCGTTGCTCCATATAAACCTCATCTGAATAGATCATAATAAAGGAAGACATTTTGTGATATCCACTGAAAAAGGGGCCAGCATGGAGTACATGTACCTTATGAAAGAAGCAAGCGAACGCAGGCAATCTCGCCACCAAGAAAACACTGGCGGCAGTCCGAGCCATATTGTCGAAGTGTACCCCTTTGGCAACCAACAAGCCCAAGCCGATCAATCCCACACTGGTCCCACCTTCATTTATAACCCAATGACAACCAACAGAGTTTTGAGAGAGATATGAGACAAGCCCCATGTGCCATCGAGTAAAGAGCATCAATTCTCTCGGGCCATTGTCTGGTCAGTCTGATGAGCGAGCCTCACCAGTGCTTAGTGGGTGATATTTAAGACAAGCAGAAACAAAGGCAAAAGAGGTAAAGATAAACCACCAAAGTTTCGGTAAAATTGGCAACAGATGTGGGTTAGTAGCGGTACCTTTCCTACGGCAATAGTAGACTATTAGACAAGCTGAACCGGGAGCAGAGATGTACTTATAGAAGATGTCAACAAGAGTCTGAGGAGGACGAGACGGCGAGAATAAACCGGCGGGGTCGCTCGCTGTAACATCCAGTCAGGAAACCGGAGATGGTAAGATCAAAGGAATAAATAAGACATCTCGAACAAAGAGTAGACGTGTCGCAGAGGCGGAGGAATCCCCGTGCGCGGCATACCCAAATCAGATGCACGCATTAATGTTGGAGAATAACATTGATAACTTTCAAGGCTAGGAATAATCCAAGAAGATACATTTCTTGGCTTTGGTCGAGAGTTTGTCTTGTCTCTGGAGCGTAGAATATGAACAAATAAACACAACTAAAGACATCAGGAGGAGGCAAGAGTAGGCCGATTAGGTAGTTACATTTAATGAGGGATCCTACTCATGCAAAATAGGATGACATACGATTAATCAATAATATGGCTAAGATAAATATCCCCTAAAAGTTTCGGTGGAACCTATGATGAAGCATGAGAAAGCACGCCCACCAATGATTCGCTTCTGATGTCATCACTCACTCACAGGAGTGTAAGCACAGTGGATGATTGCGTAATCCCACGTGAAGAGACATATAAAAAGATGAACAAGATAAGAAAATATTCCTTTTCGCATTATCACTTCTTAGAATATGAATATAAGTATTGAATTAAGTGCGAATTTCAGCATGAAACTTTTGAAAGATAGAAAATAACTCAAATTTCTCGAAGTTTTCATTAAAAATAACCAAGTATTATCGAGAATAATCGCTTCATAAAGTAACAAAGTAACGAAATCCTAAAGTATCGTAGACCTAAAAGGACCCCAAACATCGCGTGTGGGATGTCAACCAGATCTTCAACCCAGGATCTAAACGCCTGGGGAACGTGACACGAGTATGTTTTCTAAGCTGACATGACTCACACTCAAGCGAAGATAAACTAGAAACATGAGGAACTAGCTTCCGAAACTTGGAGAGACTTGGATGATCGAGACGACTGTGGAGGAGGAGAGGAGTTGCCGTGGAAGTGCAAGTAGGAACAAAGAGGCGAGCTGAGGTGAAAGAGGCCTTGTGACTTATCTCTTATACAATCGCTCCCGCATCCGCCTTGCAAGGTTATGGCGCGCGCACACGAAAGTCACAGTCAAATTACTAACAAATAAGATTAAAAAGGAAATGAGGAACATAAAGTACAGAAGTAAGGGGTAAGGAAGTAGGTGGGTCAAGTCGGTTATCGCTTAGTTATGGTTTGAGAACCATTAGCCAAGGTAATAAGGTAAAGCAATGGGAAGGTAAGAGAAGAAAAATGTCTTTATTACTAAAGATATGGATCGAGGCCCAAGGTGCGTATGAATGTGTAAGGCAAGTAGAGACATCACAGCAAATGCAAGGACGGAGGAAGAGTTGGTTGCTTGAGGAGACGAAGGTACCTCATATTCACCACAGAATGACCCTCAGTGGATGAGCTCCGTGAGATAGAGCTCCAAACTACGATGATTAAGATTCAGCCAAAATGAGTGAAAATAGCAGGCTCGCCATGTAATCATAGCATCTATCACGGTGTGTCCAACCCTATGATAGAGTATCGAGGGATCGTTGTCCTACCCCGCTGCTATTCCTCGCCCACCTGAACATTTGATAACGAGATCGGGCAAACCATCACAGGGCGATCTGGGCGGTAATGTTAGAGTTTTGACTTATCCAGTGGCGCTGGAGGTGGCATAAGTAACCCAGCAAAGAGCCTCATCAATGTTTGGAATAACATCTCCAGCTTTAACAAACTGCTCTGACGTTCTAACCGCCCAGGTTGCTAAAAGAATGATCATAAAGACTCGATCCATCTTTTGACAAATGAAGTCCTTCGATTAGGAAGACTCAAAGCATAGATAGAAGTTCATCCTTAAGGGTCAGACATTCGTCCACCATAAGAAGATATATCCATATCGAGCTGTTTCAAATTAGCAATGGAGGGTATTAATTCCAGAGACGCATGAAGGTTACAGTGCCACTTCTTCCATATGAGTCTCCGTAGATTTAGCAAGTTTTGGTAGTCTAATATATTATATATAGAGTCTGCAATTAGATTGCCGTAGAATATCAAGATAGTAAAACATTAGTTTTTCTAAGACCGAGGACGTTGATCTTCTGTGGATACTTGTGTCCAAGAAGAAGAGTTTATCTTCACAACCATTGCCACAAAACCATAGAGTCCACGTAATCTGCCCATTATTATAATTTTTCCCAAGAGTTTATCCAAAGTAATCATAGGAGTTTCGTATACAAAGGAACAGAAAGTTTGACCTTTAAACCCATGTATATTACCCTCAAACATAGAGACGTCTTTCAGCCATAGAGATGAGAAATTAGTAGAGAGTCACAGATAATGAATCAGACCTCTAAGAACAAAACTATCATGATGAAAGAGGGGTCATGGTGCTCAATCCTTGATGAAAAATAAAAAAGAATCTGAAAGTATATGCCGCTGGAGAGAAAAATGGACAAAGAGGGTGATGCGGTGTGTTGATTCAAAACAGGGACATGGCCAGATCATAGGCCATCAGTGTGAAGTCCGGGCGACAGAGAAGGCCATGCGCCTCATGCCGGCGCGCGAGGTGAATATTCACGACGCAGGGCCTGGTGTGGAGGCGCATGAGGGACCCGCGCTCGCCGAGATTTTTGCATCGGGCGGGGAGCTCGCTTCGTGATCTGCGGGAGTCCACGCATCGAGGTGGCCAATGGAAAATTTTTCTGATCGGCGGGTTGTCTGACGATGGTCATGGGTTCCCAGAGGTCAGGCGATGATCGTAATATGATCGAGGAGGCATGGGCCATTGATGGGTCGCCTAATAGCCATTGAGATGGCGAAACCCTAACCCTAATATTCCAGAAACTCTTCTATGGCTTTGATACTTATAAGTTGAGGAAAAGGAAATTTCAGATTCTCATTAATTTACAAAGAGTGGAAACATATATATTTATACTTCAAGCAGCAGGGCAAAAAAGTGAACAGTTAGAGTCCAATTAGGGTATTTAAAGGAGAAGAAAAGAATCCTTAATAGATTAGGAGACTAAACCTTAACAATTTGGTGGTGCATCCAAGATTTAGAATCTGTCATCTTCCTGTTTGTATTCATCTCTTGGTTTCAGATCTTAGATCACACAAGATAAGGAAAAAAGTGATAACTGTGACACTATTGTTTGCAATATTACCACTATAAAGTGAGTTTGCATGGTTATAGAGTGGTGTTTTTCAGCTGAATTTGCTACTGTTAAGAATCTCTCTTCCATAGACAACATATCCTCTGGAGCAGACTTAAAATTGGTGGTTGAATAGAGTTGCTACGCGTAATTATTCCTTGAAAGGAACACCCATGTAGATATGGATGTAAATGCCGGTTGAAGCATTGGTGGTAAATTAAACCGTTCCCGTTTGTTTGGTTAGACGTTAAGTTAACTGTAATGTTCCCATCATATGAATTTATCCAATGTCCATGAGTAGCTATGTGACATTTACCACCTCGCCTTTTTTCCTTTTTGTTCAGGATGTCTGCATAAGTCATGAATCAAAGATATATTATCTGCATGATGAATCTAAGATAAATGGATACTCTAGGAAGATCAATCTCTTCCAACAAACACAGGCTGGAGAAGTAGACTGAAAAAAGGACCCCATTTGTTCACACTAACATTTAAGCCATAGTCCTTTCCTGGGAAAAAGAGAGGCATTGCTTTTCTTTGATTGTATGTACCTAAGCATCCAGCAGAGAAGGCAGCTATGGGGTCAGTCTTTGGAAGGATATTCGCAAAGAAGCGATGCAGCCGTTGCAAAGCTGCTCGCTTGAGGTTGGCAATAGGCTCAAAGTCAGATTTTGGGAGAATGTTGGTGTGGAGAGGCCCCTCCTTGCTCTTCTTTCCCCTCCCTTTATGAAGTGGCTGGTTCTAAAGGGGCTAAGGTGGCGGAGCTTTGGGAAGTGACAAGGACAAGAGGAGAGTGGAATTTCAGATTTGAGAGACATTTTAATGATTAGGAGTTAGAGGAGGCCCATATTGCAGTGGGATCTGTGAGCCAAAAATAATCTAAAACATGATTTAAAAAGGGGATTTAGTTTTGGTTATATTATTGTTTGTTGTTGTTGTTCTTATTATTATCATTATTATTGTTGCTGTGATCCGTGGGCCAAAAAATTATCTAGAGCAGGACGTTAAAAAAAAGGGATTTAGTTTTGGTTATATTATTGGTTGTTGTTGTTGTTGTTGTTCTCATCATCATTATCAACTGACATTATAACATAAGTTTCGACATATTGCCTGATTTAATCAAAGTCTAATGTAAACTTGCATATGAATTTTTACAGATTGGTCTGGACAAGGGCTCACATGGAAGGGAAATCGATTTCGTGAATCAGGTTTCACTAACTTTCCGAATTTATAGTTGCTGGAATAAGATTTCATGTTATTCTTCTTCACAATCTTGGTGCGTGAAAATAGTTGTTAAATCGAGATTTGAATCGAGAATCGAAATGCTTGATTAGTGAATCTAGAATCGAAGAATCGAATCGGTCTGTAGATTAGTTTTACATTTTATAATAGTTAAAATATATGTAATTTTATATAATTCCTAATTTGTAAGCTATTTAAATATTTGTTCAAATAAACCATACCAAGTCTAAAAGAAGTTAAAAGAGATCTAAATACTAGTCTAGTGGTTGAATATACTAATGCTAATAGAATCATTTCATATAATAATTAACTACTAATAAAATTAAACTAAGCGTCATCTCTCTCGAGTTCAAGAGTTGTCATCATCATCATTCTTTTCTTTCTCAATCATAGCCAAGTCCTCTTGCTTTCCTTCTTCTTCACATCAGCTTACGGTCTTCTTCTCCCCTTTTCGTTTCTTTTCGTATTACCAAAGGTTGGAGTTGTTTCTTCCACGTTAATCAATTCCTACATCTGGCTAACATTCATTTTGGTGCTTTTTTAATTTCTTGGTATGTTGAGAATCGATATTAAATCGATTCATGTGAATCGATTAACAATTCGGCGATTCTGTCTTCGATTCAGGCATATTTTCGATTCTTTAAAAGAGTCGGATTGTTCACACGAATCGTGGTCAGATAAATAAATCGTCTGATTGCAAATGCGGTCATTAAACCACTTGAATATGAACATTCCGTGGTTAATGCATTTTGAAGCTCAAAACTATTACGTCTTATTTATTTGTAATTTTATACGACTACTTTCTAGTTTGTTGAGGAATTTTTATTGTAAATCTAGATAATTGAATTTGGTGTAACAATTGTTCCATTTAGTTCACCTTTGTCAATTGCGCGTAAAGCACATTATATTTAGCTTTCTAGCATTTCTTGTCCGGCTTGCTAGTTGATATTTTCTATCTTTGGTTGTTTTGACCGTTCATCGAACCTTCAAAGCAACTATTAAGGATTTCTTGAATTTGATTATCTCAAACGTGGACCTGAGCAAGCTCTCTATTAATAATATATGTGAAGTACATAAATCAAAAGGAGGTGTTTGGAAATATTAGTTGATAATATACAAAACCTTCATCATTGTTCATTTATTAAGTGTTAAGCTACCAACTTTCCTAAAAGGTCAAGCTTGTAGGATTTGGGTTTGAATATCATGTCTTAACATAAGGGATTAAATACTTTTACAAATGAAGTTATAAGTAAGTTAAGTACTTATAAAAAAAATAAGGTTGTAACTAAACATAATAAATCATAATATAGTAAATTTTCCTGGAAATCAGAACTCCCCCAAAATTTTGGGCATTTGCGGCATCAGTAGTTAATAGAATATTAAATAGTAATGATCTGCTTCAAATAAGACAATGCTGTAAAACAGCCAATATAAACGGAAGGAAGAATATCTCATAAAAACATTAGCTTGTATAGCTCCCTGGATTTAAACTAAGATGGTAATTTCTGCCCTCTTTTTTGAAGTTGTGGCGGAGACTATTCTCAAGCATTCCTGCTATGATGTATAAATGAAACCTGCTCCTGCTTAAACCGAGTCTTGTGCTCCTAGCTAGGTCTGTTATCACTACTAGGACATAAATAAGTCTCCTATTCCTAGCATTTTTGGTTCACTTACCATGCTTAAATTTTCTTGTTGACATGCTGAAAAAAAGCATCAGTAATCAAACTGGGAATTCAACTAGACAGGAAAGTCATATAATGGTATTTGCAGTTACTGAACTCCCTAACGTAGGACGAGTACCATAACCTTCCCCTATCTAGAATCTCACAAACCTGATGTTTGATCCTTTTCCAACTTGACGAGGGGAATCCTGTTTACCCGGTAAAAAGGGCATTTCTTTGGCAAAAATAAAGGTTCTCACCACTAAAATTGCACCCAATCATTTCTCCTACCCCCCTTGCTGCTTCTGAAAATAGAATGCCAAAAAGATGTTTGCCTTGAAGATATTTTTTGTTGAAAAGTTTCATTTGTTTCTGTGCCAGGTTGAAGTTTTCCAGCAACAGCTTGAACTTGCCAAAGAGTTGAAAAGACCAGCTTCTGTCCATTGTGTTCGTGCTTTTGGTGATCTTCTTCGGATAATGCAGTATGGATCCAAATTTTATCAGTATTTCAGTTACATTTTTTTGTCCTAACATGAAAATTCTTAGAAAGTGTTAAATGACCAACTCTCCTAAAAGCTCAAACTAGTAGGATTTGGATTTAATATGAATATCATGCCTTTAACACCCTCCCTCACGTGCAGCCCCATACCCGAACGTGGAGAGTCAAACAAACCAAATAGAGTCCTTTATGAACTTTCAAATCAATAAATGGGGAATAAATTGCAGAGATGTGGCTCGAACCAGCTGATCTCCTCTTAGACCAAGCTCGGCTCTCTAAGCTCAAGCTTGTAGGATTTAGATTTAATATGAATATCATGCCTTTAACAAAAAGATAGTTGAATAAGATTTAGCTGATAACTGCAGGTGCTTTGTAACGCAATCAAGGGAAATAGAGAACTTGATAGGAAAAATGTGGACTTCAGTGGATAAATGAATATTAATATAGAAGCATGATGGAAGTGGTAGCAAACATAGAAATAGACTTCTATGAGAAACACTGAAATAGATTTAAAATAAACTGCAGGACATGCGTAGGTGTGGTGTAAGAATGTTACAATGAACATTAATAAATATTGTGCTCATTTCCAAAAAGAAAAAAGGGCCTCAATGCTCATCCTTCTTTTATTTTAATACAAGCATATATTTTTTTTTAATTTAAAAAACTATAGTGAACCTTAATGAATATTGCTTTCATTCTGCTTCTTTTGTAAACATATCATTTTTATGCACAAATCTTTCAGAGGTGAGATGTGCAATCAACTACTTCATGCCGTGGATAGCAGTTTATAATAAAGGATTTAGGTGATTAAAAATATTTCTTTTGGACTGAAAAATCTTAAATATAAAAAGGGGATTTTTGTTTCTTTGTGGAACTATGTACAAGCCATACTGAAAGGCGAGAAGTGTTTAGATGTAGAACATCTAAAATGGCAATCAAACAAAAATCATCTCTCACAAACTGCACCATTCCATCCATTGCCATAATTTTCACCTCTAACAAGGCCACCATTGTCATCCCCACCATCACCATTATTGTCACCACTAACAATGTACATCCTTCTACTCTGTCCTTACCACCATGCAATCTATGCTACACAGAAATCAGGTTGGTTGTCTTGTTTGAGCACTTATCTGGGTGTTCGAGGTGTTGTCATAGCCACACACATCATATTAGATATGGATACTTCATATTTGGGAATACGAACATGCTGTTACCTGTTCATGTTTAACATCACCATTTCCATTTTTTCTGTCATTAAGTGCACAACAAGAGCAATTATTCTCCTCTTTGTCGTCACTATCATGACTGACGTGTTCTGTTATTCTCAACGTTGCCACTACCTTCATCTCCTTTTTTAGAAACTCTTTCAAATTGTTGATGCTCCAATCTTTGGCATAATCTTTCAGTTGCTACATTGTTCATGCCAATGAACAAATTATGCTTCATTTGCCGTGTCAAAATTATTTTGAAGCAAAAACTTAATGTGGATGTGCTCACCAATCAGACCCCTTATTTTTCTAATTGGTTAATTGCAAGTTGTGACTATGAAAAAGTGTACCGCAGTTATTTTATTTATTGTTATGTTGTGGTTATAATTTAATGTTGTGCACATGCTTGCTTACTAGAAATATATATTTCCTCAGACATGTTGGACCTTTTCCTGCTGGTGTGATTCTTCATTCTTACCTAGGGTCTGCTGAAATGGTTCCTGAATTTGCAAAACTTGGTGCCTACTTCTCATTTTCTGGGCATCTTATGTCCATGAAAGAAAAGAAGGCAAAGAAAATGTTAAGGGCGGTTAGTTCATCAACCCTGTCGTTATGTGTTGATGTTAGCGTGTTAATGTTAATATTTCTATTTTCATTTATAAAACCATTAAATGCCCTTGAATTTATTTCATAGGTACCTGTGGAAAGGATATTATTGGAGTCAGATGCACCTGATGCACTACCAAAATCAGATTTGGATTCTCTGTTTTGGGTTGAAAAAGACTCTTCTGCTTCTGAAGAGCTTCAGACCAAGGATGTAAACTCAGCTTCAAGTTCGGGCAATCTTTCTGATAATCCTGCTGTGGGAAGCAAATCAGTACTGCCACAAGAAACACTTAATCATCCTGCTAATATTCATAGCGTAAGTCTCTGGTTGTCACCCTTTTTCTTTCACCTTTTCCTTCTCTATTTTTCTTTATGTTATTGCCTCGGCAATCAATTATTCAACCATATTTAGCAAAGCATGGAATATTTCATCTTCTGCATACACAATCCTGATCTAGTCCCTTGTTTTTATGTTTTACCCATGACTAGCTTAGATTGAAATTTAACTGTCTAGAAGATCAGGAGACTGTCATTCCATTAATGAAAAGAAATATCTGAATTTGCTAGAAGAAGCAGTCACCATCATAACTTCTGAGCGAAATACCCCCCCAACCTACTGTGGCCATGCCATCTCGGCTCCTGAAAAAATCCAACGCTCAATAACTCCTTCTTGAAATCTTTAATCAACCTAGGATTTCAATGACCACTAATCCCTTCTACAAACTAACAGACTGGGTACTGCACGGGGATCATACTACAATGTCAGTGACTCTAGACATACTTTCTATTTTCTGTTCTTTTTCCCCATCTGTTCATGGTTTGTTCTGTTCTAGTTGAATATCAAGCTACATTAACAGCTTAATTGTGCTTGCCACAAAGTTCCTACCTTGGCCTTTCTGAATGCTTGCATATCGGTATTTATACAAACACCAACATCTTTTAGTAGTTGTTAAACGATCAACTCTCCTAAAAGTTCTCTAATGTTTGCAAGTGATTACCGACAATAATTTATCATAAATTTCGTAGAAAGAAGTATCACATGAAAGTCTCTTGTGTCTCTCAAACCAAGGTATCCGAAATTTCATCCTCTCCCCACTCAAATAAATATGAGAAGAAAGAAAAAAAAATCCATCTTATTGTAAAAGCAACATAAGGTCCTACATCATGCATTCTTACAGCTGTTACTGGTGTGCTATATTGAACAATTTTTTTTTTCTTTTATGTTGCTTCCTGTATTCTAGGTGCTGCGTTATGTTGCATCTTTGCTTGATATGAGAAAGGAGGAGCTTGCAGAAATAAGTTTCAGGAATGCCATATGCTTGTTCTCTTTTGAGGGCTCAAAAATATCCCTTGAAGCTTAGTTTTTGGTTGTTAATTTCTGCAGATTGGGAGTAAATTCTTGACCTCTCCTTTAATGTATTATGTTTCTCCATGAATATCAATAAAACAGTAACAGTGCAATGCTTAAATCCTGTTGAGGCTTACCAGATCTGAAAACAAAATACACACTGTTTTATGTTCATCAATGAAAGCTTAGAGAGCCAGCCACATTTGTAATGTTTATATGTTGTGGCAATATATGTTTGAGATGGATGTCTATTATGTAAATTTGGAGATGGAAATGGATGAAATGGAGAATGGGTAGAGTCTCCAAGAATGTGATTCTGTTGCAAGAGGAGTGAGAGATTAAAGATTTAAAAGCAAGTCTTCAATTTCATACAATAATATTACAAATATGGGGAGGACTGAGGAGGGAGGGAGGGAGACGCTTACATTAGAGGTGGAGAGAGAGAGAGAAAGAGAGAGAGAGAGAGAGAGAGAAAGAGGAGTGAGAGATTAAGATTTAAATCCAAGTCTTCAATTTCATACAATAATATTACAAATATGGGGAGGACTGAGGAGGGAGGGAGGGAGGGAGACGCTTATATTAGAGGAGGACACAGGAGAGAGAGAGAGAGAGAGAGAGAGAGAGAAAGAGAAAGGGGGGGCTTAGGCTTAATGGAACTTGAGGCTGGTCAAGATATTGTTGTTGACAGGGTCAGCCAAATGGTCAAGCAGGTTTTGAAAGGGGCCAACACCTGTGACCAAACCTTGTACAAAATATCCCACTATGGCGAGCATGGCCAATCTCCCATTCTTGACCTCCTTCAGCTTCAGATCCTTGAGGGACTTCTCGTCTTTGCCGAGCCCCAGAGGGTTGAAGATCGGGCCTCCCGGGTAGGCCGGCTCCCCTGACCCTCCCAGGTATTTCTCCAATCCCAGGAAGTACTGCCTCCCCATGGACCCTGGGTTCGCCCAGTCCTGGAACCTCCTGTGCTCTGCGAACCCCATCAGCGCCATCTCGAAGACGAAGAGGGTGCAGTTGTCCGCCCAGTAGTTGTATAAAGGCAGCTCGCCGGCGGGATGACCCCTGTCTGAACCAGGCCAGGGCCGTCTCCCGTGGATCAGCCCACTTTCCCTAGTATCTCAAGATGGCTCCAACTGCACCCATCATGGCGTACCGTCCGTTGATCACCTCCCTGTGGCCAACCATCTCGGCTCGATGAACCTCTGTCCTTCTGGGTCTGATAGTCCCAGCGGATCGAACCCATAGTCACCCGGAAGACTGTATGTAGTAAAAGTATGTGTGTCACACTCACATTCACATGTTTATTTTATTATTTATGGAATATGGACACCAAAAACACATATATGTATGTATGTATACCTGCCATCCAAGTATGAAAGGCTCTGCTTGGATGCAAACCAGAGGGGCCTGTCAGCTCCTTGCTGAAAAGAGAGAGAGAGAGAGAGAGAGTTTGTTTAGAGAGATTGATTGATCTAGTCTAGTCTGTCAGTTTTGAGTAGATTTTAGAAAGAAGAGTTAGTAATACCTTGATAGGTGGGGTAGAAGCTGCCCTGACCACAAAGGAGGAGGAGGAAGAAGAATAAAGAAGAAGACTTCCTGGATTGAAGAGGCTCTGACCAAGTATATGTCTGGCTGTCTCCACTGAAGAAGTAAGAGAAGATGAAACCAGGGCGTGTGCAGCCATTCCTTCTAGTTGTTAATTGGAGGATTGGAGGATGAAGAAGAAGAAGAAGACGACTTCCAAGTGTTGCCTTGCTGGATAAAACATAAAACAGAAAACAGAAGTAAGTAGTGGTGGTGGTGGATGATGGGCTCCCAAGTAGTCCCAAGTGTTGGAGATTAGATTAGGATCTCATTATCCAACAAGGAGTGCCCACCTGGCATGACTAGCTGCCGCTGGATAAGGAACTTCAAAACCCTGTTCCCCCATTCCCACCTGGATGCCTCACACCCACTACTACTCCCCTCCAATTCCCTCCAAAAACAAAAAAAAAAAAATCTCTTAATCTACCACACACACACACACACAGATTTGACATTTACCTCATTTCCTTCACTCACCAAAATCTCACTCTATGGCCCTCATTGAAAACACAAACAACATCACAAAGGGTATTCTCTAAAAAGTAAAAACTTTTCTTTGTTTTTTAAATTTAAATATTTTTTTTGTATTTTTTTAATGTTTTTCAGAAAAAGAAAATTAAATCAAAACATATATATATATATATATATATATATATTTTTTTTTGTTTTTTTGTTTTTAAGAACAAAAAATAAATTTAGTGTGTGCTATTAAATTCACTTACATACTTGGGCCTATAATTAGCCCATATAAGTTCAATGATCCAATTTAACTAAAACTTGAATTTGCTTATCTGGGCTTGGTTCCAACAGAACCAACAAGGTCGGTTGGTCGGAAAAAGCAGTTAACATGTCTGGAAAATTTAATGGTAAAAAGAAGTTCGATAAAAAAAGCTAAAAAAAAAGAAAAAAATCCTATTGCAAATTTAATTAAAATATAATTTAATTTCTAATAATAAATTAAAGTATTTATCTATTTAACAAATTAAATTAAAACTAATTTATCTATGATTTTTCTCAATATACAAAATAATTCAAAAATTAAGCAATAAATATTCCAAAACTCAATTCAAAGGAGTCTAATTGAAGGAAATATGTACTTTAATTAAAATTTTCTATTGCACAAAATGGATTTGTGTATCAAGAATTACATGAAGCATATTGTTCACTTAACTGGATGAAAGTACCAAAAACAATCAGCTACATTGGTGCACCAAACATATCACATTGACCTGTATTGGTATCTAAGGCAGTTCTAGTTTGATTGGAATGCTATTTACATGTATAAATCAAATATCAAATCAATAAAAAATTATTATTTTTTATTAACTTATGAAATCTCAAGATTTCGGGGATTAATCTGGTGAACCCGCCTCCGATACTAGATGTTGGAATTTCGAGACATCCATCCGTAAATCTAGCGATTTCATACGCAATGGAAGCAAAGGTAAACAATGAAATAAAATATATAATTCTATCGACTTGGTAAAATGCATATGACCTGAATTCAACTAATCCATTTAATCTTCTGTGCAATAACCCGATTTCTAGGTCTCGAGCACAAAAAGTTGCGCCCAAGAATAATCCAATGCCTTTTGCTTTTAGATCTGGGACACAAAGAAATTATGTTTCCCCTCTGATGCTACCACATATTGAACTCCATAATAATTAGTTAAATACATAATGAACAAGCACAATTCCTCCAATCCAACAACCCTGCCTCCACTAATGTAAAACATATCTTCGAGGTGGATTTTAACCGCAGATTTGACCGAAAAGTCGACCGCATATCCCTATGTGACCAACTCACGCCATGATAAACCCATATTAGCCCAAGGGTACCTCTAGTTGAGGTTTTGATGATAACAAACCAAAGTTATTGGTTATTAATGGTTATAGTTAAGTTGAGTGATAGGTTGAAAGTGATCAAACATCAAATAAAGATATTACAAGCTAAGATGGCAATGATGTATTTGATCAAACAATTGAAAGTGAAGTTCACTAAAATCAAAGAACTAAGATGACAAGTAATCAGGACTTCAAGCTCAAGCATTAAGTGAAGACTTTGTTAGCTTAGGAATCTATGTAAGATGAATGCATTGATTCACTTTAAGATATCATCATTTATCATGCATCACTTACAACTTGGTTTTTAAATCCATAAATTGCATATCTTTTGAAAACTCGAGTTTGAGTCTAAAACCTTAGGCTTTATAATCCTCAAATGAGCTTAAATGAAACATATAAGGTTTAGAAGTGTTTTAAAGAAACAACACATGAGTTTGAACATTTGTGAGGGGTAAATTCCGTCGGTCTACCGCTTGAACCTGGCCGATCATCGAGGTAGACTGTCGGTCATATGGAAAGCGTGTATACCTGGACAAACCGTCACGGCTGAATCGGGAAGTGGTGGTGAACTCACTGGTTTGATCTTAGTAGCTTCCATCTAGAACTAATGAATCTGGCTGACCATTGGGAACCGGATGAGGTGTGAGACTTAACCAGTTGGATGCAGTATATTATCTAAAGACTAGAAGAGAAAACGATTGACAAAGAAGAAATGATCGACCCAATAATGCAATGGCCTAATCCTGTAACAACCAGAAAACAAAGGATCCGGGCGCAATCGTAGGAACGTATCAACTGTCTATCTAATCTGAATCTCCAACCCGCAGAAATGGTAACATACACAATAGCTAGTTTATAGGAAACGGTCGACCGGTTGGTCAACCAGTTGGCAACTTTTCCCACTCTATAAATAGAATGTTGGGAATCTATTAATCACAACTGAGATTCATTGTCTATTCTCTCTACCACAATTTCTCTTGATAATCAATTCTTAAAATGAGATTCTAGTGCATCTATTCTTGCATTCGCATATCAGAAAGCACCTTTGTATCGATCAAAAGTCAGCTTATATTCAAATATCTTGAGAGCCTTATATGGTCTCATTGTAATTAAGCAGAAAGCTTCAAGTGTGTATAACTTAAAGGAATCATGGAAGAGCCCATTAGAGCCAAATCCAAGTGTAAAGAAGTTCCTGATCGAGTTGAAACCTTCAAGCGTGTATACCTCAAGGAATCAGGAATGTTCCCCACGTGAGCCAAAACTAAGCAGTAAAAGAAAGAGTCAGGATTGGAGCTTGGAACTCTTAAAGTGTGTATAGCTTGAAGGAATTGAGAAGTGCCCATTGGAGCCACAATCCAAGTATAAAAGAAAGAAGCCTGGCCGAGCTGACACTAGTGGAACCTCACCAAACAGGGTCGAGAGAAGTAGAGCAGGGGGCAGGCCGAACCACTATAAATCCGGCTTTGCATTTTTATCCTTTCTTTATTTATTGTTATCGCATTAAGTCAAGATTTCTTATTGATTTGCGAAAAGTTTTTGGAGAAAACCAATTCATCCCCCCTCTCTTTTGGTTAGCTGTTGCTTCATATTGAGTCTCTTTACCAGATATAATCTCTCGTCTAGGTACTCGAGTATATGCTTCATAATGGTCCAATGTTCCCTACCCTCGATTTAGACCGATACCTACCACTATTCCAAACTTAATAAACATATATATGGGCATATTACATAGCATCACATATATAAGATTACCAACCCACGGGGCTTATTATGGTACTATTTTGTACTTTTTTTCTTCTCTCGTTTGTTTCTTATGACATTGGTCATGAGAAAGATTGATTCCATATCTAAAAGATGTAAATCTTTTTTTTTTTGGAATCTTGCATGTTATACTTAGACAAATATATTATCTATATAATTTTCGGGAAAGTGGGAAGAATTATATTTGATCTAAGGTAAACGATCTTGGTGACTACTCTCCATTTTTAAACTGCTAAATAATTGATCTCACTTTGACAAATGACCTAAATGTTCTAAATCAACAAAATATCACAGTAAAAGAGGTGGTACTTGATTTATATCAACGATCCTTAAACCACTACAGTTCCCTGATGGATTTGAATGAAGAGATTTGATATTTAATGAATCCATATATGACGAGGTACCATGTTCATGCCTTGACTGAAGAGAAAACCATCTAGCTGCATCATATAGATGTTTTCTTCAAGATAGCTTATTGAAGGAAGGTTACCTTACATCCATCATATATTTCATAATCATGATATATTGTAAATGGATAAGAAGTATTCGATGGACTTGATTATATCACAGGAAAAGTTTCCTCATAATCAAACCCGATTACCATAACCTTTACACATCAACTGGCTTTATATGCTCCCAACCTTTCCATATAATCCTCTTTTCAGGCCACCCATTTACAACCACGTAGTTTAACTCCTTAGGGTAAATTTACTAAGAGTCCGCATTATTAGAATACATGAATTCTAATTCGATTTCTAGCCTCTTTCAAAATTGGAATCATCATTATTAATTGCTTTGTAGCAATCAGGATCATCTTCATGTGAAATCTAGATCACAAAGACTCATTCTCCTGAACAATGTGAGCTTAATGGGGCGGTCAATCGCCCACCATGACGAGACATATTTCGGGGTGTATTAATTATGGGTGTATTAGTGGCTGGATCAACATGAATCAACATTATCTCGACGCCAGGTATTCAATCTTTTCCGTCCATTCATTAATTTCCCTAATTATGTGATTTATGATGTATTATTTTTTCATGAACTTGACATTTGTACTCACAAATACCTTCATGTCAGATTTACTGTAAAAATAGTAGCCCTTGTACCTTTTGGATATCCAACAAACCAACAAAATTCTAACTTTGCATCAAACTTGTCATATGATTGTTTTAACACATAAGAAAGACAACCCTATATGCAGATATGACTTAAATTAAGTTTTCAACCTGTCCACATTTTCATGGGTGTCTTTGGTATTGGCTTGGATGACACCATATTCAAAACGTAAGCTGCGATCTCTAGGGCATATCCCTAAAAGGATAAAGGTAACGTGGAAAACCTAATCATTGACCTTACCATGTCTAATAGAGTTCGATTTCTTCTTTTCGCCATTCCATTTTGTAGTGGAGTTCCTAGAGCACTAAGTTGAGATAAAATCTCATGCTTATTGAGGAAAGAAATGAATTCAATAGACATGTACTCACAACCTCGATTAGAACAAAGTGATTGAATATGTCTTCTTAATTGTTTCTCTGATTCAGACTTGAATTTATCCAAGGCCTCAGATTTCTTCTTCATTAGGTACACATATCCATATCTTGAGTAGTCATCAGTTAAAGTGATGAAATACTCATAGCCACCTCTTGCATGGACGCTAAATGACCCACACACATTTGATCAGTGTATCAAATCCAAACATCCCTCAACGTTAACTCCTTTGGCAGTAAAGGATCTCTTGGTCATTTTACCTTGAATACAATTCTGACATAGTGGTAGTTGCTTAGGGTCAAAGTGGCTAATGACCCACAACTCACTAGTCTTTGTATTCTTTTCAAATTCATGTGACCGAGCCTTAAGTGCCATAACTGAGTTTGATTAATACTAGATTCTTTTCTTTTCAATGTTTTTTTTTTCCATATTATTAACTTAAATCATGATACAATCAATATGATATAAATAATTCATCAATGTGCCACATATGTACGCTCTTCAAGCTCCTTCATAATAGAAATAGAAGTTTTATTAAAAACCGACAATTGTTATTGCATAAATTTAGGAAACCTAAACCAAATTCTTTCTTAATCCGACACAAATAAACAATCATGCAAAACTACAACGTAGATCCCCTATAGCTATGATTGATCGATGCAATCTAAAAGAAGACAAACATATTTATCTCGAGAATCAAATTGTTGTTGGTCAATATGTGTTCATTACTAGCATAAGACATGTATAATTATATATATAATTCGCACTAATAGTATTTAATATAACACTCAAAATTACATACATCAGTACATGATAAATTAACTTCCATGAAAACTTACTATCCTACTTTAGTCAAGTCTAGCATCTCAAAGTTAATAAGATATATAATCTAATCAATCCCAAAAGTCACCTATCCATAGACTAGGAAATTGAATTACCCCTTTGTAACTTTATTCTCGAGAAAATAATAGTAATCCATTTAGATAGTTTATTATTTTCTTCAAAGTTAAGTGTATGCAACTCACGATCTTAGTTTGGAATATTTCTTAAGTAAAGAGTTCTAAACTTTATAATAGTTTGATTCCATTAAAATATTTATTAACTAATCATAAGGGAGTCTATTAACTAGAATTCTCATATTTGTCTAACTTTAGGTTGATCCAAAGATATATCCCAAGACCATTATAGCGGGTGGCTGGCTATAAGCTGTCAGGTTGGTGTTTGAAAATAGGCTCAAGAGCTCACTCAGGCCAAGCCTCCAAGGAAAAGTAAGCCCAAAGAAAACGTCCGAACCCCGGGCATCGGGTCCGAAAATGGAGCCTGGGGCCTGCTTCGCCCCTATGGGCCAATAAATACCTGACAACACAAAAGCCCATATCCTCAGAATTAAACCAAATCTCATCACAGTGGAAGTAGGATAATCTCTAATAATCGATTATCCTATAAATCAAACCAAATCCCACTAATGAGGGAAGTAGATGATTCTCAAATAACTCGCCTCCTGAATATCCCTTATTAATCCAAGCAATAAAGGCAGAAATACCCTAGTCCAATGGAAAGCAACTCATCACCATCCAATCGGGAAAAACATATACTATAAATACGTTTCACCCCATCGGTAAAGGTAATGCTAACATTCACCAAGCAGCTTGATCTTTCTCTCATCAAGGAAGAACGAATAGGCATCGGAGTCGTGAACCCGTGAACCCCGATCCTCTTTGCTTTGTTTTCGCAGGAGTCCAACGCTCCAGAGCCGGACTCCACTCCGACGCCCAGCTTCAGGCCCAACGATCCCAACAACATGCCCGCCCTGGGCCCGCTAAGCATCATCAATGGCACCGTCATGAATGATAGTTTCCTTTTTACAAATAACGACTCTCGAACGATGGTATCAACCCGAATACGCTGTGAGCAACGCCAATCCTCCAAGGATGCAAGACCACCAGCAGATAATACCTTTGAGGCGCCAAGTAAAGATGATAGCCAACACGAACGAGGTGCAGGTACTTCGACCACCGACCAACGCCGATGGGCGACCAAAGCAACTCACCGTGCGTACGCAGAACAACTGAGGAAGCGATGTCTGTGAAGGCCACAACACCACCCCTCAGAAGAGCAACCACACTTCTACCTCCGAAGCTAAGGTAATCCAAATGAAGAATGGACGGACCCCACCAGTCCCTAAAAAGAGGAGCGCGAACGGCCAATACTAGGTGACCTCGTAAATGATGAGTCGAATCTCTTCTCAAAGAAGGAAACTGGGAGCAATCATGGAACAGGTTCATGGTATCCAATGAGCTCCCACATGAAGGAAGTCACAAAGGCCGAGCCACGACTCTACGTGGACACCTCGGTGCAAAGAAACTGAAGTCATCAACATGTACCGAGGTGCTCCACTTCCCTTCCAACGCTTCCCGACCAAAGTTCGAATGCCTCGAATAGAGCGTTCTGGAGTGGTGCGAAGGATCGTCATCTTAACACCTATAAGAATCAAATGGAGCTGCATGTTATCGGGACCACATGCGGTGTAGAGCCTTAAACATCACGCTAAAGGCGACAACGGCTTGGGTTCGCGCAGGACTCCCATCGTCGTTAGTTTCCTCATTCAGAGAACTCTCCATCGCGTTCGTCTCCCACTTCATTGGAGCTAGAACATACAGGAAGTCGAGTTATCACCTGCTAACCATAAAGCAGGGCCCACAGGAAAGCCTGAGGTCTTATGTTCAGAGGTTCAATGTCGAATCTTTGAAGGTAGATATACCAGACGAGAAGTTCGCTATCACCTCATTCATCGATGGGTTAAGATCTCAGTCAAAGATTTGATGTTTTTCCATATCCCGAATCCACGGCGAACATGCGTGAGAGGTGCACCTTCATGAAAAGTACATAAGCGGCGAAGAAGCCCTCATATAAGAAGAAAGTTCTTCGGCCTGAGAGAAGCGGGGCCAGCGAAGCAGCAGGGGCGAAGCCCGAGAGACAAAGAAGCGGGAGAGATCCCCGAAGGTAGGAAGGGTCCCCGAGAAGAGACGTGAGAGCGTCAGAGGCGCTGCAGGACCACCTTGGCCGGCTGCGACGATATTCACCTTAGCGGTTCCACCCCACGACAACCTGTTATCGCGGGTCTTACGCGAGTCTGACATGAGCAGTTTACGAGATGGCCGACCCGGATGAGGTCGGATCCTACCAAAAGAGACAACACAAGGTATTGTGAGTTCCACAAGGACCACGGGCACCGAACGGATGATTGCATACAACTTAGGCAGGAGATAGAATATTTAATTCGACACGGGTATCTCCGCCGCTTCCTATCCTTTGAAGGTCGAATCGAGCCCATGGCCACCACCACCTCGGCGAGGGCAACAACTCGGCCTGACAACCCTTAGGAGGAAATCCATGTGATCTGCGGAGGATTTGCGGGAGGTGGGAATCCGAAACTCTAGCCCAGAAGGCTCGCTTGCGTGGCATCGGTCGGAAGTGTCGGTAGCGAGGTCAACTCATTCGACACAACCATAACATTCTCAGATTCAGACCTGGAGGGATGCCAACACCCCCACGATGACCCTTTGGTGATAAGGGCAGTTGTGGCTAACAAAACGATCCACCGGGTCCTTGTTGACAATGGGAGCTCAATCGACATCATCTTTGCGTCGGCTTTCGACAAGATGGGCATCGGAAGGCTTGGAACCGGTTAAGCACCCACTGCAATTATTCTCTAGGGAGAAGAAGTACTGCCTTTGGGGTCGGTCAGTTAGTGCTCCACTTTGGGAGGCCGCATGCCGGGTAACTTGGTGTAAGTTTCTCATAGTAGATGCCCCGTGCGCATAACATGTTAGGCAGACCCTCTCTCAACGCCATAAAGGCCATCCCCTCCGCATACCACATGATGATCAAGTTTCCTACCACGGGTGGATTAGGAGTGATTCGAGGAGACTAGCGCGTGGCTAGGGAGTGCTACTCGATTGTCCCGTGGAAATGACGGTCGACAAGCGTGTACATGGACGCGAGCTCGACATGCGCGATGAGGTCAAATACGACTGAGCCCTCGGAAGAAATTTGGGCCTGTGCGAGTTGGATGATAAACCTGGAACACCTCGCCTACGCCGTCGGGCTAACGGAGACCTCGGGGACATCTCCTTATTCACTTCTTTGAAGGCAGTGGGGATGTCTTCGCGTGGACGGGAGGATGGGAGGATTGACTGATAATCACTCACGGACTAAACATCGGTCCCTCCTTCAAAGCCCGGTCAAGCGAGAAAAGAAGGAGTTTCGCTCAAAGGCAGCGATAAATGAGGAGGCGTAGAGCTCATAGGTAGGGCAATTAGAAGTGGAGTATCACGAATGGTTGGCTAACCTCGTGCCCTTTCGTCGAAAAGCGAGCTTGACAAGTGGCGACTCTGCATCGACCTGCCCGAAATCAGCAAGGCATGCCCAGATGGTTTCCTACGCACGGGATCGACCTCATGTAGATGCCACGGTGTGAACTCCTTGAGTTCCATGGATGCTTTCTCCATTCTGACTAGATCGACATGGACCGACTGACGAGAAAAGGCATCATTCGTCATGGGACAGGAACCTATTATATCGAGTAATGCCCTTTGGGCTAAAGCGTAGGCGCTACCTACGAGGAGGGTTGGTGAATGGGATGTTCGGGAAGCAAATTGGGGCGATCCATGGAGGTATATAGATGACATGTTGGTGAAATCAGCAGGCGAGCTGCATAGCTCATGCGTAGGAAGCATTCGGATCTGAGAGAATACAGCATGAGTTGATCCGACTAAATGAGCTTTTTGGAGTCTCGTTTGGAAAATTCTTAGGTTTATAATTGCTTGACCGAGGTGAGGCAAATCCAGATAAGATAAAAGTTGTACTCAACATGCATGCAGTGAGCATAAGAGAAGTCCAGGCGATACAGGCTGGAAGAATAGCGCTAAAGCAGGTCGTGTCGAGCCCGGCCATATGACCCTTCTTCGGGTTCTAAAGAAAACTTTTGATCAGTGGATACTGTGCGCGAGCGTTCGAAGCGTGAAAAAATGCTTAAGCTCTCCCCGTTCACGGTAAAGCCCTGCGAAGGGGAACACGCCCCCACTCTACATTACTGACAGGTTTGGTTCGACCAGTAGGTCCTTGAGACAAAGATCGAGTCTGGCATCAGATCTACTATAGTGGCTAGAATACGAGAGGAGCTAAGGAGAGGTATCCAAAGATTGAGATACTAATCACAGCCCAATGTAGCGGCCAGCTCAGCCCTTACTTTGACTCACACCATTGAAGTCACGATAGAATACTGATGAAGCAAGTCTTTGCTGACGAGAGACCTTGGGAAGATTGATGAAATTGGGCTTTAGAGTTAGCGAGTTCGACATCGGATATAAACCAAAAACTGCAATAAAGGCGGGTCTTGCTTGATTTCGTCATAGAGTTCACCACGACCAAGCAGCGAAGATCACAGTAGTGCGGGAGCCTCCCATTTGGGCGTCGTAGATTGGGCGCGATGCTCCTTGGGAGTGGTGCCGGGCTGGTCGACCTCCACAAAGGAATAGATATTGAGTATGCACTTAGATTTGGGTTCCGAGCCTCTAACAACGAGGCCGAGTATGAGGCCGTCATCGCCAGGTTCGACCTACGCCCATTCGATGGAGGTTGACCAAGCAGAGTATCACGGCGACTCAGTTGGTAGTAAAGCAAATAGAAACACATACGAGGCCAAGGTGAAAAAATGATACTATACTAAGGTAAGGGAATTCTGCGAGAGTTCGTGCTAATTCGGTCGGTTATACCAGACGAGAGAACTCCGGCGGTGCATAGCAAAAGCGCGGCGGCCCAGAGAAAGATCTCAGCAAACGGACGGCAATCGAGCACCATGCGAGCCCTCTATAGATCTCTATGATGAGGAAGTCTCCCCTATCATGTCAGGGGCAATTTTGAATGGACCTGTTTGGAATTTATTTAATGAGACGGACTCTTTGCTCGGCGACCGAAGGGCACACAAGCTTAGGACAAGGTCGACGGGTTTACTATTCATAGGAAGCCTTTACAGCGGGTTTTCACACCCATCCTCCGTCGCTCGCGAGGAAAATGCCGACTAAATGCGAGGAAGTGCATGAAGGTGTATGTGGAAATCATCTCAGAGCTCGGACGTTGGCGGGAAAAGCTAGCAAAACCCAGGGATCTTATTGGCCCACAATGCTCGGAGGCGGCGGAACTAGTCAAGTGCAGTTGTCGAGAGCACGCGAGGCATCTCTCACCTCCCATCCAGGCAGCTAACCCGGTCCACAAGCCCTGGCCTTTTAGCGGTGCGGGACTAGACATATTAGGACCTCTTGCCCATTGGAAAGACGATACAGAATCGTCGTCGTAGCGGTGGATTACTTCACCAAATGGCGAGAGCCGAGGCCCTTAGCTACCATCCACGGAGACAAAAAGTGCGCAACCGTTTGGCGCGCCATAATATCAGTTGGTATCGAGGGCCACAGTGTGTACGATGTGGGAAACAATTCGACAGCCTAAGTTCGGGGGATTTCTATCTGGGAGCTCGGGATCAAGAACTACTATAGTCCCCGACTCATCCACAGTCCCCAATGGACAAAGTGAAGTCACCATGGAACTCTTAAGCCAGTCTTGAAGACCAAATTAGAAGAGACCTTAAAGGCAAATGGGTAGAATAACTCCTCAGTGTTATGGGCATCAGAACCACGGCAAATCGCAGCTCAGGGGAAACCGAGTTAGCTCACAGCTTTTGAGTGCAGGCGGTGGCCGTCGAGATCGGATTAAGTCCTAAGGATTAGTTGGCAGCGCGGAACATAGCAGGCTCTCGCCCTAAACCTGGACCTCCTAGATGAAGCGTGAGCGGGTCCTAAAGCGTGAAGACTACCAAGGAAGGCGGTGCCAGGCGAAAGGTCGAACTGGGGTTACAAGCTTGGAGACCTAGTCTTAAGAAGCTACGCCCGGCAGGAAAATTCGACATGAAGCTGAGTTAAGCGGGAAGGCCCCTATATAGTATCTCGCGTCGTCGAATTTGGGTGATACAGGCTCGGATAGAAGAAGGAAAAGTTCTACCGCATCTTGGGCAATGAGCTGTAAGCATTTTATCGGTAGACCTCGGATTTATGTCGTTAATAAAGTATCGAGTTTTCGGATACGTATAAGTGTTTGTTGGTGCTTTGTTTAATATCCTCGTAAATCAAAAGCGGGCATCTCGGTAAAAGAAAAACGAGACGAGCTCGACGAAGTGTATGAAAAGTTACACATCGGAATACACAAATTCATAGCGAAAAAAAGAAAAAGGAGGAAAGAGAAAAGAAGAGAGTGCGAAGGAAAAGGAAAAGAAAGGGAGAGGGAAAGAAAAAGAGAGGAAGAGAGAATGAAAGAGAGGAAGAGAGTGAAAAGAGAGAAGGAGAAAGGAGAAGGAGAGAAAGAGAAAGAAAGAAGAGGAGAAAATGGAGAAAGCGGTACTAAAAGTAGACCGCTCTCTTTAGATGCATTCCCTAGCATGAAGCTAGGGAATAACATAACTCCCATAAGGGGGAGACTAGGGAAAAACACAACTCCCAGCGAGAGGTCCGCCAGACCAGAGAAAGCGGGCAATCCCACAGGACTCCTGAGAAGGCGACCAAGTATGACGCTTCATCATGCGCGGATTCCAGTTGCGTCCAAAAAGGGAAGAAGGGTCGAAGGATGAGCTCCATAGCGGAGAAGTCGCCATTTATAAGGAGGACGAAGCACACGGAAAATCGTACTGTCGTTTCCAATTCTCCGCCCGGCCCCGGCGTGTAGCGTTGGCATCTTTTCAAGAAGATGAAGTGGCCGCGCTTAGTAGCCCGGGCGGCATTTCGGCGCCTAGGAGCCCGACAACTCGGTTGCAAAACACTTGACTCGGGAAGGCCTCGAGCCCGGGAGCTGGCATTTCGGTTGCGAGAACTTAACAGCTTAGGAAGGCCTTAGCGCCCGAGAGCCCGGCAACTCATTTTGCGGGCTTAGCATTTCCGGGAAGGCCTTGTAGCCTGGGAGGCGAGTTGACTCGAGGCGAGTTTAGCCCACGGGCCTCGGCGACTCCGTTTGAAAGAGCTTCATTTACTTCCAGGCTGAGCCTTGTAACCCAGGAAGCGAGTTCGACTCGAGACGGTTTAGCCCGGAGCCTCGGCGGCTCAGTCTTGAAGCTCATTTGCTTCAGCTAAAGGCACAGTAGCCCAACAGCAAAGATCATCTCAGGCGGTTTAGCCCTTGGAACCTCACATTTCGATTTTGAAAACTCGGCCCGCTCGACTAAGGCCGCGTAGCGAAGCAAGTTCAGCTCGAAGTTTAGCCCACGAGCCTGGCTCAGTCTTGAAAACTCATTTGCCCGGCTAAGGCCTGGTAGTTTAAGAACCCAAGATTGAGTTCGGGCGGTTTAGCCACGGGCCTCGGCTCGGTTTTGAAGAGCTTCATTTGCTTCGGCTAAGGCACGGTAGCCTAGGAGCCGATCAGGCTGCATTACATTTTAGCCCACGAAGCCTCGGCGACTAGTTTTGGCTTCCGAATGCTCGGCCCAAGGCCATGTGGCAGGGGAACAAGTTGACTCGGGCGGTTGCTTCTGAGCCTCGTGACCCGAGGCCCCCTTTCGGACAAAGGCCATATAGCCACCAATCTCAGCATCAGGAAAACAGTTATAAAAAAAATAAAATAATATAGGGGCGATGGGATATAAAATGAAGTATTCATTGAGAACGACATCACATATATCCAGGGTTCGAAGCTGAAAAAGAAAAAAAGCAAAATTATCTGAAAAGATTGGGCGTTCGGCCTTGAAGTGGGAAGCGAGAAGGCGAAGAAGGGAGCGAGCTGTGGAATTATTTGGCTCTCGAACGGTCAGTGAAAAGGACTCTTCCGCCTCCTTTGTCACTAGGAATATCGAGTTAAGGTCGGCCGGGATGAGCCTGATGACCACTAGAAGCCATTGAGTGCGAGGCCTCATCCCTCCAAACTCGCTATGGCTCAGTCCCTCCCGAACAACGAGTTTCACGCCTCACAGCTCCTCGCAGCCATGGCACTCCTCGGTCGGCGTTCAATAGAGCCGACCTCGGAAATACCATGACGAGCTCCGTCTAAGCGTGGCAGCTTTATTCTGCGGCTCGTCTCTAGTTGCATGCGGCTGCAGGTACGGCTCGTGCAGGACGATTGCGGCTCATCACGATTGCACGAAGCTGGTGCGGGTGGCCTCCGGCCCGTCCACGGCACGTGAGATCATCTAGGTAGCACACGGCTCGTCCCGACCTCCACAGGCTCGCCCTCGGCCGTAGTAGCTATCTCGGGCCTTTTCTTATACCCTCGGCCCAGCGCTCATCGTCCTTGGTATGCCTGTAGATCGGACTTCGCTTTGGCTCCTCCGTCCTTAATGCACCTGATCTCGCGACTCATTTCGCTCGGGAAATAAGAGCGACCACCCTGCTGTATGCTGCGCGGCACAGGCATGGCCTCGGTCAGTTTAGCCCTTTTCCCGAGCTCTTCGGATGGGTAGCCACTGAGCACCCAACACGGAATCAACACCTAACTCAAAATAAAATCAGACCACGTGAGACACGGGGGACTTACGGGGCGGCCCACGGGGATAGAGCCAGTTCTCAAGCGGCGGGCCTGAAGCCTCTTAAGATCGAATCCACGAGAATGGATGAAGCCGCGCCCCGATCGCAAGCTCGGCATGGGAAAGCAAGAATCCCTATCTTCGCCGGCGAAGCCCTTCTCCCCAGCTCTTCCGCCCCTCGAAGGAGGCTCGACACTCTGCGCGAAGGGAGGACTCCAAAGCATTATAGGCACTTAACCTCAGGCTCGGCGACCTTCCCAGAAGAATCTTTGGCCGCTGCGAGCGAGAACCCGGAAACGGGCTGCGGCGGGGGCTTTAGGTACGACGGGAGCGCGACACTTGCCCCGGCACTCGGGCATGGGTAGAAGGTGATGACGAGGACGTTCCCAACCTCGGGACTTTGCCCCAGGCGGGACGACCCTTCTCAAGAGAGTTCGAAGTTTTCCGCTTCACACTCCGAGACCTCCGAGACAGCATCTCCACCTGAGCTAAAAGCTCTCCCTTAGTAGGCTTGGTAGCGGGAGGCCCGACATGAGAAGACTTCATAACGGAGGGGGATGAAGACCTTAAGGTAGCGGAGCGGGAGGACCTCGAGCCTGAAGATCCGGGAATATCCGACAGTGAGCTCGAGTAAAGCGGAAGCACTTGCTTGACCCGGCTTTTCGGCCTCGTCTTGAGTGAGATTAGAGACGAATACACAGGAAATCGCATAGTAATGCAAATTAGGGACATCATAACTACAAAACTAGACCAAAGCTAAACCAAGCAAAGCTCAAATAGATTCTCGAGGTGGTCAGACGGTCGGGGCCTTGATGTGTCTTCCTTGTCGAGAAGTGTGTGCCTCCCAGCTGACCCGGTAGCAAAGAAATACTTCTTTCCAAAACACACACGTAGGAAGATGGGAGATCGAGATGATTAGAGAATGTTGTATGTCAGCAGAGATAAAGAAAGCCCTCGGTAAGCTTCTTCACACTAAAAGGTTCAAGAAACAGAGGAGCTATACTAGGAACACAGGCCACTTGTTCTAAAGAAGACTAGCAGCCCGACAGAATACCACAGAAATTGAAGAGTTGAAGAGACGAGACGGTAAATGTTGCAAGACCACTTTTTATAAAGGGAGTAGGAAAGCAGGACATTATCGAAGGCCACCTCAAAGAAACACACCATCTTGGGCACTTGGACCACGTAGGAGGTCAAAATGTCGGGAGACTAGACCTGGACACCAAAAGGGGGCCTGTAACGCCTCGCGAAAATTTCCCCATATAAAGGCTCGATGCGGCTAGGTCCCACCGCCAGAGCATTCTGCACGACTGACTTCAGATATTCCGATTCCGTAGGGTACTTAATCTCGTCAATTCTACCCTTCCCTTTATCCAAGAGGAGAGGAGGTTCCCCCACGACGTCTCGAAAAGCAACCCCAGCCAGATGATTAGAGGCGCCACTTGCCTGCCCCGAATCGGGTACAACAGAGGAGTCACCTTCAATACGTAAGGAAGAGGAGCGACCCGGACCCATGAGAATAACATGTAGTAAGAATAAGACCTAACCAATCTAGCCCTAGCGCCTCGCTATATCAATCGAAAAGACACAGAAGGAAGAAAGACGCACCAGTCCCAGGAATAAAACGAAAAAGACTACCTCGAGCAAGGTGTCACGAAACGCCAAAAGGGATTTTGGATAGATTGTCAGACGAATGAAGCCCGAACTGCGAGAAAGTAAAAGCTTTAATACCGGGGCCTGACAACGGTAGAGGATGTTCTTGGAAGGCGGAAAAGAGGAAGGCATTCAGGCGCGCAAATCGAAAAGTCATCATTATCTTTGGACGTATGGCGGCGACCAAAGCCCCAACAAACCAACCTGAGCAAACACGTGGAAATACTTTTAGATTCAAGAAAGCGATACAGCCCTTGCCCACGCTCGCCGTACCTAAGGGTTGGGGGCAAGCGATAGGAGTTTGAAAATAGAAGTGGCAGCAGACCCTCGTCGAGCAGGAAAAAATAAGCCCGATAAAAGCGCTGAACCCTTGTCGGTCGAGAAATGGGAGCCAGTTCGTTTGCCCCAAGAGACGATATGGGCGACCGAAAAGCCCGTATCACGTAAATCCAAACTAAATCATCATTAAGGGAAGTAGGATAATTTACATTGCGTTATCCACAATAAATCAAACCAAATCACCCAGTAAGAGGAAGTAGGATGATTCTCAAATAACTGCTCCCTGATTATCCCTTATTAATCCAAAAGCGATAAAGACAGAAAATACCCCATAAAATGGGAAAGAATCCTTATCACCATCCAATTGGGAAAAACATATACTATAAATACCAGGCCACCCCATCGGTGAAAGCTATGCAGAACATTCGCCCTCTAAGTAGTTGATCTCTCGTAGGAAGGCGGCTTAGGCATCGGAGCGGCAGGCGAACCCGCCGATCCTCTTTGTTTCTTGTTTTGCGAGAGAGTCCAACGTCGAGCTAGTGGGTGAGCCAGTAGCTGATTCGGGTTCGGGCCACGACGATCCGTAGCTGAAGCCCAATTCCGATTAAAAAAAGCATCATCACTTGCTAAATCTTCTTCCACTTAATTATTTTTAAAGACTTAAGTGTTTTGAAGTTTATGTCATAGTCTGCTTATTCTTAAATTCAACCAAATTTGATCTTTAAATTTATCTAATTTAGCAAATTTCTATAGTCAAACTAATTCTAGAATAAGCAGTATAAACATACTAGATATAATTTTCTTGAATATGTAAGTTGTTTACTTTAATTTAATAATTTAAATATCTTAAAACAACAACATGCCTTAATTAATCCATTATTTTATTAATAGAATTAAATTATATATATCTATTTAACATTTATCCATTAAGGATAATTTTTGTTAAAAAATAATTTGATTTCTAATAATAAATTAAATTATTTATCTATTTAACATTTATCTATTAAGAGATAGTGTGTTAAATGTAATTTAATTCATAATAATAAATTTATATATATATATATATATATATATATATATATATATATATATATATATATATATATATATATATATATATATATATATATATATATATATATATATATCCATTAAACAATAATTCTTGTTAAAATATAATTTGATTTCTAATAATAAATTAAATTATTATCTTCTATTAAAATTTATCTATTAAAGATAATTCTTATTTAAATATAATTTAATCCATAATAATTAATAATTATCAATAAAAGGATAATTCTTTATTTAAAATAAAATTTAATTCCTAAGAATAAATTAAATTATACTAACTTCTTTAACAATTATCCATTAAAGGATAATTCTTGTTAAAATATAATTTAATTCTTGGAATAAATTAAGTGGCTATCTATTTTAAATTTATAAGATAAATCTTATTTAAAATATAATTTAATTTATAATAATAAATTAAAATTCTTGCTCATTTACATTTATCTATATAAATCTTAAAACATAATTTAATTACTCATAATAAATTAAATTATTTATATATTTAACATTTATCTATTAAAAGATAAATCTTGGTCAAATATAATTTAATTCCTAATAATAAATTAAATTATTTATCTATTTAAAATTTATAAATCTTGTTAAAAAATAATTTAATTCCCGATAATAAATTAAATTATTTATCAATTAAAACATAAATCTTGTTAAAATATAATTTAATTTCTAATAATAAATTAAATTATTTATCTATTTAACATTTATAAATCTTGTTAAAAATAATTTAATTCCTCATAATAAATTAAATTAAAACTAATTTATCTAGGATTTTTCTCAATAAACAAAAATAATCCAAAATTATTTAAACAAATAATTCCAAAACTCAGTTCAAAGGCTGAATGAAAAACATATCTTTAATTAAAATTAGCATTGCGCCAAAAGCAGTTTGTGTGCTCGAGAATTACATGAAGCATATTGTTCTCCAAACGGATTTGTGCACCAAACAAATCAGATACATTGGTGCACAAAATAGATCTTATTGACCTATATCGGTATCTAAGGCAGTTCTAGTTTGACTGGAATGCTATTTACATGTATAAATCAAATATCAAATCAATTAAAAATTATTATTTTTATTAACTTATTAAATCTCAAGATTTCCATGCGGAATCTAGGAAACTCTTCTGTTACGGATGTTGGAGCTGAGATATCAATTTAGAAATCTATGATTTCATACACAATGGACGCAAAAGGTAAACAATGAAATAAAAAATATATATTCTATTGACTTGGTAAAATACATACTAATCGGAATGGAAGTAAGCTGTGAATCTTCTAGGCAATAATCGATTTGTAGGTCTTGAACACATAGTGTGGGCTCGAAACGATCAAAACATATTTGCTTTTAGATCAGAGACACGGAGAAGTCTGCTCCTCTGAGTGGTTATAGCAACATATATATAAGAGAGGTTCCATATACACCCCTTAAATATCTCTTCACATAAACCTCAAAATATATAACATCTTGAATTCCGATACTTTATACTTTTCATTACTCTCCTTGCACATATAGTTAAATTTATAAGTATTAAAATAATTTTTATAATATAGTTAAAATTTATAATTAATAAAATAATTTATATAATATAATTAAATTTTATAATTTATATAATATACTTAAACTAATTTTGAAATTTAAAAAAATTCGAAAAATTAAAAATGAATTAAGTTTTGTAAATCGAGAATGTTTAGTTATATCAGGATATTAAAATCGGAAATTTACCATGATCAGGAAATTTAAATTCGGGGGAAAGTTTGCTTTACGAGAAATACAAATCGAAAATGTTCAAATGTCCGGTTCAAAATAAAACTCTTATTGCGTCCAGAAGTTTCAAAATCAGGAAGTAATTTTTACATTTAAATTTTATTTAATTTAAATTAAATATAAATAAAATAATCTTTGTTGAGAAAATTAAATTACATCATTAAAAGTAATTAATTTAAAAAAATGGGGTCTTGTGAAGTGAAGAAGAAGAAAGAAAGAAATAGAAAAAATAGGTTTAAGGGTAAATTTGTATTTTCCTCTATGGGTATTTTTAATGGGGTGTATAGAAAAATAAATGGGGTGTAAATAGAATTTCTCTAAATATAATGTTATATTTATAATATGGTTTAGTGTGCTATTAAATCCACTTACATACTTGTAATTAGCCCATATAGGTTCAATGGTCCAATTTAACTAAAACTTGAATTTGCTTATCTGGGCTTGGTTCTAACAGAACCAACAAGGTTGGTTGGTCGGAAAAAGAAGAACATGTCGGAAAAAAATTTAGTTGAGAAAGAGAAAGCTGATAAAAAAGGAAAAAAAGAAAAAAAAATCCTTTCTTTTCAGAAAAAATACGTTTTTAAAAAGATTTTTTTATAGACTGTCCTCTTACAAAGAAGACATAAAAAGGAAAAAATATGTGAAGAAGATTAAAAAAATATATTTGTTTGGAAAAGGAAAAATATTTGGCAATAAAAATTCATTGAAAAAATCTAGTTGGAAAAAAAAAAATCTAATTGTTTTCCTTTATTTGAAAAGTAATATTTTGGATAATTTGAGATAAAAGGGGGATTTTTCTAAGGAAAAAAAAAAATCAATGCTACTAGTTAATTGTGGATCAGGAAAAAGAATTTTGCAAGATTTTAAAATCGATAAAGGTTCTGATGGTTATTCTTCAAATATATCTCAATGTGTGCAACTCAATGAAATGAAGATAAATGAGCTAAACTCGTATGATTTTTATGTTCTCATGCAACAACTAGGGCCAATCTTGATATTTTCGGGGCCTGGGACCAAGTAATAAAATAAGAGCCTGTAATGTATATAAGTAAAGTTCTAAGTGCATCTAATAAATTTTTTTTTTGCTTGTAAATTGGTAATTTTTATTAAATTTAAAAAATAACATATCATTTACAATCTAAATAAAAACATTGAATTTTAAATTAAGTATACAAATTTTCATAAAAATATGTCTTGACGTTTAGATGCAAAATCATTGATAATAGTATCAATATCGAGTTTTTAACGTGAATAGTGTGTTTTGAAATAAAAATACAAAATTTAATACAGGTTTAAAAAAAATGACAAAACTAGTGCGTTTGGCCACGTGGGATGCGGGGCGACAGCCGTCGTTGTATTGACGACTTTGGTCAATAACTCTCGATTGCATATATTTGTGATTTTAAAAATTGCACCAATGGCCGACGTTGTGAATGACGACCATTGATAAACCAAAGGCCGTCGTCCACAACAACGACCATTGACGCATAAATGATAATGCGCGACCTTCATTTCCCCCTTCCCCCATTTCTTTGTGCTTCTGTCCTCTGCTCGCTCCCTCATCGACCCCCTTGGGACGACGAAGTGCACAGACCACCGATCGACCGACTCTCGATTCGATTTCCTTAGAGTTTGTTTCCCTCCCATTTTCTTGCGTTATCTAACCAATTTTATTATCATTGGTAGTGGTTGTGGGCGGCGGTAGCAGAAAGTTGATAGCGGCCGTTTGAGACTTTGCCGAACACGTCGTTCACAATATCTCATCTCTTCCCCATGTGGCCGACACTAGTTTGGTCATTTTTTCAAACCTATAATAAATTAAATTTTTTTATTCCAAAAACACTATTCACATCCAAAACTCATCAATATCTATATTTATAGCATTTTCCTGATAATAAAATTGTTAGGTAGTTGATCTTTCTTGTGACATTGATGACCTCAAGTAGGATTTCAATAATTTTAACTTTGAAAAACTTATTTCGGCGATTTGAAGAGAAATTTTGACAAAAAATGTATGAATTGAGACGAGATGATGATTTTTTGGCGAAATATCACTGATTTTTCACATAAATATGCATCAAAATAATGGATATTTCCGTTTGAAGAATGGAAGAAAAATAGGAAGGAAAATAGAAAAATTTGAAGAAAAATAGGGAAAAAAAAATTGACCTTAGTTTGGAGTGCTGACCAAATTCCAAGGAGTTGTGGCCGTTAGAGGTGCTAGTGACGTTATTCGCAGTGGCGCTACCACGAGAGGTTATGGATTGACGGTGCGAGAAGAAAGGGGAAAAAAGAAAAAAGTGTCTTTGCATCATAACATTAAAAAAAAAAAAAAAAAACTTCATCCCACTTCTAGGAAATAATAGTATGCAAAAAAACAAAAAAAAACCCTAATAAATTTATTAGCCTAAATTGTTATCTAATATTCATTTGATTAATTTTAGGTTAGATTTAAAATGAAAATATTCATATTTATTTAATTTAGGTACGTTTTTGTTTTCACGATCATATATGCACCTCCACATGGGCCCAAATGGGTGCCCCTTACTTTTGCTTAGGGCTGGCTAGCAACTACTTGTCCCACGCACAGTCGTGAGTCTTGCATAAAGCGATATGTGAAACTATACTTAGCACCTTTCGGTCAAGACCCATTTGGCGAATTGGAACCGGAATCCGGGTTCTTTCTAATGTCGCTCCGATCACCTTATCGGGAATCATTTATCAAAAACACGCCGTAGCGTTACACTTCAGTTGGCAAAAAATCCTTTTCAAATATGCGAAAGCGTTTTTAAAGGGGTAAGCTCATTTCATTTCATTCATGCAAGTACAATTGTATAAATGCATATTAAATACATTCAAATGATTTACAAAATAGATAATCGAGAGTTGAAATTGTTTTTACAAAATATTAATGTTAAAAGAGATGGGGTGGTCGTATGTCGAGCATCTTTCCGCAAATTCTTTTCTTTTATGACTTGATACTGCCGATCTTGCTTTAGTTCCTATTCAGCCGATTTTCTTTATAGATAAAACTATTGCTCAGCATTTTCGTAGCAGTGGTTACATCTGAATTAATTCTGGTTTTAGTTTTAAATCAAATCATGCGGTTTTATAAACAAACTTTCGAATCTTTTGGATGATCCAATGTGTCGTATACTTATTCGTATCTGATCATTTATGGTTCATTGATCAAATCAAATATACTTCCATATCACATTGATCATTGATAATCAAATCATGCATTTCACAATACTCTTTTCATTTCAATTCGCAATCATGCTTTTCAATTCCAATTTGTCACAATCTTAAATCAATTCAATTCGGTCTTCCCTTAACAAATTTAACCTATGTTTCGATGTCACGGGATGCTCGGAGTGCGCCGCAGTTCCGTTGGGGTTGCGGTCGATTATAAACGGTTTTATAACACGATGAATTATTGGGTTGTTGGTAGTTATAAAAAAATCAATTAGTGAACACTACCCGTCACGGTCTCGTTAGGTGCGATGATCGGGTAATGCGTAATCTGATACGTTCGCGATCTTGCTATTTTGACCCACATTAGCGCCACCAATCTATCCTTCATCTGAACTAGCGGTTACAACATTCCAATTAAGGGCATTCAAATCTTTTATAGCAACATACGGTACAATATGTGTACATTTGTATAAATGGTTCATTTCAATACTCCTTTGCAATTTTCATTTGCAAACATTTCACAATCAATTTCTTCAAATCAATTAAAACAATTCAATATGCTTTTCTTATGCATTTAGAACAAATAGTTCAAATCTTGAAACGAGAATAGGAGAAGACAGAACAAACCAAAATTGTCTCTTTGATTCTGATATTTGGAATTTCGACTTCAATACGGGTTTTTCTCCTCGTTAGCCCCTATTCAAATACAATGACAATCACATATTAGTAGGTTATTCTAGGAGTTTTTGGTTAGGGTTTATGTCTACTAGATACCCCTTCACTTGAAAAATTTTCTGGGGACACATGAGCCATAATTTGCTCATGCTTCCTTCAAGAAAATTTTAGCTCTATGAGTCTATTTTTAGTAGGAATTGGAATCATCTCATTTGGATCACCTAAACAAATTCGCGTTTAATGCCAAACTGGTCGGTATGCCTAGCTCACTCACATTACCTCTTTATTTATTCCCAATTTGAGGGTCTTCACTCCATAAATTGGTAATGGTTTCCCTTCTACCCATTTGAATCTATGGTTCCTAGGTTTCTTTTAGCTAGAATCTATCCAATTTGGATCACCAAAACTCAAGTTGTGCATTTTACATCAAGACTACTCTAATTTGCAAACGAATCAATTTCTTACATAGCTCCACTTTGACAAATTTGCAGGCACTTTGGGGTTACAATTTTACACTTCCTTCAAGTAAATTATTCCCTAGAAGTCTATTTTACTCAAAATTTTGAATCACTCAATTGGATGAGTGGAAACTCAACTTATGGCTAAAACACTATGGCAATACTAAAGCTGAGCTGTCGTGGGCTGCAGGAGCTCACCTTTAATCGTATTTGGGAGCCTTGGAACTACAATTTAACCTGGTACCTTCTATACATTTGTAGACCTATCTCTTATGGTTCTTTACCAATTGGAAATCATTTCATTTGGATATTCATAAAATTAATCTATAGCCAAAACAAGAACAGGGGTCTTGGATAAAATTTTGGACAGATTTCATTTGAAAACCCAACATTTTCCCTTTTTACAAACACTCCTCCATACCAATCCAAACCAATCTAAACAATGAAAAACAATCTCAAACTGAACTAAAACCATCAAAGAACACTTTTATACCACATTTAGGTTTATTAAACCAAAACACAAGTAGAAAAGGGGTTAGGGTTTGGTTTTTCTTACCTTAAATCCATTTCAATCTTCAATGCCAAGCTTTCTTCTTCAACTTGATCTCTTAAACTCTTGCTTTAATGGAGCAAGAATCATAACTTCCTCACTTTGCAAGCCCTAGCCTCCTTCGCTCTCTCTCAAACCGGCTTTGCTCAAAATGAGCTTCCAAGACCACTTTTGGTCTTAAATATCCCATGTCACATAAGGCCTTATTTGGCCTTCTTTAAAAATCCATTTTTTTGGTTTAAGTTCTCCTAATTGCTAGCTTACTCACTATTTGTCTCTATTTGCATTTAAATTGTCATCAATCACACTTAGACATTTCTTCTTTCTAACTTATGACCCTTAGGTCTTTATTTCACAATTTCCAATTTTTTTTTTTTGCCCTTTTTCACTTCGGTTTATTTCCGGGTTCGATTAATTTCTCATTTTAGTATTTAATATTTGCATTTGTCTTTTAGCCATATAATAATTTAATCAACATTCATTTAACAATTCCCGGAAAATGCCTAAGTTGGCTTAATTTATACCTGGAATATATAATAAAATTATAAAAAAAAATTCTAGGGTATTTTTGGGGCGTTACAAGCTAACAATGGGTTATGCAATTTTTTCAAACAATTGTGCTCAAAGGCGTTAATGACATATAAATTACAAATGTTTGAGAATGATGTTGTTATCATTCTATGTAAACTAGAGCCAATATTTTCTCCATCATTCTTTGACATTATAATGCATTTAACTGTGCATCTAGCAAACGAGACAAAGTTTGTTGGACATGTGCAATATCATTGGATATACCCAATTGAATGATATTATTATGATTCATTTTTTTAAATGTAATATTGGTTTTTAATGTAATTATGATGCATTTAGCTGTGCATCTAGCAAGTGAGACAAAGATTGTTGGACATGTGTAATATCAGTGGATATACCCAATTGAACTGTATTTTTTGATTCCATTTTTTTTAATGCAATATTGGTTTATATTATGTTCAATTCATTAACATGTGTATTGGTCTACACATGGTTGATAATAGGTAGCTACGCATTTTAAAGTCATATGTGTGCAATAAGACATATCGAGAAGGTTGTTGTAGAAGGGTATTTAACGGAGGAATGTGGAACATTTTGTTCTAGATACTTGAATGATGTGGAAACAAAGTACAATCGTTGTGATAGAAACTATGTTGATTTAAAAAAGCATAAGAGATGAAAGATTGATTATCTTTAAATGCATTGGACGTGCATCGGGAAAATCTACTTTTTGTGAACTTAATCTAAAAGAGTGGACACAAGCACATTCATATGTGCCTAAGAAACTGTGAAGATGTAATCTAGAAGGTTGTATATATGAACACCTTCTAATGTTGTCTCGTGGTCCGAATACATTGGTTACATGCTTTAAATGATATATTATTAATGAATTTAGATTCCACATTAAGGAATGTGATACAAAAAAAGAAAGACTCAAAATAGTGTTGTTGTAGTTGTAGAAACTTGAAGCTTTGCAAGTGCATGATATATGAATCCAATTACATGTGATGTACCCTATTATGGTGCCTTAACTGAAGTTGTTGAATTACATTACGTTGGTGGAAATAGGGTTATTTTTTTTCAAGTGTGATTGATAGGATGTTATAAATACTGGAAGAGGAATAAAACGAGATGAGTATGACTACATATTTGTTAATTTCACACGAACAGTGTCCACGAATGGACCCTTTGTGCTCGCATCTCAAGCAAAACAAGTATTCAATGTGAATAATGTAAATAAATCAAATTGTCATAATGTTATAGAGATGAAACCCCGAGACCTTTATCATATGAGTGAGAAAATATCTAATGGTAATCCTGAACCACTTCAACAAAGTGAATTACATGATGATCACCAACATATCTTGGAGTTGGTTGATAAAGATGTAATAACGTGGAATATAAATAATGTTATAGGAGAAGTCATTTTGAAAAATATTGTTAATCCTTAACAAAATGAAAATGAAGAGGATTGATGTAATTCTTTGAAAAAAGAGTTGTAACTTTCTTTGGTGGTATAAAAAATTGGTTAGACAATTTGTAAATGTATTTTTATTTATTTGAACTTTTTTATTTGCTTAGATTATTTAAAAAAAAAAGTTATCTTATGTCTAACAAATCTATTTGTTCTATTTCTAGCCTTTATCTTATTTCTCATTGTAATGGCAAGATCAAACAAGTAACTGTACCTGATATTTTCAACCAAGGGTAGTCATAATCTCATGGCTACTTCTAGTTTACCTATCAACCAACCCGATAGCTTCAAGTCTAGTGTTTTTTGGTATGACAACTACACATAAGGGTGTAACCGAGTCAAGTATTATGTGCCTCGGCTCGGCTTAGAAGAAAGAGTTCGAGCCTATTCACGAGCCGTTTGTCGAGCCGACGGAAATTAGCTGGCAAAGGCCAGCCGACTTCATTAACTTAATAAACGAAGCCGGCTACAGTTTTCTAACGTCGAACGCTAGCCGCCTGACACAGCCATAATCCACGACTTTAAAATAATAAATAATTTATTTATGTTTAAAACCGTAGTCAGTGATTATGGTTTTAAAACGTGTCATTAATTTTAAATATAAATTATTATTTATTTTAATTTTTTATTAAAATTTTATTTTATTAAAATAAAATGGTAACACACATGAAGTTTGAGGATTGTGGCCATTGAAAGCTACTATCCCGAATAAAATTGCCTGGGATTAACCCAATCGGTTTCGACTGCATGGAGTAAATTCAATCAGCTGGGGACTTCCTCTTCCCCTTCGTTCTACTTTACTACTTAGTCAGTAAATACTAAATACAGACCTCCAGTTCCAAATGTGGGTCGTTCTCGTTCAGCCATTTTCACGAACACCTTCTGCTCCCTAAAAATGTGGAAAATATCGACAAGGGTTCTCGCTTTTTCTCTTCTTCTTCTTCGCTCCCCCCATGCTCTTCCCCTTCAATCTCTGAACCCCATCCTCCTCGTTTCTACTATTGATTTTCTGCCGATCCTCCGACCTCTGCCGACCTCCCCAACTCTCCTCTCTTCTTTCCGTTATTGCTCCAACGATGCAGGTGGGGGTTCAGATACCAAAAACGGGGAACTTGTGAGGAGGATTGTGGACATATTACAGGAATCAGGGAATACTATGTCCCTGGTGAAGCATAAGCTTGACAACTGCGGCGTTGCTGTGTCTTCATCGGAATCGGAATCGGAATCGGTGGTGGAGGTCCTTTCACGGGTCCGCAATCACTGGGAAGCAGCTTTTACCTTTTTTGTCTGGGCTGCCAAGCAGCCTGGTTATGTGCATTCCCAGCGGGCGTACCATTCGATGATTTCCATTCTCGGGAAAACGAGAAAGTTTGACACTGCTTGGGCCTTGATCGAAGAGATGAGAGGAGGTAGGACTGGCCCTTCTCTTGTCACTCCCCACACCCTCTCCATCATGATCAGGAGATACTGCGCAGTCCATGATGTGGGAAAGGCTGTAAACACTTTTTATGCCCACAAACGGTTTAATCTTTGTGTTGGGGTTGAAGAATTCCAAAACCTTTTGTCTGCCCTTTGCCGCTACAAGAACGTTCAAGATGCTGAGCATCTGCTATTTTGCAACAGAAATGTTTTCCCCTTTGATTCCAAGAGCTTCAACATCATTCTTAATGGATGGTGCAATGTGATTGGCAGCGTCCGCGAGGCTGAGAGATTTTGGAGGGAGATGAGCAAGAGAGGAATTCGGAGGGATGCAGTCTCTTACTCCTGTATTATATCTTGCTACTCTAAAGCCAGTAACCTTAACAAAGTGCTCAAACTTTTCAATCAGATGAAGGAAATGGAAATTGCTGCAGACCGGAAAGTTTATAATGCCGTTATTCATGCTCTTGCTAAAGCTAGTTTTGTGAAAGAAGCTCTCAATCTGGTGAAAACGATGGAAGGCAAGGGTATTGCTCCAGACTCTGCTACATATAATTCATTGATCAAGCCTCTGTGTAGGGCCAGGAAAACAAATGAAGCCAAAGAGGTGTTTGATGAGATGTTGCGCCGGGGCCTTTCCCCCACAATTAGGACTTACCATGCCTTCTTTCGGATTCTAAGGTCAGGAGAAGAAGTGTTCAATCTATTGGAGAAGATGAAAATGAAAGAGACAGGCTGCCTCCCAGATAAAGATACTTACATCATGTTGATCAGAAGATTTTGTCGATGGCGCCAGCTTGATAATGTCTTCAAGCTGTGGAGTGAGATGAGTGAGAATGGGGATGGCCCTGACTGTAGCTCACAGACAGTTGATACATGGGCTGTTTTTTGAATGGAAAGTTGGAAGAAGCATACAAGGCATTATATGGAGATGAAGGAAAAGCAATTTTTGCCAGAACCAAAGACAGAAGAGATGCTTTCAGCTGATTTGTGCAGAAACTGCAGATGCAGAGGATTGGTTTAAAAGACAATCAATTGGATCATGGAATGTCCAGCAAGAAACCCAAGTCACCTGCAAGAATGTTAGATTTGGGAAGAGATTTTCAGCAACAACCTGAGACCTAAAGTGAGAAGAGAGAGGGGCTTTCTTCTGGAATAGTGTATGAATATGAGTCAGGCAACTCAATGATCTTTTCTTCAGCAAGGTGCATGCAGGACTCCATACAGGTGCATAAGATTTTCTGTAATCACCTTGTTTGCTAGATGCCTTCCTTATATATTTTAACCCTTCCATTTCATTATTTACTAATGATGGTGAAGAAAATGGGATTTTGGACTGCCTAAAGCCTTGAAATCTCAATCACAATGTAAGAATCAGTACTAATCAGTTGAGATTCTTTAGGGGTAACCCAAGGTGGATAGGACATACCAAATTTAGTAAATACAGGCGAAGCTAGCAGTTCTCTGGACCATCTGATCCAACTGCTGCATTATTTAATTTTTGCAAAGTTATTTGTAAATACTCGGGCACTTGCATATTAGGTTCAATAACACAACACTGTTGAAATGAGTCTGAATGCAAATTAATTTTATTTATTTTTTGTTTATAATTCCATATGATATCATTACATAATGACATGATGTAATTATAAGTTCTAACCAACATATGTAGACTTTACATGCTTGACTTGGACTTGTAATATTATAACAGTTCTGGACTTTCTGTCTAGACTACCACATTTCATATTGCATATCATGTTCAATTTTTTGTTTTTTTTGTTTTTATCAAATTGCCGCACTTTCAGTTCCGACACAGCTCAAGTGTGAAGGCAGCTCAGCTGACACGTTTCATAAGAAACTAGGATTTCCATTTTCTCTTGTTGTGCTGCCTGGTATTTCTCCTGTTGTTTCATAAGAATCAAGGATCTGAGGCTATCTGAAAATTTCTGGGGTGAAAAACTCAGTGGTAATTGAGTATTACATTTTATGAAAGAGGTGATGAGCGAAGAAATTGAAGTGAAGAACAAAACCCGGGGCAGTGTTTGAAGTCACTCTTCGCCTTTTCTTTCCCCCATTCGTTTTCAGTAATCTTCTTTGGCGTGTTGCACTCAACTACTCCCAAAGCCCCCAAAAAAGGAAAATTAGGAGTCTGACCTGGTTTTTTTGTGGTTCATTTTTTGAAATGTAGTTCCCATTGAAGGACATTTAGCTTGAAATTAAAATAGTATGAACAATTGGATGGTTAGCAAACATGGCCTCCCATCAAACAGTTGTCTGCATTCTTACACTCAACTTGGGCCCTAGTGCAACTACAGATGTCATGTGCATCGAGTCTGAACGTTCAATATGGAAATGATGCTTTAAAGCAACTGCAACTAGTAACTTGAACAAGCTATGATCTGTCTTACGCATAATTTTAATGTTTGGTCTTTGTACTTGATATAAAATGTCTGTCATGCCATGGACTCCAGAGTTCAAGGAATTATATATCAAATTTATTTTAACCAAAAAAACTGGTATCTAGCATGACTTTGTAGCAAGAAGCATGGTTGTCTCCTCAGCAAGTGAAAAAGAGATCACTATAGTAAAAAAAATAAGAGAAGCATGGGTAAATGGAAACCAAGACCTAGATTTCATTTGTATTGCAATATAGTAGATCCCATATAGTTGCACATGTCTAGGATCCAGAGGTTGAGGCCAAGGATGCTAAACTTCCAACTAGAGGTGCATTGATGTATGTTGCCGTCTCTGATTGGGCATAGTTATCTCGGTCATCATAGAACTCGTCTTCATGGTTGGGTCCTCCAACAACTGCTCTGATTAAGATGTTAGGATTTGGTTCAGAAGTATAGTAGTAGGACTGGAAAGCATCACCGCAACCAAAGGGCTCGGATTTCTGTTGAAGACTGGGCAAGGAAGAGCCTCTATGGTGAATCCTCTGAGGATATTTCTCCCCATACCCAACCATGTACGACATTCCTTTTGGGTTGTCACCAAGTATGTAATTTATCTGTAGGTATGCACAAGGAGTAAGATACACAATTGGAAACACGAGTCTCTACCATCTGAAATGACAAAAAACTAGCTCATTCTCCATGCCATCAATATAACATTGTTAATTTGAAAGATAAGGGAAATGAGAGCCTGTAACATCTGAAAGAAAGAAAAACATTTTAAGAAGCTATTCACAAACAAATAACCCTTTGCTGAAGTGAAACCACACATGAACCTCCTCTAATAATAGAATGTAGTTTGCTCAAGCTATTCAAAACACTACGAAAACTTTCATTTGTCATGCCAAGCGTCAAAGAGCTCTTCTTAAATTGCTAACTAATTTATATATTATTGATAACTTTTCCTTCCCAGATTTGTATATGATCGAGGACCCGTAATGGGACACATAGACAATATATGCACGCAGGAATGCATAATTTTTCTATGTTTAAGGATCAAGTAGCAGCACGGTCAGAGAAATATTTTCAATTGTATTATATATATATATGCAGTTATGCACAAGCGCATTGTTTATATATCATATTTTCATACAATTTTCTTTTCTGTTCTCATTCGTCTGCAAGTAGCTAGCTAGTATAAACAAAAACATACCTGCCTCTTTGCATGTCGCCTTAACAGGGATGGTGTAATTACTTTACTACCACAGCTAAAGGTTTGTTTAGAAGTCTTCAGGTACTTGGCGTAGACAGTGAAAAGAAAAGTGGAGGCTGTCACATACTGTAAATTGGTGGCATTCATCTTGAACATAAGTCCACCTGCTGTGTATTGCACAGTTGTAGATTGCAAGTTGGGTAACACACTGCATATATACCTCTTTGCTTCCTCATTGAATCTTGCAGTAGATTTATCACCCCCATCTGCTCCAAATGAGTACTGCAATAACACACTAATTATATCTTGATCAATTTGCTATAAATATATACAGTTTAATTACTATACCTGTTCAGTTACTGTAAATTGATTGATTAGTTGAGAAATTGAATGGAAAAGTGTGAGTTAATTCCGAATTAGTGAAAAAGAAAGAAAGAATGAAGATAGATAGATATAACTTGTGATAATAGTATCCTAGTTCCTGGAAGCTTGTTATCCCAACTGAATGTGTCACATTCGTCTTCGTAACAGCTGTGGATATAGCGTGCTGGAGGTAGGAGGAATTTGTGGCGCGGATAAAGTCATGCAGCAGCACATTGTAGTTCATCCTAGAAAAGAAAGTGGGTCATAAGGCCATGAGGAGAATGAATGGGGGAGAAATTGAATGAGAGAATGAGAGAATATAGTTACAAGGCAGTTGTGAGTAAGAGAGCAGTAGAAAGGACAGACAGCGGAGTAAAGAAGGGGAGAATCGCTGTATTTGGCCCTATAACTGTTGGCAAAATGAAAAGCCTGCTGGAGTAGTGATCTGATCCAGCAGGGTCTTTGAAGAGAAGAGAAGAAGCAGCATGAGCAGCAGCTGTTTCGGCAGCAACATCTGATCCAGGATCCGATGGTGTGACCTTGTACACAGTGCTTGGTGTAGCAGCCTCCATCTCCATATCCTCTGGCCTTACCCAGCACTTGTGGTCGGCTGCAGGGTCACCTACCTGCAAATTTTCTTAAAAGTTTTAATAAATAAATATAAATTGGAGTCGAGTCTTATAGAGAGAATCAGAATCAGAATCAGAATCAGAATTAGTGACCTGAACATAGAGAGCTTGTGGGAGGTGAGCGCCATCAGCCTTTCCTCCTCATGCATCATCATCATCTTCTTTCGACCAAAGAACTCTAATACGCTCCAAGCAAGCATGGTGGTGGTGAACTTCATGGGCAGTCCAAACTTGATGTTATCTCCCGCATCATAATACCCTCCAACCAAATCCACCTGATTCATCCATCCATTCCCATCATAATTCCTGTTTCTATATATATATATATATATATATATATATAACCAACCAAAACAACAAGCAGAGAGAGAGAGAGAGAGAGAGAGAGAGAGAGAAGAATGAATATTGTGGAGGTACGTACGTGTTCTGGAGAGCCATGAGAAAGGCCAGAATCAGAACGCCAGCGAATGGTCTGATTGGATGGAAGCTTCCCGGACCTCTGGCATTCAAAGAATATGATAGACTTGGAAAGTGCATCCTTGTAATCAGGGTCCTTCTCCCTCCGTCTTCTTGTTGATGATGATGATGATGATGATGATGATATTATTATGCTCAGAATTACAACCAGATATCGCACCCACCCATACGCCCATGAATGTTGCTTCCCCATCTTCGATTTCCTTTGCTCTCTCTCTTCCTCAAATCTTTTATGAATATATATATATATATATATATATATATATATATATATATATATATATATATATATATATATATATATATATATATATATATTAATAAAAAAAAAAAAACCCAAAGAAGATCATGGAGGGAGGCAAGAGCAACTGACGACTGACTAGAAACATGGATTTTAGCCCACGTTTACTCATTTCTTATGACTTTGACCACCTTTGTTTCAATTGTTTCACTTCCGGAACATCTCACCTCTTCTCATGTCCGACTCCCCCATCCTTTTTTTTTCTGATTGAGTAACTAAATAAAATACCAAATATACCTTTCAACAACCCCAACAAACAAATAAATAAATAAATATGCAAATATATATCCAATTCAAGAATTCCTCGAAGCTTCTTTCCATTTGCTATCATCTTATTTGAAGGCAAAGCTAATACGAACCCACACTCATGCTCAATTATGTTTTTCATGATTATTAATTTCATGCAATTGAAATTATTATTTTGTATATATTTTATTATATTATCATAAATGATTTTAAAATTAATATCCCAATTTTTAATGATTTTGGATACGGGTTCAATTTATTTAAGCATATATCATTTTCAATTGATGCACTTAATTCAATTTTGAAAAAGGGCTCTTGGTGATTTAATTTGATGTTTTATTTGAGCCTATAATGTTGATGTGCATAATTAGGATATTATTCATATTTTTATTGTTTATGAATATCATTCAAAATTATTTAAATGTCTTTTGATCTGTATGATTTTAATCAATTAGAGGTTAGCCACAACATCTCTGATTATGAAAAATCATACATTAATTTGTTTTTAGATCACATATATATTAAGGACATTTATTGCAATAAATTATACCTTATATGATAAATTTTATCCCACATGAATTTTTGTTATATTTAGTATGATTGATCAAGGCATAATAACATATTATATTTCTTAATTTACCCACAGATATTGAGAAATTGAACATAATTTGATAGTTTTGCCATATATTTAAATAAATTCGATTGAATTGAGACTTTGCCCACAAGCAAGTCTTATGTCACATCGGTAAATTATACTTAATTCACATCGGTAAATTATTACACTAACCCCATTTTGAAATCTAACCGAAAGGGTGTTATTTGTGTATTCAAAACTCATAAGAACAATCTTAAAAAATAAAAACTAAAAAGATACCCTTTTTACTTTATTTTTAATTGAATAAGGATGAGGATTTCATTAAAAATATCACTCAATTTCCATTAGGGCGAAAAGCGATTCTATAAGGAAAGGAAAGAGTGTCTAATAGTTTAACTATAGAAAGAATATGTGAACCGGACTTGCTATTAGTTATAAAATAAAAAATAAATGTTAAACAAAATTTGAAAATATTAAGGTTTTATTCAAAAAAAGTGATTGTATTCAAAGTTCTAAAACAATTAGATATGGGATAAAGTAAAAATTGTTTTCAATTTGAAATAATTAAAAAAAAACTGCCTTTTTATTAAAAAAAAAAGAGAAATTCTATTTACACCCCCTCTATTTCTCTACACACCCCATTAAAAAAACACATACAGGAAAATACACATTTACCCTTAACCCTAATTTTTCTATTTGTTTCTTCTTCTTCTTTATCTCTCTGCACCCCAACTCCCTTCTTCCTTTGGCTTCATTTGTGTTTTATGCACCCAACTCCCTTCTTCCTCCCGCTTCAAGCCAAGTGAGAATGACGTTAAAAAATAACAGAATGGCGTCGCTTCGAGCTTTACAACGGTGGAGAAGGAACACGAGGATAACAACATCTCAGTTCGCTGCTATATCACACTTAATCCGACTAAACTGGATATTATATCAAAGGTCCTGATATTGAGAACCGAATATGCTCTATTATCTGATTTAACAAATCCGGATTATAGACAAAATCCGGATAGCAAAATTATGTAGAGCATTGTTAGAAACGGATTTGACAAATATCCGTTAAATAGAACATAACCCAGATTTGAAATCCTGATTATTGAAACCGGATTTGAAAATCCGGAAATTATGATGTTTCCCAGATTTACAAATCCGGTAAGAGCATTTATCCAGTTTTTTTAATTGGACATTATTTGTTGTATTTAATCTGCATTTTAATTTTGCAGATGAATTTCGATCATATCATAAATGCATAAAGAATTAGTTGGATTGCAAATGATGCATTTAGTAGTATGAGGTAATTCTTAATACTTTAAAGTTAGAGTAATTTGTTTTAAGATATATCGAAATTAATAAATTGTTATTATCCGTATATTTTTTGTAGTTTCGGATGCTTTGATTGAATGGGCCCTGAATGCGGAAAAATCCATTGGTTATCGCGAAAAGTTGACCTGAGCAAAAGGAGATATAAGAGGTGCGAGCGCCTCAGACGCAGCGCTGAACATATAGGCATACAAAGAATAAAGTCGAATGGAAGCCTTGAATCGAAAGGCACTCGAACGAAAAATGTGATTGTCCATTTAAGATAATTCCAGGTGAAGTTAACTAAGTAGTGGCGATTGAAGTGTTAAAGCTTGTTCAGGATTTCATAATCATCAAGCGTACTAAACAATCGAGGGTCACTCATATGTCGGTCGATTATCTGGATGGGGAGAAAACTATATTGTCCATTTATGACGAAGAACTTGGTGAAACCAAGGAATATTCCCACTGCCTATAAAAATCATGATGAGTATAATGTTAGCACTATGAAGACACCCACAATGCACGTCATAAACATCGACTACTTAATACAAATTTCAGATCGCAAATGCAACAACTAATGAAACAACTCTAATGAATGTAAATATGTTTGAACGGCATAGGAAGGATGAGAACGATTGTGTGAGAGAATTCTGCTTGGGGCAATCCTACTTCATTCAATTGTTGAATTTAGCCTTGCAAAGGTTCTAATTATGGATTGCACTTATAAACCAATGTATATCGCCTTCCACTTCTGAGATTGTAGTGTGACATCTACAAATTTTAATTTCTTGTGGCATTTGTATACTGAGCCAGTGTGTAGACAACTACACTCAAGTAATGGAGAAGTTACAGTTTAATGTTTGCTGATCGCTACCTAATGTCATCAAGTACTCGATAGGAGTCGACCTTAATGAACGCAGTTAGTATTTCCTACCACAACAAATCTTCTGTGCAGATGGCATATATCAAAAAATGTACTTGCAAACTGTAAGAAGTTGCTCGGTTTAAAAGAGAAGGGAGGCATTCATGTCACTGAGTGTCCTCGTTTTCTTCAATGAGGACGAAGTACTTCAGAGGAATTTAAGATCATCGGCAACCGATTACTATACTTTACCCCTGAAAGCAAGAAATATGTGACAGTCATGGTCGAATTTTATAAGGAAAGATTTGTCGCAGTACTGGGTCGATAAAGTAAATGCATTTAGGCAATGTCACAAACGAATAGGTACGTTAATTTGTAATAGTTTTCTTGACATATCCATACATAAAATGGATTTAATATATGTTTTATTTTTTTATAAGGCCGAGGAGTGCACATGCAAAGTCAAGAGACATCTCAAGCCTCACAGCCCCAAGGATTTCGAGTTCTCGAATGTAATAAATGCTCTATTGAGTTGCAACATACGAAATCAAAGCTTCATTCGAGAGAAGTATTTCATTTGTCAACATCAATTCAATAATGTTATGTTTAAAGAATTCATGGTATGGTATCTGTAGTGGCTTCACCAATATGATATTGGATTGAGTTTAAAAGAGCAACTCAAGTTGAAATTGAGAAGGGAATATGTGGTTGCATGAACAGAACCTCATATGGGTTGCGCTTGTGCGCACGAACTTGCAGAGCTTATCAAAGAAGGCCGCACAATTCCCCTCGATACAGTGTACTCATCAGAGAAAGTTGGATACTACGAATCCATTGAACAAACCACAGCCCGAAAGCTGACACCACCTCGAGATTGATAGTATTTCTGGTGACACTACGATTGTAATGAGGCGTAAAATAGCATTAAAAAGGAAGCTGAGAGAAGACACATTTCGTCCCCAACGCATTTCATGTTTCCTCCACTCGAGAAGTTAAGGCAAGGGTCGTCTGTCATTGAAAATCAATTTATCTATCAAACGAAAGCTCCCTTCTTTATTTGAAATTGTCGAAGTCCGCTTCACGATAAGATTCCAAACACGCATGTTCCGCGGAAAGTACCAAAGGGAAAAATTGAAGTACATTAAACGTTCTTCCACATCAAATACGTGAACATATAGTGAACATCGTGGATGTTAAGGGCGTATGGTCACAGCGATATCGCCGATTGTCACACAGGAATAGGAAAAGACCACTGTAAAACTACCACAAGATTCGCTCTAGCCTACACTTTTCATGATGAGTATGTTCAAATTTGTATGGATCAATCGACCGTGTCATTGAAACGGGTTTATTCATTATCATGTTTCAATTCTGCCCGATATGATGATGTGGATGACCCTTACCGACATGGGTCATTCGATAAATTTCACTATATAATATCATGTTAGTCCACTTATCAATTTGACAATGCCCAACATATCTCACCACCACTTGATCCGCATCACCCGCACCACTTCTCACCACAAACTGATCGCACTTGGATTTGTCGAGGATCATCATATTTCAGACAGTTTCATAAATATATCTCATAGCTTCGCTGTTTAATGTATGTATATTTTTGTTTTTTGACAAAGGACGATCTTTATTTTAGGTATTCATGGATTCGACATCACCAATACCTCCAATTGCATTTAGATCATCATTAGGGACGAACTCTAATGTAGCGACACAAGAGACAATTGATTTAGATGAAACATGATGTATCTACAACTTTAAATGGTTTATATTGTAATTGATAAGGTCATTGAATTTGAATAAATTAATTACTTATTGATTTAATTTAATGTAACAACTAATATAATACAATAAAATTAATCAAATTATATTTAAAGATAAAAGTCTAACAACTAATGATAAACACAAAACTAAGTCTTTTTCCTCTTCTTCGAACTAACATGATACAGTGTAGATCGAGTAGAATCCTATGTATCGATGATCCGCCACAAAAATGGAGGAGCAACTCGGTCACATCGGAGGAGGAGGAACCATCTGCGGGTGGAGGATCAACCATGCTGGTGGAGTGATAGACAAAAGTGGGAGGGCTAAAAATGGACGCAGAAAGGTGATGGAGTGTCGTGGAGATGTCGGGAGTTGCGATGGAGCGGCCAGAGACAAGTCTCATCCGACCCAGCCAGTGGGCGCCATGCTCCCGTCAGTTGCACCCCAAAAATGATCGGTGACTCGCCTCTCTTCCCGTATATCACATGCCTCAATAAAGTCAATGCTCTGGCATTACGCTACATAAATAATATGTGAACTTAATATTAGTAATATAATAAAAGTTAAGTATGAAATTATGTACAATTTAGATTACTAGTCAAACGGGTCCATATTTAACTTACGTGATCACCGGGTAGATGCAGCATGTGAGGGCAGCGTAGAAGATCGCAGAACTGGCCAGAACCCATCCCAAATTCGTGGAGGTTGAACGATGCGATGCGATATGCGATCACACCCGTGCCGCGGGCACCCGCTACACTCTCTCCCGAGCCTCGAGTATTTGCACGCCGACCTCGACTGGCGGGCCAAGACGTGATATGTCCATCTCTCCCAATACTAATCCAATAAGATACTACTGGGCACAGCTCCGTGAGGTGTGAAAGGTCATGAGGAATGGTCTCGAATATAGCCAACCTGGACAGCACCCGCCCGACGACATATACTCAACAACTACCCGCACTTTATGCATCCGTAATACCATGCAATATCGAGCGGGTACCAAACATGATCCACGATGGCCTCCCGCCAGACATTTGGCAGAACCGCGAATCGATCTAGTCGCCTCCCGAATCGATCGCAAAAAATATCTGTGAATAACCCGCGGGTCAACGAGTGCACGTGGTCGCGACTCTGCACGACAAATCCGAGAAGAAAAACATCTCGTGAAAGTGCTCATAAATCCAGTTTACATATAACGAAGCAACAATAGGTCAATATGTAATCTATAACGAAAATTATCTAAAATTATCGAAAAATTTGCCATCAATCGCACTGAGTGCGGTCGTAGCCACCTAACTGCCGCACTCAAACCCTGGCCGCAGTAGTCGGGCCGCTTGCAGGCGTATATGCCGCATTAAGCCGCACCCAAGCATAGCTACTAACCATGCTGAGGTCCCGGAATAGCTCCAAGTACACTATCAGTGGAAGCACTAGCCGCACTCTTATTAGCAACAGAGTGCAACCAACCGATGGAGCTGAAGAAGGTTCGGCAAGAACTCGACATCATCATCGGGATGAGACATCCGTAATAGTCGAAAAATGGACCCTCACCACGTGAGTCGAACCGGCGAGAACGACATCGCTCCGTCCGAGATGCCTCACGTCGCGAGTCACCAATCACCAATAAAGCATCGCATCGTCCACCGCTACGTGGGAGAATGATATCATCGATCCAAGAATGTGTATGTGTAAAATGGATGCGACAAGAAATCTACCGTGGGATGGTCATCTCACCAAACTAAGATGAAAAGTCGCGGGTCTCTACCGCCACCGCTTCACAAAGCCGACAACACCTGGCCTACCGCAACTCCGATGACCGCAACCAGTCAACCTGCGGCCAACCCAAATCGATGCACACCTCATAAATACGAGACCTCTCCATATCTAGCCTCCCATAATCGCAAATGCACCATGATTTACCAATTTCAATGGTGCTCGATCCTACAATATAAATGGAAAACAAATTACAATTCAAGCCACGAACTAAAATTAACATAAAAAAATGATATATATATATAACTGGGATTACGATCGCTTTTACCTCTCCCAACCGCACCTCGCCGCGAATAATACAGAAAACCCGCAATATGATCCATCAATAGTCCCTCCAGAACACCCCTCGAAGACCTCCTCAGTCTCATCCCTATCATACTGAGGATGCTCAATCGATCTCGATCTACTGCTGGCTCAACATCTCTCAATTGCACTCGTCGTCTACGCTCCGATCCCGTAGGTCGTCTACGAGGTGCACCATATGCTCCCCTCCTCCTCGAAAGTAATGCAGTGGCACATCATCGGGAAGAAAGCAAAGACGACAACTCTAAATTAATATAATCATACTCATAATCATTATTTTTAAATAATCATATTCATAATCTTAAATTATATACTCGCAAAATTTTGTATTGAAATCATAATTAATCATAAATAATCATATTCATAGTCATCATAAAAGATTGATAAATTAAATAATATAATCATTAAATAAAATAAATTAAATCATTCTGACCAAATAATATCAACGGATTTCATGAAATCTGATTCTTTTTATATATACTCATAATGGTGTTTCACGTCAATAAAGTTCAAGTCTTCTGAATTATTGAATTACCATAATGCGTTTGAAAGTTATAATTCGGACATGAATTTTGAATTTTTATTTACTTAATCAATTTTACAATAAAAGTGTAATGGCTTGTACCCCTAGAAGACATTTTGGAACCCAGAGAATTTCGGACATATGGAATCTGGATAAATAATATTTTACCGGACATCATAATCAATTATCCTGACATCATGAAACTTATAGCATCGATTTTTCCCTGACATCATGAAACCGATAAAGACGATTTTTCCGATTCTCAACTGATAGCATCGATTTTTCTGACATCATGAAATCGGCTAAAATTAATATTATCCGACATCATGAAATCCGGTGCTTAAAATCAAATAATCCGGACATCGTGAAATTCGAGAAAATAAGATATAACCTATTCAATGAAATCCCAAAATGGAAGCCCAAATTGATTTGCGAATCCGGAACATAGAATCGAAACAAAGAAACTGCATTTAAATTAAAAAAAAATCAGCTATAAACCCATAAATGCAAGAATAAATACAACAAATCAAAGCAAATCACGATATTTTTTTCCTCGCTGAATTCTGATACGGGGCTCATTATACCGGGAACAACCTGAGGATGGGTTCAAAAGTGAGGACGGTGGGTTCTTTCTTGGTTGAATCCTGATCAGTTCCTCTGATAAGTTTTAAAGCAATTGTATGAGACTGCTCAGGGGAACAGTTTATAATATACCATGTGGTTCCCCAATGGGGTGTATGAGGGCGAAGAGATGGGAATGTTATGTACTGAAACGGGTGTAAAGAGTCTAATTGGGGTGTACTTAGCAATGGGGTGTAGAGATAAGACCCAGAAATTCCAATTTATGGAACATGTAAAATCAGACTTGACGGCAAATTGTAATTTCATTAAAAATCCTGAATAATTCTGTGACTTTAATACTTAAACTACCACCATTGATCGCTCCCCGTGAAATCTAAATAGTTATGCAAAATTCTCGGTCGACTCCAGATACTGAATTTTACACTTTTTCGATAAGACGCGACCGGCATCGCAAATCCATGGTCAGAACAAAAAGTCATATATAACACGACACTCATGTGCCATGTTGCGCGGAGTAGATTAAACGCATGAAAACGGACGGCCGAGAGATAAGGTCATCATCAATTCCGTAAAAGAGGACACGATGGTCATTTTGGAATTTGATTTTAAGTCACTAAATGACAAAACAGTGTATAGTGTCGTCTCTCCCATTAAAAAAAGAAACAAAAAAACGTGACAAAGGAAGAAAAGAGGCAGTGAGCTCCAGATCTAGTTCTAGTGAGAGAGAGTCGTGCTTCTCTCTAGAAATACACGCGATCCAACCGTTGGCGGTCTTCGGGACAAGAAGAAGAACTACTCTACGCGGAGAGGGTTTCGCGTGGGTACCGGATTTGTGAGTTTTTGACAAACTCCAAGAGGTAGGGGTTTCTCCCAACTTGAGTTTTATTCCTATTTTAAGTGTTTTGCCTTATGTTCGAAATGAACGAGGCCGTGAGGGTCACCGACGGGTCCCAAACCTCGGGACCTAATTGGATATAATTCTTTGAAACAAAGTTGGTGCAAATTGTGTGGGTACGGGCTGTTTGGGTGCATTTTGTGATAATTTGTGCATTAAATGTTTGCTTGATATGCATTGGGTCGGGAATGACCGTGAATTGCGGGCTCACTAAGTGAACCAATGAAACAAGGTTTCAAACATATTCGTAAAATAGTGTTTGGTCGAGTGATTTTAATTAAATTCTGCCGTATTTGATCATTAGCCCAAGTGAGCTAATTTTGATGATGAACTCGTATAATTAAGAAGAATACATGATTGTGTGATTTGAATTATGCGAGCATATTCATGTTTATAGTATTTTCATGTGATTGGGACCGTATTGGAAATGACATACATGTATTCCATATGCACCGGAACATCCCAGGACCATGGGAGTTAGTGCAATGGCATTGTGCCCATAGAGAAAATGGTCTCTGGGAGGGTTGTCTAAAAAACACACCATCTGAGTAGTGGTAGTCCAAATATAAAATATCAATCGTCTGAGCGGCCCAATTGATATTCATACTCCGAGGGTAGTCCATTAAACAATTAATATATCAATCGTCTGAGCTACCAATTGGATATATATACACTGAGGGTTGTCCACTAATAAACACACCTCTCACACAAGGCTTAGCGAAAGTGTGAGAGAGCTCCAAGTGAGGACCCTGATCCGAGTTGGTCATGCAGACATCTGACAGGGATCATGCATTTCGCTAAATGTGTGTTTAAATCGAATATTGCACAAAGACTTAGGTGGTGAGTAGCCCACTTTAGTGGCGATTCTCCCACCGAGCATTAGCCTCACTCCCGTCGTGGGACCCCCATTTATTTTATTGTACAAAAAGGAGCGTAAGGGAATTCGGTCATTCAGAGACTGAGAGATTAGGTTAGTGCTCTGGATTGCGGCTTCAGGCTGACGATATTTACATGTATTAGAATGCTTTTCAGCCTTAATATATGTCAGAAGAGCAAAGATTTGAACCTGCAACCCATTGTAAGTATAGTTGGATTCATACAGGCAGAGCATTGAGTGGATTGCTCATAATTCCAAGTGGGTCAGATACTCATGCGATCGGATATATCGATTATATTGCACTGCTTTGGGGACAGATATGCAGTGTGAGCTGTATTTCCGGAGTTCCCGTGACAAAGGAGACTCGCCCGATGCCAAGTGTGGTGTCTGCAACCCGACATTCACTTGTATTCCGCGGCCGACGGTAGTCAACCCGACCCCGGCTTCTCAGCGCACGCCGTATCGAGCTTAGGCATACGAATACCTAGTGGAGCTCTGTCGGCATCCATCACCACTGGGTGGTCTAATGTGAGTACAGTATATGGAAACCTAGAGATCGAGGCTCGCTCAGCCATAGTCGCGGTGAGAACATCGCCACTAGGTAGCGCTCACGAGATAAGCTGCAGAGATGAGATTACCTGGTGAACTCACTCGACAAAACTAGGACACTACGTGCACGTGTGTTGATGTGTTTTGTGTGATTTGGTGAATTATTGTATGTTTGGTGTGCATGACATGTTTTATGTGTTGAGATTGTATGTGTGCTTGGTGATTAGCACATGGAGGTGTTAGAAAAATATGTTAGAAAGTATTTTGAGTTTACAGTGTGTAAACTGAATAAAAAAAAATTTTTTTAGAAATTTATTTTTGTGTATTCGAAAAATCAAGAATGGAAGGAAAAATAAATTTTTTATAAATTTATTTGAGCGAGAAAATTTTTCAGTTGAAAACTGAAAAAATGAATTTTATAGATTTATTTGGTTTAGAGGTGAAGAAATTTACTCAAGGTTTTACAAAGGTAAAATTGAAGAATAAATAAAATAAATTTTACTAAATTTATTTGAGCCGTTGAAAATGAGAAGAAATTTTAAAGCAAAGAAAATAAGTTTGATAAATTTATTTGGTTAAGAGGAGGAGAAAATAATTTTCTAGGATTTTACAAGGTGTGAAATCAAGAAAAGTGAAGAAAATAAATTTTTATAAATTTATCTCGAAAGGCCCAAGAAATGAAAAAAGAAGTTAAGATTTAGTGTAGGGATTTTCAGCTTTATTTTTCTAGTCACTGGAAATAATTGAAAAATTATATATAAATATATTTATAATGAAAAACGAAAAAAAAAAAAAAAAAAAAATTTGTGCAGAATTTTAAATGGCTACGCCCTTAACATGAGCATCGTATCACAATACAGTATTGTATCGCGGACTCCAATGGGGGCTTGAAGGGTCGAAGTATCTCGCAATAGAAAGCGGATTGTATCGCAAACTTGAGCGTGAAGCTGGCCTGGTTATCAGAATGGGTATTGTATTTCGTGGACTGTGGATGTGAGTTGCAATACAAATATTGTGCTATCACAGTGCAAATGGGTCGGAAGAGAAAGGTCACGATACAAAAATTCGTATCGTGATCGAGGTGTTTAGTTCGTCGAATTGGGCCGCAATACAAAAAATATTGTATCAGGCTAGGCAACAAGGGGAAGCCGGGCGCGCAGCGAAGCGCGCAGGCGCCGCGGCGTCGGGCGAGGCACGCCGCGACGCGAGCGCCGCGCGACACGCAGAGCACCACGACGACGGCCGACCGCACCCACGACACGGCGCTTCGGTGAGGCCACGACATCGCACATGCTAACGCTACCGGCGTGCCCGGAAAGGCCGGGTCGGGCGCGGCCGGGCCGGGTTAGCCGGGCCGCTGGTGCACCGCGGCACTGCTCGGCTTTTGACTCGTTTTGACCTGGCTTGACTCAGACCATTCTCAGTCACTAAATGAACACCGGTTTCATCGTAAAAAATGATAAATTTAAATTAAATAAAAATAAAGAAAAATCAAAGAAAATTTGACAAAATTAGAAAAATAAAATAAAATAAAATTTTGTTGATCAAAATGAGATTTAAATTGTGGATAAATTGTCCCGTATCAAGCTCATAAATGCAGGGGCTTCGATGGCTAATCGGGTTTGTAGGGATTAGTGTCTCTGGCTATGTTTATGCCTCGAGATACCGGGATATATCGACCGCCATGTTGGATTGTGTAAATGGCTAGTAGAGGACAAGGACGAGGACGCCCACGTAGGCACCGGGGTCGCACCACCGACGAACAACAAATGCCGCCAAGATTTGATCGGGCCGGGCCAGAGTGCCAGCGCCGCAGGGCGCCGGCTATTGCACAAACTAGCATACAGGCCAAAGCATCCTAAGAACTCCCCTGGGAGGCTAGACGCATCATCCTCCACATTCACAGGGAGAGATCCGATGGTGCCGACCATTGGTTCAAGTGCATCGAGAAGGGGTGTTGGGAGACCACGTGGAGATTACCCGACACGACTGGGGATTAGACTAGCCGCTGCCTACTTAGTGAGAATGAGGCCCAAATATGGTGGAAACGGGCAAGGACCTCTGTAGACCCAGAGTAGAGTCAAGTAGGCTGTAATCTCCTGTGGGATTAGGCTACGGCAATGTGGATGATATGTCGGTCGCGAGTCGAGATCTCAGACTCGCCGGCGTAGACCCGAGGATCATGGATACGTCGAGTCTCGATGCCACATCCTCGGGATGGAATGGCCGACAAACCATGGTCGCATCGATCAGGAGCAGGAGGTTACCACCTATACGCCAGGATCTGCACTGCATGGTATCAGTGACAAGCATGACGTTCTTCCCGCATTATACGAGTCCAAGTGTCGTGATGCGAAGCGTTGGTCAGGCGTTTTTATTCCCAGACAGAGACGTGATTTGGGGATCTACTCCCCAGTAGCAAGCAAAGTAGTATGTGAATGTTTTTCCGCATGAGCCACCGGATCGGCCGCCTCCCAATGCAGGGTTGTAGATTTCGATATCGAATTACACCCTGGTACTTCACCCATCTCTATGACTCAAGATAGAGTGGCACCATCGAGCTCATAGAACTCAAAGTCCATTTACAGAGCGCCATTGGACAAGGGGGTTCATTGGGGATCGGAGCACTTCACCACGGGTGCTCCCCGTCTATTTGCGAAGAAGAAGGACAAGACCCTTCGACCGCATTGATTACTCCACAAGAAATCGTGATTACGATCAAGAATCTGGGCACTAATAATGGTGATCGATGACATTCGACCAAATGAGAGGAAGCGCCACCACTTCAAGATGTACCTTCGTGACTCAAGCTAATATCACTGCTAAGCAGTGATATAGATATCCCTAAGACAATCGCTAGGTGATGCTACGGCACTTTGAGTTTACTGATGCCCTTTGATCGGGACACGCGCTGCCAGCAGCCATGGATCTCATGCATAGATATTCCAAACCCTATTTAGATCATTCATTTAGCCTTCGTGAATGATGATTCGACCAACCCTACCGAGCTGGAGCATGAGTATCACTTGAGGATCAATTTATAGTTGTTAAGAGACCATCACAGACGCTAAGTTCAAGAATTGCGAAGTTCCTCGCTTTCATCGAGGTGAGATTTTTGCGGGACACACGCGGTGTCGCATCGTGTCACCGACTGTAAGGTCAGGCAGCGATGAGCCGAGAGACCGAATGTCAATCTTCGAGATATCGTAGTTTTCGGGGATTGGCTAGGTATTACAGAGACTCCGAGAATGGGGCGTGCTATCCATTCCTGTATGATTATAGGATTTCACCTATAGACATGGACTCCTTGGTCAGGAGGCCCCACCATGTAGAGAGATCGAGGATACTTGGAACACTCGATACTAAAGCAAGGTAACAAGAGGGAGATCACTTCAGTTCGAGAAGGTGCGTAAGACTCCACGCCACCACTTTAACCAAATGTGGATCGAGCACGAAACACCCGATCGCCCTGCAGACAGTGGTCCCCAAGACGCTGACAAAGATGGGCCCTGGGCCACCGTAACAGAGAGTATACGCTCATTCCTCCACACCTTAATGAGGGTTGGGAGGAATCCAAGCTTCGCTGGTGCGACATAAGCACTTAACAAGACAGATAGCGAGGGGCCGAGGTAGTCAAGTCGTGACAGACGTAGTCACAAGCAAATGGCACGGGTGGACCTTGTAGGCATATATTTGCCGCTGATGTCGCTTGACACGGTGAGTCGACGTACCATCGAGCCGCCGGCACCAGACCTAGGCCGGTCAGTCTCACCCGAATACCCATTACTGGATTCGGCTGTGAGGCTGCCTTTAGAGAATGCATAGATGTTTTTCCCTTGACGCTGGGTGAGAGTCAACTGATAGTCGAGATTATGAGTGAGTGATCTCTAAGATTCGCTTCATGGTGGACCCTCGGATCAAGTGTCACCCCGCATGACATTATCGCTCGTGTGCACCCGCAACACGCCGAGCCCAAAGGTGGCACTACATTTTACTTTCATTCACCACTCTTTATGAAATGTAGGGTCGAAGTTTCGTTTTGAGACTACGTCCAATGAAGACTCTTAGTTCGATTCAGGAAATGACGAGTAATTAGAGTGTGTGGGGCAAAGCAAAAAGGGGCTCGTAAATCCCCTCAGGTGAGAATCCTGGAGTTAGGGTGTAAGAGACCCGGGGAGATATCCCGAATTTCTGAGAGAATGTAATAGCTCAAGTGTGTCAAGAATTATGTTGCCCGAAATGAAAACGCATCGATCAAGTATCACATAGACTTGTAGTCGAAAGTGATGTGAGCTCGAGTGACTCGAGATGAAAACCCACTCGGCGTAAGTTATCAAGACAGACTTGGGAAGTTTCAGTGAGAGGAGCCAGTGTGACTCGAGATTTCGATACCCCTCGAGATCGTGATTGGTGTTGTCATACCGTATGGCTCAGTGTGATATGGATGTTGCCCATGATACTGGACTGGAAGTCACCTATCCATTGATCGGCCGCGATCGCGGGACTGGAAGGTTAGTACAAGCACACCAAACAGAGGTCAGTAGGTTACATGTCAGATGGATTATATGGCTGTGTGTTGGGAGGACATGTCACAGCATGCGCCCCGATCAAAAGGGTAGAAGAGCAATTTCCTTAGTGGAATTTGGCTCACAACAATAGTTATCGCGAGTATACGAATGGTACTGTGGAGTGAGGTACCAGACGAGGCCATGTCATCATAGGTCGACCGAGGTGGAAGAGAGCTCCATCACTTCCGTCCCGATTCGACAGACACCTTGTAGGAAGTGAGCTTGATAGACAACGCCTCTCACGACCGTGAGCCGTTAAGAGTTATGCGATGTACGAGACGTCGACCTCTGTAGTTCGGGAGAGGTCGGGATCACGCCTTCAAGGTGATGCCTAAGAGGGAGCGGTCGATTCTAAGAAGCGGAAAGCCATCGCCGAGGTTCATCGACCTTCGAGATACTGAGAGGGTAGCACCGCTGCGTATTGGTCGGCATTACCGCCAAAGCACGATAAAAGGCCCACGGCGATTCATCTCCACGCCCTGGAATATACCCATCCAAATTCTCATGGTGGATCGGGGACGACGAGGTCGACGCTACGAGACCTTCTCGAGAGGGACCAAAGTGTATTGTTGATAATGCGGATCTGAAGCCTTTGCGACGCAAGACCGTGAAGCTAGTGAGAGGCGCATGGCGCATCAAAGTGGAGTGGAGGGAGTCAACGCGGAAGGCGAGACACAAATTCTTAAATCCATCCCTCTTCGCTAGTGGACGGCCACACACAAAATCGCTTAAAATTTAAATAACTCCGCTTACATGCACGGTAGTGCGCCACAGATGTGCATGTGCGTGATCGCGGATTGCCCGAATTTCAGACTAAATTTCTTTTGCGAGGGAGAATAAGACCCGAGAAATTCCAATTTCGAATAAGGGCAAAATCGTACTTCGATTACAAAATTGTAATTTCGTTAAAAATCTGGAAATTAATTTCCTAGATTCGATGATGAACGGATTTCACCGTTGATCACCTCTTACCTAAATTCAGCCAAGACGTAAATTTCGTCAATTCCGTGATAGCCTGAATTTACACTGCCGAGGCATCGCGATTCTGCAATCGTAAAACGGTTTTGGTTGTAACGAAAGTCATATATAACACGTACTCATGTGCCATAAGTGGTATGAGTAGAGAAATGATGAAAATGGACGGCCGAGATAGTGCCGAATATCAATTCTGGTAAAAGAGGGACATGATGGTCATTTTGGAATTTAATTTTAAGTCACTAAAGGACAAAATAGTGTATAGTGTCGTCTCTCCCATTAAAAAAGAAACCAAAAACGAGAAAGGAAGAAGAAAGTGGTGAGCTCCAGATCTGGCCAAAGGAGAGAGTCGTGCTTCTTCTCTTAAATACACGCAATCCAACTAATCCAACCGCTTCGCGCTTTCTGACAAGAAGAAGAACCGCTTCTATCACGAGAGTTTCTCACATGTGGCATCGGATTTCAGAGTTTTTGACAAACTCCCAAGAGGTGGTTTCTCCTACTTGAGTTGTATTCCCTTTTTTAAAGTTGCTTTTTTGTCGATGCTTGAGTCGAACGAGGCCGTGAGGGGCCGGCTCCGACGGTCCCAAACCTCGACCGACTGATATAATTTTTGAAACAAAGTCGTGCAAACAGCGGGTACTAGTCGCTTGGGCATTTGTGATAATTTGTGCATTAAACAAGTTTGCTTGATATGGTATTGGCCTGAATGGTCGAATCATGTCACTTGCTTTAACCGTTGATTTTGATTTTTCTGGGAATAAGAATCGGCGGTTTCACTATTCTCAAACAAAGGTTCTCAAAACATATCTTTGTGAAATAGTGTTTGGTCGGTGATTTTAAATTAAAATTGCTCAGACATCATTAGCCCAAGTGAGCTAATTTTGATGTGATGAACTGTATAATTACATAATATGATTGTGTGATTTGAATTATGCGAGTGATATTCACGCTTATATATTTGCATGCGACAGACCGCATTGAAAATGGTATACATGCATTCCATATGCACCGAACATCCTAGACTATAGGAGTTAGTGCATGAGGACGTAGCTCCAGGAGAAATGGTCTCTGAGGGTTGTCTAAAAACATTAATTATCGAGGGCAGGCCAAATATAAAATACATCAATCGCCTGAGTGGCCCAATCGAGATCCACCTGAGGGTAGTCCATTAAACAATTAATATATCAATCGCCTGAGCTGCCTAACTGATATATATATACACTGGAGGGTTGTCCACTAATAAAACAATAATTTCATACAAGGCTTAGGCGAGCGTGAGAGAGCTCATGAGGACTCCTGATCCGATCGTCAGTGTAGACATTCAAGTAGGATCATGCATTTGCTTGAATGTGTGTTTAAATTGGAATATTGCACAACACTTAGGTGGTGAGTAGTCACTTAGTAATATTCTCTCCTACCGAGCATTAGCCACCAGTCGTGAATTTCCCTTTATTTTACAGTACAGGAGGCGTGCGAGTAGGACTAGCCAGTCTCTGTAGACCGAAGAGATTAGAAGAAAAGGTATCATGGTTATTGACGATATTTACATGTATTAGAATGCTTTTCATTTTAATATATGTCAGATGAAAGAAAGAAAATTTCAAATTTCAGAATTATTGGGTATATAGTCGATTCATAATAGACAGATATTGAGTATTGTTTATGGGGCCCAAGTGGCTGTATTACCTATGTGGGATCGATATATTGGATTATATCAGACTGCTTGGGATGCGATATGCGCGTATCAGATTGGGTAGAATTTCGCACAAAGGAGACTCGTCCGATTGCCGGCGGTGCCTGCAACTGACATTCACTTGTATTCCGGTCGACGCAGAAATAACGGCCCCGGGTTTTGGGGCCACAAAGAGATACTAAAGGGGTGTATATAGAACCTCTCAAAAAAATTTCCTCTAAATTTTTTTGAAATGAATAATAATGAATGATGCATATTGACATATAGATATTTGTTTTTATTTTAACTTACAACAAAAAGCGAACGAATGTACCCAACTTAGATTTTCGTCTCTTTTAAAAAAGAAAATTATTTTGTTCTTCAAACACAGATATTATTTGTATTTAATTAAGTGTAATTATCCCGTAAAAATCTTTCTCTATATACGAAATAAGATATGAGGGGAGACATTTTGATAAACATATAAATAAATATGGGTAAAGAAACCATACACCATTGTGGTGTTTGAAGAAAGGGAAGGAAGCAAGAAAACAGTTTGAGAGAGGTTGGAATGGGGGATTAAAAGAAAGCGTGGATGCGGTGCCTGGTCTGACCTGGGAACCGATATATCGGAATGCATACTGAGAAGATTGGGTTTCATCGACATACTTCGTTTCAAAAGGGCATGTAGTTGGTGGTTTTCGGTTGCAGAAAGCTATACGTCTTCTTCATGTTATCGTCCCTGTTTCCAAAATTGTGGTTTCCTGCTTCCTGACTCAGAAAGAGAAGGCAGATAGTTGAGGGAACGTGCAGCAGCTCCTGCTTCTTCCACCCGGATGGGAGAAGCAGAAGGCGTACAGAGACGTCTGCCTGTGTGGGGAGGTTTATGAAGGTCGCTGTGTTGGGTCCTCTCATGGCTGGTTGGTTCTTCTAGACAGAACAGCAAATCTGATCGTCTTCAACCCCTTTTCTGGTGTCGAATTCAACTTGTTTCTTTGAAAGAAGGTATTTAGTTGTTAGATGATGTTGATGCTTTTTCCGGCGGTAAGAAATATAAAGATTGCAGGGCCTTTGTTTCGAAAGCTGTTTTGATGTCTGATCATAATGGTAAGAAGAAGAACAAGGACAAGGATGGAGTTGTCCTGATATATGGAGTTGAAGGAGAAGGCAGAGACGGAACCAAGATGAACAAGCTGGCTTTCTGTATGTTCAAAGATAAAGATAAATATGGCAGATTCATTGACCTTGATGGTGCTTACGAGAGATACGATGATGTCATATGCTACGACGATGTAGTTTGTGCAATATCGAGTTATGGGTTTGTTGAAGTTTGGGTTTAGTGGGCCCTCCACTAAGGCTATGGATATGAGGTCTTCCCCTTCCTGCTCTTGAAAAGCTTAGCTGGAGTTTGCACAAGTTCCAGACAGTTTGTAGTTGGTTACATTTTTACTTGGTGGAATCATGCGGGAGCCGGTATGTAGTGAGGTAGTAGGAGATTTTGTATGTGGGATGTGGATGGGAAATCGGTTCCTGATCGTGATGGGGACAAATAACAAACCCAAGATTCGCATCTACTCAGACTTTGTTGTTCTACGTTTTCAGGCTTGGACCTCCACTGTGAAAGAATGGTTGAGATGAGAGCTTAGGGATCAAGTAGTGTTTTTTGGTGGAAACGAATAATCTCCTTACAAGTAAAGATTGTCCAGGATGCCTAAACAATTCAATTTACTTCAGACCTTCTTGGGAAGAAGTTGATGAAACCCATGGAATGATATGGAGTATTGCAACTTGAGAGACAGAAGCGTGAAGCTACTTTACTCACGCCTTGGTGCTACAAGATGAAGCCCACACCCATTTGGTTCCTAACTGTGGTAGTTGGAATGCTTGTATTAGTCATTTTTTTAAAAACCTAGAATCTACTTCCAATTTTTTTGTACTTGAATCATGGGAGGAAATAATCCATTTTTCATTTTGAGCATTTTTATTTTTAGTTTTGCAGTTGAAAATATTGAGTAATTTCCATCCAAATTAATTCAATGTTGAGTTTCCATGCATGCATGTGGATTTCCATGAAGTGAACTGGCTTTAATTACTAGTATGAATGGAAAAAAAAAATAATGAAAGCAGCCGATGGATTTGATTTACTTTTGGCAATCAATAGATTTGAAAGTATTAATTGGATATCCATTTAATAATAACTTTTAAAATTATTATACAAGACAATTGGCTATTATTTAACACCAAAATGGTATCATTAAGTATAATTACTACACACATTTTCTTGAACTCCTAATTGAAAAACACCAAATATCAATTTACGATTTAAAAAAATATCGAAACAGTCATCACCATCACTTTATTCCCTATCAAACTCAACAAATTAAATAAAGGTAATTAAAATTTTTGCACCTATATATTGTTCAAGCTTGAAATTGGGCCTTCGCAAGATTAGTGCCATAAGTTACCTCGAAAGAGAGGTATGCAAAGGTATCCTATGCTTCAAGAATGTAGTCTCAACACCAAGCACTAGGGTAGATATTCATGGTGCTATTATGAAGAATAGATATTAGTACAATCCAAGCTCAAAATCGGGTAGCTTGTCATACATCTACTTAATTATCTTAGGAGACAAATAAATTAAATACTTGTATTCTAAAGTGACTAGCTAGTTGATAAGAATTGATACTTACTATCTGATGATGACTTTTTCAACCGAACTCGTTTGAAATAACATAGGTCACCGGCCAGATCAAGACGGCCGTGGTCGAACTCGAGGATGCTGGACCGTTGGGGTCGGGTGATTGCGCACAAGCTGATCTATGTGCCTGGATGCTGAGATCTCTCCCCGCAAGAAGAAACAGAAGGAAGAAGGGCCGGCGAGGGCTTGGCCCGTGGCCGCTCCGATGCCTAAGTCAGATTCTTCCTGAGAAAAAGAGAATGCTTAGATTGCTTAGTCTGGGGTACCTTTCGCGGTGGAGCTACTTTTGTATTTCAGACCGGATATTGATCCGCTGACGGTGACTCGTGGTCTTTCCTATCGGAGGGTATGTTTCTCACATAGTCGGGCCTTAGATTTAGCAAATGGATTAATCAAGGGAGTTCACTAGTATAACTTCATTCTTTATCGAGAATGTCCAACTGATGATCTTTTATCGCTTTTCTTCCTCTTTATAATAGACTTGATCGACGCAGGGATATCTTTAAGGAATATTCTATCTTCGTTATCAAGCGATACGGCCGATCAGTCAGGCCGGGCTTCATTTTTCCAAATCCATGCCAGCCTAATATCGGGCCTCTGCCGGGTCGCTATGGAAGGATTACGGCTGGGCAAGGACCCTATCGTTTATCTAGCTTCCACGAAAGGGATACTTTCGGGTCCACCTCAATCCCCACTCAGCTGCCCCCGCCTCAGGTGTTCTTTGACCGCGTGGGCAAGGGCTGCATTAATCCCCAGACGTTGTTATTTCGTGTCTCGCCGATGTGGATCGATTAACCCGTCACTGGGCCATAATGCGGTGCGTTAATGATGGCTCTTCGAGTTTTTGCGCCGCTTTTTCATACTTGTTTTCCTTTGCATCTTGGGTCGACCTTCCCTGCTTTCACTCCTCCGCCTTATAACTCTCCACTTTGTCTTTATATTTCTTGGTGTTCTTGTATTTCGCCTGATTTTCCTCTGTCTGCTTGTCGGGTCCTTTCGGCGTTTTCTTCCTCTCATTCCCAGTTCGGCAGATCTCCCGCTCTTCGTACTCTTTTCTACTGGTACGACGAGGCTCTGTGGCCTGCAATCTGGATTGCCACCGCTTTAAGCTTATGTCATGGGTCCAAGGTCGCTCTTCACAGATTCGGCGATGATTCCGGCACTTGCCTCTGGCAAAGGTGGATGTCTCTGCTCACTCGATCCCCGCCTGACCCTCAAAATGCAGGCGCCTCCCTTCCTTCGGGTAAGGGTAAAAGAAATAAATCGATTAAGTATCCGAAGGGCCTGACACTTCCTCGTGTCCGCCGCATGCCGTGGAACGCGGGACCTAGTAAGGTCGGGTCCTTCACGAGTTTACTACTAACGATATCGGCCCCCGTGTCCGAATATGGTCCCCCGATGTTTTGACTTTTATGCCGCCTCAAGGCCGGTAATGGTCCGTTGTCGCTTTGATAATGGCTCTCGCTTCCCTTGCATCCTTCATAAAAAGGGGGTTATAAATCCTTCAACATCCGCCTTCCCAAATTGCTCCTAATGGTCAGGGGGTATTGGGCAGTTTATTAACCTTTCAGGATGTGAGGGCTCGCCCTAGCGTGGCTCTCGCTTCCTTCATCTTTAATCCAACGCCACCGGCTGCTTCCATTTATTTCCTCCGCACGCTCCGTGCCCCTCCTGCGATCTCGACCTTCCTTCTTCTTACACAGTCTGAAGGGACTCATACTTTCGCCAAGGCTCCAACTCCGGGAGTACAATTCTTCTCGATAGGACGACACTCTCGGTGTGCCTGTGACGTGAGCGCCCGGAGCAACCTTCGTGAGTATTTTGCATTACTTTTCGTTTGATTTGCCTAAAGACGCATCGAATACTTCGACCTTCGGGCTTTTCTCATGTTTCCTGTGCGTTCGTCTCGACTTAGCTTATCAAGATAACGTCAGAGCTCTAGCGTTAACGGAATGCTCCGCTCATTCCTATGTGCAGCTGGGATAAAGTCTGACATTCAGTTCATCTAGCTCGATGTCCCACTCCCTCGCTCAAGCCCCCAACCTCCTTCTCGCCCTGGGAGCTCCTCGTCTACCGCCGCCGCTCCCACCGGTGGAGAGATTTTGGGCCATTCGGGGCGACATCCTGGAAGCCCCTGAGGAAAAAGGAAACCCGAAGCCCTGGGAAGGACCGTCTGCTTCTCGGCCAAGGCCCAAACTGGGTGTCTCCCTCTTTCTCCTATTCGAGAACCGATAGCGCGCCGCCCTCGTCGGGGCTCGTGATCGGGCCCCTCCTTCCCGCCCAAGAGCCTACATGCCGCCACCCCGGGTTTTGACTCACGGCTCTCCCAAATTAAGTAGCGTAAAGGGTCTTTCAAGTGTACTGCCGCCCCGCCACCGACAAACCGCCTATAACAAGATGAATCCGCCTTCCACAATGTCGAGTCACCTCCTGGGGGAATGGAAGATCTGCCGAGAAAGAAATCAACAAAAGTCGTGTGGCTGGCGATTCTGGGCTTCAACCCCAAGTTCGCAGCTAGAGCTATCCATCCATCCTCCGGATCCATGTCGAGGTCGAAAGGGTTGCCTGCACGAAGCTCGCTTTATCTTTTCAGGGGGTTGCCTCGGTAAGTCTATAGTTGTGCTTACTTCCATGTTGGTTCTGTGCCGAGCACTGATTTCATGTTCGATATGCAGGCCGTCACTCATTTGAAGGGCCTGGCCGATAAGGCCAAATTAAATGAAAGACATGTGAAGATCGCCCGGATTTATAAGGCTTAAGGTGGAGTTGTCACGCCCGATCCCTACTCGACTGACGGGCATCCGAACCGAAGTCCGGGCCGTGATGCTATCTATACTATACTATATACTTTACTTTACTGGGACTCTTATCGACTGCTTCTTTCTCGAGTCAGACCAGATGCTGGTATACAACAATTTCGTAAAACAAAATCATTTCAGATACATACAAAGAACTACCACCCGAGGTGTCCATCACAATCTATACACATATACAAGAGTCCCTTATCATACTATTACAATTTTACTATTACAAAACTTCGTAGATTAAGTGAAGTAAATGGGTGAGCACATATCTCGAGCCTGCCTCTTGCCTGACGTGGAATGTCCTGTCCCCATCCTTGTCTTCGTCAGATCTACACCTGATTGAACACCCGTGCTAAGCTTTACGCTTAGTGGGGAAATGATAAGCATGGACAACCACTAATGGCGACCGGTCATGTTTATACATATGCATATTATCTATCTATACACATTTATATTGCATGTCAATCTTTTCTCTGCTATACATTCTATGATTCTCAGCTTTTATCTCTTATCTATACTTTACTATATTCTATTTCTATTCTTTCGTGATATGTATCTTATACTTGTCATGTTTATCTTTCACGCTTGTCATATGTCTTTTTCAATGTTCCTATTCTTTCATGTTACATATCATGTCTCTGGGTTTATACCTTTTTCATCTTTCTGCTCTATGATTTATTGCATTCTTTATACTATTACGTACATATCATATCATTCCTTATCTATCACAAATACTTTGCCTATTTCTCATTCCTTGCTTATATCGTATATTTCTTTGATCTATTTCATCTATTTCAGACATGTTCTTGCAAGTTTCCATGCTTTCATGTCTCGTATACTTTCATATAACTCTATCTTTATACTATCCTCGACGTTTATCTACATTCTATACTCTTTTTATATACCGGTTATTTCATATATCTTTTACCCGTCTCTAGTCTTTCTATGTTGTGTCATGTCTCTATTCTATGTCTTTAACATATGTTATAGAGTCTATACTTTTATACATACATATTCATAATTGTACTATCGCATATTCATATTCCCATCTATTATCTACTTCTCAGGCTTTCATATACTTTCATTACTTTTTCAGGTTCATATACTGTTTTCATATCAATTTATACCGTACTACTTGTTCTTGTAATTGTTCAGATTTCATCGTGATAGCTAAGCTATGCTTCTCATATTAGGGTCATATCTTCTATTCATCATTTCCTTTTGGTTTCATAGTCTCGTAAATACCTTATAGCGATTCGGAAACTATGTACCAAGGTACTATCACCGCATTTGCGCGTTGATTCGTCTCGTTGTGTACCTAAAGGTAATTATCACCGCATTTACGTTGATTTCTGCCTATGTACCAAAGGTACATCACCGACGATGCTGATTTGGCCCATTGTGGTGACCGCGGTGGCCACCGATCCAAACGGATCTATATCATCGACCCAAACTGGCTTCAATATCTGCCTATGAATATGCTGAAAGACTGTGGTCTTCCCTATAGGCATATTCTATCTATCCCTCTACCAGTCCCAAGGCATTAAATCGCTTTTATTACATTTTCAGACATATCCTATAAGCATGAATAATCATTGTTATCATAATTGCTTGGGTGTATATATACTATCATTACTTTACTCAGATAGTTCTCATAACTCGTAGCTTCATATTTCGTTTCTCATATATCTATATAATACATATATTCCTATCTTTTTTCTATTTAGTTTTGTCTATCATATTCATGAATGCATCTATGCACTCAGGTATTATATCATTTATGCATCCTATCCTTACGCTGCTTCATATCCGATGAAGCTATTCCCTGCATTTCTGTACTTATTCTTATGCTTTGTCATCTTTGCTTATCTCTATCGCTCTTATCATTTATGCCTTTCTTATCATGTGTTCCTTAGTATGTTTCCTCTTATTCATTTCGCATGTCTATCATATATTCATCATTTACATATTATTCCTGTCATGTCTTATCTATTCATATACTTTCTATATTTCTATCATGTTTCATCTATTCGTTTTATGTGATGACAATCATGTTCATAACATATAATCTTATATTCATATGTGCCTTACTAATTGTGTACTTTAGACTATCGTATCTTATGACATATCCTATCATATCTTATCATATCTTATGACTTATACCTATCATTCTTATGACATATCCTATACTCATATCATATTCATGTTTTATGAACCCATCTATACATATTGCATTTTCTATTTCCTTGTTTCATGGCTATTACATATATACTTCATATACTTAAGGAAGTATGATGTCTATGAGATCATACTCTCATTCATATATTTCATTCTTACAAATCTAGCTTACTTAGGACTTGGAATCAATCCACTGATCTTCCAAACTAAAGTTGTGGTATTTTCATGCCAACTAGTAATTTTGACCGATTTTTCTAGTGACAGTTTGGATTACCTTATTTCCGAGGTCTTAACTTCATATTTTGACAATAGGGTCCTTGCACTTATTTAAAGCTAAGGTGCTCAGGTTCTATCTCAACTGGAATCACTCCAATCTGCAGCATCGAGACTCAAGTTACGTCCAAACAACCCTGACTACTCTATGTTCAATGGATGTGAATTCCGATTGAACATGGCCCCAATTTGAGTAAATTTTTGGGCTACTTAGAGTCAGAATTTGAGATACTTATTAAATATGTTTTGTTCTCTTGAAGTCTATTTTTTAAGTGGCCACTTGAATCACTAAATCGGATAAGAAATGAGCAAGTTGGTGGCCAAAATACAAAAACTGGTCGAAACTGGGAACCAGAATGAAGTTCTACCAGAATAACTTACCGGTAGAACTTGGCCAAAAATGCACCAGAATCGAAGTTCTACCGGGTAGAACTTAACTTCTACCGGTAGAAGACATCCGAGAATGCCCGTAATGGGTGTTTTCACCTTTTCCATATTTCATCCCCATTTCAACTCTATACCTCAAACAATATCAAAACCATTTCAAATTCATCCTATGATCACTTTCCTACTAAATCCTCTTCACCATATATATTTCTTCACAAATCTTCCATGAATTTCCCCCAACACAACTCTAATATGGGTTGTGACCCATACACAACCAAACATGATGATTAGTTAGCGTTTGTTCTAAACCCTAACTCATTTACTTACTATTAACCATGAATTCATCCTTAAAGGGAGGATTCTATACTTTGCTTGTACTCTTTAAGGTTTTATTCACTTTACTTTCTATAATTATTGGGTTATGATGAAACCCTAGCAAAACCCTAGGTCGAGACAATTCAATAACTATATACAAACTCCATATGATCTATACCAAGATTAGTTCCATACCTTGGCTTGCTTGGCTTCTCCCTCTTCTCCTCTTCTTCTTCTCTTCTTCTTCTTCTCTTTCTCTCCTCTCTCTCTCTCTACGGTTTCCTCCTCTCCCAAATGAGACCAATTTGGTCTTAAATCCATCTTTTTAGTTAAGGCCAGCCCGGGGCCAAGTCAAAACCCATTTTCGACTTAAGTTTTCATATCACTGATCCCCATCTCTCTCTCTTTATTTCTATTCTATCTTTTCTCATTTGCCTTGAATCCATAACTTCTTAAATTTCTAGTGGCATATATCTTTTGGCTTTATTACTTAGTCCTTGCTGTAAATTACCACTTTACTCCTTGCTCGAATTAATTCCGGGTCTCAAATTTTATTTTCCGAAATTCATATTTAGCTTTTAATATACTCTAAACAAGTCCGAAAACTGCTAGGGTATATTTCGATGTTACATTTTCCCCATTTCGAGCTGCCGAAGCCGCAGGATCGAAAGGCAAAGATAAGGATCAAGAAATAGAGCTACGGTCCGACCAAGCACACTTCACCCGCCGTACTGGGCCGAAAAGTAGAGAAGATTTATCCCAGCAGCTGACAATGGCCATGAAGCCGGAGGCTCCTGGCGAGCTTCGTGGTCATGCAAATGATCTGGGTCGACTCGTGAGGGCGAGTCCCGTCTGCAGGAGCTCTAAATGGTTAGTGGAAGAACCCTCACCTCCCGAGGTGAGCAAATGATCTTCGAGCGAGCTACGCGCGGGCCACGGCAGGATTTGAACGACAAGGAAAACAACTCAAATTTCCGTCAGCAGGCTTCGTGAGGGCAAGGTGTCGCTACATCGCCATCGAGTCCTCCGAAGCCAGAATTTATCAAGACTCACCGAGCGAGGAATGTAGTGGGTTTATGCCAAGCAGATCTTCATCACAAGTCATCATGGTTGCTCGTGAGGGACGGTGATATCGACACCATGGTAGACCGGAGCGGTTCGCACGCATGGGTGGCTCGCTTCAACTAAGGCCATCCACGCGCACTCAAATCCGATTTCACCTGACCTCCCAAGATGGTATGAGGCGAGGAGTTCTCCGACACCGAACCATTCCCAAGAGCCCGTGCCCCATTGAGGCCCCTTCTCATTCTTCATCGTCTGATGCCTGAATCCCAGGATTCATTTATGCTTTCCTGATGTCGACTTCCTTTTTTTTTTTTTTTTTTGGGGCCTGGGGCCTGATACCTGTGTAGCCCTCCTTTCGATAAACATTCATTTTTTGGAAATTAGTGTTCTAGCTGAGATATCTTTATTCTTTTTCTTGAACTGTATAAATCTCGAATTTCGAGGGTCCTAGTACCTAGGATCAGACGTTGAAATTTCAGATACTATCTGTTTAACCGCCCGTTCCCAAACCGTAAGGCTGGAGTGTGGAGCTCATCTGTCAGTCGGCGGCCCGCGCTTATCCGCCTTGAAGGGTGTTGAACTGTTTTAGTCAGGCGACCCGCTTGTACACGAGGCTCGCAATGGTCGGAGGCGAGCAGCCCAAGTATTTGGGACCGTTGGTTAAGGCTCGCGAATGCGCAGAAGCTCGCCCATGTCGACCGGCGGGAAGAGCTCTGGCCAATGAAAAATAAAGCGTGAGCCCACCATCCGAAGGGCAAAAGGAGGGGCTCGTCAGATGAACAGCTGAACTCGCCCATATCGGTAAGAGCTTCACAATATGAATTGTAGATGGAGCCCGCTCGTCTGATGCAAAGGAAGGGCTCGCCAATGTGAATAGTAGAAGGAGCCCGCTCGTCCGATGTGCAAGGAAGGGCTCAATAGAATTGTAGAAGGAGCCCGTCTCGTTTCAAGTGTGCAAAGTAAGGCCTGGCCAAAGCGAGACGTAGGGAGCTCGTCCGTCTGAGCTGAGGGAGAGTTCGTCATCAGATTTAGGGAAGGAGCCCGCACTGTCCGAAAGGAAGGGCCTGCCAAAAGTGGAATAGTAGGAGCCATCTGCCTAAGCCGAGGGGAGAGCTCACAATAGGATTTGTAGGAAAGGAGTCCGTCTGTCTTCGATGTTCCGTGAAGGGGCTCTTTCAATGTGAATAGCAGGAAGGGAGCCCGTCCCGCTTAGAAGTGCAAAGCAAGGCTCAAAGTGAATAGTAGGAGTCATCTGCCTTAGCTGCAGGGGAGAGCCTGGGCCAGATTTGTAGAAGGAGCCCGCTCGTCCGATGTGCGCGGAAAGGCTCGCCAATGTGAATAAGTAGGAAGGAGCCCGGGCTGTGCAGAGCCATCAGGAAGAGCTTCGTCAGCTGGACTGCTACAGAGCTCGTCCATGTAAATAATAGGGGCTCGTCGTAGAGCCGCTTCGAGCGGCTCGTCAGTAGAAGCACGGAAAGAGCTCGTCAGTAGACCGTCACAGAGCTCATTCCATGTAAATACCAGGTCACAGTGTGAGCCGCTGGGAAGGGCTCGCCGTAGAGCTATCGGGAAGAGCTCACAGTAGACTCCAGGCCAGCGAGCTCGTCCATGTAAATAATAATTGGTCAGTAGAGCCGTCAGCGGCTCACTGTGCAGATCGTCAGAAGAGCTCGTCCGTAAATAATAGAGCTCGCCAAGTAGAGCTGCTTGAGGAGCTCGCTGTAGAGCTATCGGGAAGAGCTCTGCAGACTGTCAGAAGAGTCAGTCTATGTAAATACAGGAGCTCGTCAAGTAGCTGCCGAAGAGCTCACGGGCTATCGGGGAAGAGCTTTCCACGTGCAGGAGCCATTGGAAGAGCTCGTCAGTAAACTGCTTGTAAGAGCTCGCCTGTAAATAACAGGAGCCTGGCCAAGTAGAGCCGCTTTTGAGGAGCTCGTCGGGAGCCGCTGGGAAGAGCTCGTCAGTGAGCTACCGGGAAGAGCTCAAGTAGATCATTGTAAGAGCTCGCCCATGTAAATACTGGGGAGCTCGCCAAGTAGAGTTGTCTCGGAGGAGCTCTGCCGTAGAGCTATTTAGAAGAGCTCGTCGTAGACTGCTGTAAGAGCTCAGCCCATAAATACTGTGAGAGCTCGTCAAGGTAGCTGCCAGAGCTTCTCGCCGGGTGTAGCCGCTTTCGAGGAGCTCGTCAGTAGCCATTGGAAGAGCTCGCAGTAGACCGCTTGTAAGAGCTCGCCCATGTAAATAATAGGAGCTCGTCAAGTAAAGTATTGTAAGCAGCTCGTCGTGAAGCATTGGGAAGAGCTCATCGCAGAGCTATCGGGAAGAGCTCGCCGTAAACCGGCTGTAAGACTCGTCCGTGTAGTCAATAGAGCTCGCCAAGGTAGCTGCCTGAGGAGCCGCCGTGGAGTCATGGTGAAGAGCTCGGCTGTAGAGCTAGTCGTAAACTGGTTGTAAGAGTCATCTGTAAATAATAGGAGTCACGGGCAGAGCTGCTCGCAGGAGCTCGCCGGGTGGAGCCGCTGAAAGAGCTCGTCAGTGAAAGCATGGGAAGAGCTCGCCGTAGACCGCAAGAGCTCGTCCATGTGGGGCCACAGGGGAGCTCGCCAAGTAGAGCCGTTGAGGAGCTCGTTAGGGGTGGGAGCTAATTGTAGCAGCTCGCCGTAGACTGTCAGAAGAGCTCGCCCATGTAAATAATATGAGCTCGCGTGTAGCCGTTGGAAGAGCTCGCCAGTAGAGCTGCTTGGAGGAGCTCACGTAGAAAGATTGGGAAGAGCTCGCCAGTAGGACTGGTTGTAAGAGTCAGTCCATGTAAATAGTAAAGGTAAAGCTAGTCATCGCGACAATAATGAGCCTGGGCTCCATGGAACTCAGCCGAAGAGCTCAATGTGAACAGCTTGAGTAGAGCCTGCCCGAAAGTGAACTGAGGGGAAGAGCTCGCCGAGTGAACATCACTGAAAGGTAGCCTGGCCCGAGTGAACCGAGAGGGGAAGAGCTTCGTTAACGCGTAATAGTCAGGACTCTCGCGCGTGACTCCGGGTGGCGCCCACCGAAAGTGGCGATGTAGCCGAAAGGGCAATGTAGCCCGAGCCGGTCCGACTCGAGGCGCCGCGGGCCTCGTGAAGTGAGTAGCAGCTCGCCAACGGTGGCGTTCCAGCCGAAGTGGCGATGTAGTCGATGATCCGGCTCCCCGTGCAGGACTGCAGAGTGGGACGCTCGCCAATCGAAAGAATCACCTCGCGCCGTGGGCCTGTGGCAATGTAGCCCAGTGCTGGACTCGACCCCTCGTGCAGCCGCGGATCCACAGAGTGTACCGTTCACAATCAGCGGCGTGGCCCGGCGCCGTGGCCTCGGGTTGCAATGTGTACCGAGCTGATCCGACTCTCAAAATAAGACCTGCGGCAGTAGACGGCGCTCGCCAATGGTGGCTGCTCCAGCCGAAAGGAAGATGTAGCCGGCTGGGCGATGAAGCCGAGTGGCGATGTAGCCGAGTGGCGATGTAGCCGAGTGGCGATGTAGCCTGAGCTGATCTGACTCGCTAGGGTACAAGCTCAGCCGGCGGACTCACCTCATCAACGTGAGAACTCGCGCGCCATTCGACCGCATTTTCGAAAGGTGCGAACGCCTTTAATGTCGATTGACGGTGAATTTAAAGCGCCATGCGACCGAAAGTGCTTGCCTTCTTATAGTCAAGTGCTTCATTGCTATGAAGTTTATACTGATATTCCCGCCTCCGTGCGTGAATCGAACCGCGCGAGATGAAGCGTAGGTTTGATCGCCTTCGCCGGGATCCACCCAAGATTCCCGTTCCGCTTGTCGACTTCCGCCAGGAGCTGTGTTGTCCTTCATGAGCGAGGGAAGTCAACCTTCCCGAACTCTCGTCGATCTCCCGGCGTTGCATCTGCCTGGTAAGTTTCTCTAACTCTTCTATCAGGCGTCGGTTGCTGAGGTGAGAGCGCCTCCACCTCGTTCGTGTTAGCTTGCAATTCTTCTAACGCAATGAGGTCACCGTTCGCTGCTTGCTTGGTCGGGTCCCCGTGATCCTTGGAGGATTAGCGCGTTCCCGGCCAGGTTCCGAGTCGATACTATCGTGAATCGGAACGCTTATATTTGTAAAGGAACCGCCGCTCCCATGTATCTACGCCTAACCGGGATGATGACTTTTTTCAACCGTGAATCGCCGGAGCGCGTGGTCAGCTGTCGACCAAGACGACCGTGGGCTGGAACCTGAGATGCTTAATCGCTTGGCCGGGTAGATCGCAGCAATGTTGGATCTACGTGCTCGATGGATCTCTCCGTGAAGAAGAAATGTATGAAAGAAGGGCCAACGAGGGCTTCGCCCGTGGCCGCCCGATGCCTGCCGATTCTTCCCGAGAAAAAAGAGAATGCTTAGATTGCTTAGTCTCGCGCACCTTCAAAGTGGGTGGAGCCGCCTTGTATTTCAGATCGGATATTGATCCAAATTGGATCGTGACTCTGTGGTCTTTTCCCATTGAGGGTATGTTTCCTCTACATAGTCACTTTAGATTTGAGCAATGGATTAATCAAGGAGTTCATTTGGTATAATCCTCATTCTTGGAGAATGTTCAATCGATGATCTTTATCGCTTTTTCTTCCCTTTATAATAGATCTGACGGGACGAAGAGGATATCTTTTGGCGAATATTCTATCTTCTCAAGTATTTGGAAGGATACAGTCGATCAATGCGGTACGCTTCCTACTTTTCCAAAATCCACGTTGGGGCCTAATGAGCCGCCTCCGTTTCAGCCGCAGGAAGGGACATGGGTGGGGCAAGGACCCTATCAGTTTATCGGCCTGGGTGGAGCCGATACTTTGGCCCAATTCTCAATCCCCATCACTATCCAAGCATAAAGAAGGGTACACATATTCACACTTATGCGTCATAAGGATTTTTCTACGTCTACACTCTTAGTTTTGTTTTTATTTCTCATGGTGCACCTATTAGTTTGAGAAAAGTGATGCAATCATGCATTACTAACTCTAGTAAGAGAGTTGAGTATATTACAAATTTTGAAGTCGCAAAAGATGCCATTTGCCTAAGGAAGTTCCTCATGGAACTTGGGGTTGTTCCCTTGGTTGTACAATCCTTGATATTGTTTTGTATAATGGTGGGATTTCAGACAAATTTAAAAGATCAAAGAAACCACCAAAGAAGTAATATCGAGGAATAAATCATGAGCTGGCTCATATAGGTGATGCAATGGTTGAGAAGATTCTATTTACAAATAACTTAAACCTTTAATACTGAGACATTGACAGGAAGAATCTTTAATGGCCACAGAGATTGCATAGTTCTCAGATAAGTGTTAGTATACTTTGAAGTTTTGAAATGATGTAATAAATTCTTGGATTTATTATTTGTTTAATAAAATAGAAGTTCACTATTATTTATCCTTTTCCATTTATTATATCTTATAAGTGCTCTCGCCTACATCTTCGTGACAAGGTGACTCGAGTACCTTAAGAGTAGCACAAATGATCCATGTCATGGGTTTTGTAATGGATGCTTGTTCATTGTAGATTCATGGGTCTATATAACCTATTAGAGATTGTGTGCACACATAACCTCCTAATTAGATTCGGATGACTAGTCTTCGCATCCAAGATAAGGTTCTACAGTATACTAATACAGGCATGGTTACTTGTAGATAGAAACTATAGTGGATCAAGACTCAAGGCTATCAAATAGTCATGACTTCATGGAACTAACTTATTGCATCATCTCTTAACCTTTAAAGACAATTATAAGTCTATGCTAAAGTTAGGGGTGACTTTGACCTATGGATGAGATAGTAAGATTCATCATATATTCCTTATGAATTGGGTCATTAGTGATAGAAGATAGTAACAAAAGGTATTCTTAATAATTGTACCATGATATTTATTAGATTGAGATATTATGTTCCCTCGAATAATCTTGAGAAGATGTGTTCACAAAAACTATGACCATAGTAATTCCTTAAGCTCTTGACATTATGTCTTTAATAACTAAGATATGTTGGTTGACCAATAATAGGAAGATTTGTAATTAAAAGATATTAGAGGTGGTCTTGAAAGGTCGAAATTTTTTAGCTTGTTAGACTATGGATGCTAATTCATGGGAAACATAAACACAATGGATAGTCACTACTTCTGATCCCAAGACATGGTATCTCTCATGATAAAGATAATTTCAAAGATTCAATTAGCCAAGGATCATGTTAACTCGAAAGACGAATCTACCAAAGATGAAATCCGCCAAGGATCAAGGCGATTCTCACATGGGAAATGAAATCCAAAATGGAAAACACTCAATAGTGTTCTTTATTTGAGACATGTCAATTTCATTTTTGTATATTATTTCATGCTTTTTTTTGTATAATTCTTCTAGTTATAAAGGATGTCTAGTAGAAACTTCACATCAATTTTGAAAATTGCTTCGTTTCAATCTTCATGGTATCAGAGCAGGTGAAATTAATGGCGAATCCATAAACTACTCTTAGCATCCAAGCATTTCATCAATGCTCAAGTCTCATCTCCATCAAACTAAATGCGTCAAACTACCTTTTATGGCGCTCACAAGTTCTTCCCCTTATTCGAAGTCTCAGTTTAATTCATCATCTCCAATATAAAAGGGATATATCATAGGAGATAATGGATACCGAAGGAGATGAGGCCAATGATCAGTTGATACAGACATGGTCTCACAACTATGGTCTACTTAACTCGTGGCTTCTTGGACTCATGATGCTTTTATTGGATGGAATGGAGACTGCGTATGATGTCTGGAACTCTCTAGAAGAGAAGCTTCTATCCATGACCAAAGAAAAAGTAGGAACAACTCACCAATAGACTTCGGGGGTTGAAGAAAGGTGCAAGATCTATTGATGAATATATAAGAGAATTCAAAGGCATTTGTGATGCATTAGATGTAGTTAGAAAACCTATGAATGATCTAGATAAGATTTTTCAACTTGCTCAAGGCCTCGAAAATAAATATATGGATTTTCGAGTGGCAATGTTATCAAAGCCACCATATCCCCTATACACCGCTGAGCCGGCTTACAAGGGCATGAACAAATGGTTATGATAGAAAAGGAGGAGTGTTGACCCAATGAATCAAGAGCAAGCTTATTTTACTCATCGAGGAGGAGCATGAAACCGAGGTGGAAGATTTCATTCTAGAGGCCGTGGCTTCACACAAGCAGGCTGATTCCTTAATAATACTAGTGATCCAAAACATAACGTTCATACCAAACCGGCAACTTCGTGGCTAACTTTAGTTATCACCATCATATGAAAACTCAAAATCTTAAGGTACTTTACATGCCAAATTTGTAATAAGGCAACTATCTCGCCTTATTGTTGGAACATATTTGACTATTCCTATCAAGTAGAAGATATTCCTCAAGCCTTGGCTACTATGGCTCTAAATGAAGAAGAAAAGGATCCTACTTTCTAAGTGGACCCTGGAGTAACAACCCACATAACAAATAATCCAAGTTAAATGACTCAAATAGCTCCTTATAAAGGAAATGATGCAATATTTGTGGGAAATGGAGAAGCTTTAAGAATATTACACATTGGTGAAGCAAGACTGAAAACCAAACATAGAGATCTAAAGCCTAAAAATTTATTGGTCCTGAAATTAAGAAAAATTTGTTGTCCATTGGGCAACTTTACCCTCTAATAACTTATGCTCTTAGAATTTCATCAACCTGTTTAAGGATCGCCAACAAGTGGTAGCAAGAGGGATTAGAAAGGGAGGTCTTTATGCTTTGAAGGATGATATGATTCAAGCATGATAGCTACTAGACTGGCAAGGCCTCATCGGCGTGGCATCAACGATGGGGCATCCACAAACAAAATATATAAAGCTCTAGAAGAAAGAATTTCATTGAAGTGTTCCAGGGATGAAATCAATGGCCGGTGTTAGTTTCCAGTTAGAGAAAATGTAAACTCCTATTTAGTTTAAGAAATAAAACTTCCAGCTCTTGATAAAATTCATTGTGCACCAAATAATTCAACCCCCAGGGATAGATATTATGTTATCTTGTGACGATCAGTACTCTCAGACACTTGGCTCTATCCCTTAAAAAAGGAAATCATAATTTTTGTGTTCCTAAAGTCTGCGAGAATCAATTTGAGGCAATGATAAATTTTTTCGTAGTGATGGAGGAGGTGAGTTCAAATCAACTGATTCAAGTAATAATTTGAATGCGTGGGAATTTTGCAACAAATTTCATGTCCAGGAACTCCAAAACATAATGGGGTCGCTGAGAGAAAGCATAGACACATTGTAGAAATGGGTCTAACAATGCTTTTCCGTGCGAAGCTACCTTTGAGTTTATGGGTAGATGCATTTCTCACTGCTACATATCTCATAAATTGACTACCTTCGACAGTGTTGATAATGGAGAGTCCTTTCTTTATGCTTTTCCATAAATATCCTGAATATAGAAGCTTGAGAATATTTGGTTGCCAATGTTTTCCATATCTGAAAGACTATGGAAAGAATAAATTCTCACCAAGACATCCATGCATTTTTATTGGATATAGTTCATTACACAAAGGGTATAGATGTTTGCATCCTCAATCAAAAGTGTATACATATCTCACACGTAATCTCAATGAAATTTCCTTTCATGTTAAACTTTGCCAAAGAAACCATTTGCATTCCTACGTAAATGTTCTACTTTCAACCTTGGATGCATGGTGTGAGAGTTCAAAAACAATTCCACAAGACAAAGTTAGGAAATGGAACTGATTGGGATGAATCATGCGTACATTTCAGTTAGATTCTCGGAGTTCTTTATAGCTAAATGCATGATTCATGCCTTTTCCATTAATATTATGCTAATCCCTCATATTATACTATTCTATAGAATATGGCGATGTTGGAATAAAAAAGAGCAGCTAAAAGACAGAAAACCGGAGTAGAAGCAGGAATGACGAAAAGGAAGCATCACAGAGCCATGGTCTCGCGTCGCGGGAAGACCCTTCTCCGCGGCGGCACTTTGCCGCAGCTTAAGGGTCCCGCCAGCAGCAACCGTAAAGCCCGAAATCAAAGGCCTCGGTTCGCGCTATGGCCACCTTCGCCGTGGCGAAGCGGGGTTCCCTTTCCGTTATGGGAACTAGAAAAAAACCCTAGCTTTCTGGGCCATTGATGGGCCTGCGTCTCGAGGTATAAAAAGGGAGTAATTTCGAAGCAAAAGGGGAATTGGATCGGAAAGAAGGAGGAGATACAAGAGGTAGAGATCAAGAGAGCCAGATTCGGGAAAGATCGCGAAGACGGAATTTCCTGTAGTTCTTCCTTCAACCTACTTCATGATTCGAATTCTTCAATCTGTAATGAATAATATGATGAACTAACTCTCTTCTCTAGGGTTTTTCCAACCCTAACCACGATTTGATGGATTGATTTTCGGTTTTGGCTTATTCGATTATTAATATGAGTTCATATGTTTGCTTTAATTCTGGGTTTAATTACATGTTGTCCTGGCCAACTGGTATAGTCGGGAGTTTGAGATCGAGAGATAATAACTTCTAGGGACATGGTTAAAGCAACACTTGGGTAGTTGAAGAATAGAGATATTCCAGATTGCAAGTGTGGCATTAGGGTTTGCACATTTAGGCGTTTTGGAGTCGAGGGATTGAGGCAGAGATGCAAGACATCCCACTGGCGAGATAGGCAAATATATCTCGAGAGAGAATATCTTGTAGGAAAGATCAACCCACCAACATAACTCATATAAATCCTTCAATAAGTCCTTAATTGAATTGACGTCCATTAGGAACACAAACAACCAATTGAGAAAATCTGTTTCTTTTGATGATGAAATTCAAGCTGAACAGAATCAGCATTCTGGTCCCATACAGTAACAACAACCCAACTATTCAGCGTGCAAGCATAAATCCAAGCCAATATAGATAGAAGGATTTCTACCAAGTTTAACACTGGCTGTGACGAAGAAGTATCAAGTGCCAGCACTATTAGATTTCCCACTTCTAGTGAAACATCTACTGCTTCTACCGTTGTTGAAACATGAACTAAAACACCTCTTGGAGCTGAAACATGTACTGCTCCTCAACTTGCTGCTGCTGAACCACTCATTGAAACTCCCAATGGTGCTACCAGAATTCTTCCTGAATCTGCAACTACAAGTGGCTACAATCCCTTTACTACTAGCAATCCTCTTGATATTAGCTAGCACGTAATTGTTGATCTCTCACCTCCTCAAAGATGCTAGATAAATGGTCCTCAAGAACGGCACAAAGATAATCCTGGGACTCTCATGATCACTAGAAGTAAACTCAAGAATGACTCAAGTTTGAAGTCTCAAATGATCACTTTTTCTGCAACAAGAGGTAATATTCGTAAGCCAAAGGGATACCTTACTGCATTAAAAATTCCCCATTGGTTTGAGGCAATGCAAGAAGAGATCATACCTTAGCCCATATTGACTCTCGATTTATTCCTAGGCCCTCAACTGCTAATGTTGTGGGTTCTAAATGGGTGTTTAAAACAAAGTTGAATGCAGATGGAACAGTAGAAAAATACAAAGCATGACTAGTTGCTCAAGGTTTTTCTCAAATACTAGGTCTGAAGTAAGCACCGAGAGCCTGGTTTGATAGACTGTCTCAATGTCTTCTTCATTTGGGTTTTTGTTGTGGTAAAGCAGACTCATCCCTTTTTATTCTTCACAAAGGTCAATCCATTATTTTGTTACTTAACTATGTTGATGCCATTATCATCACAGGTAATGATAACAAAATCATTGGTAACCTCATTAATACCTTGAGTGCAGAATTTTCTCTCAAAGACTTGGGACCACTGCATTATTTTTTGGGATTGGAAGTAAAATACATTCGTAATGGGCTGTTTGTATCTCAATCGAAATACATTAAAGATCTTTTGTGAGCATACTAAAAAGATGGAGTACACTTCTATTTCCACGCCCGTGGCTCTCAAGTCTACCATTACTTCATCTGTTGAACGACCTATTGATCCTAGTCAATAGAGGCAAATTGTTGGATCCCTTTAATATCTAACCTTTACAAGGCTTGATATTGTGCATTCTGTTAATAAGGCTTGCCAACACTTCCAAGCACCCACTGAATCCGATTTGAGAGCTATCAAACGCATACTAAGATATTTGAAGGGAACAATTGACTACAGAATCAGATTTCTTAAACAAAGCTCACTTGTCTCACTGGTTTTTGTGATGCTGATTGGGTAGGCTACATGAACACAAGAAGAAGCACTTATGGGCACTATATTTTTCTGGGAGCCAATTGTATTTCTTGGTCCTCTGAGCACCAACCCACAGTTTCTAGATCAAGTTCTGAGGCTGAATATCTGTCAGTTCTGTACTTCTTGGTACTCGCAGAAACAACTTTGGCTTACTTTTCTTCCTTTTCGTGATATAGGGTATTCCACGGCGAACCTCCTCAACTGTTATGTGATAACCTCAGCGCACTCCACATGACAATAAATCCTGTCTTCCATGCTCGCTCCAGGCATATCAAATTAGACTATCATTTTGTCCGCGAAAAGGTTGCCAATGGAGTTCTTGTTACACGTTTTATCCCATCATCTCTACAAATTGCTGATGTTTTCACAAAGGGATTACCTAAGAACTCTTTTCAAGTCTTCCGATCCAAGTTAGGCGTGCACTAGCACGAATTCCTAGCTTATGGGAGCATAAAAAGATACTTCAGCATTCAATCAGAAGCCAAGGATCATGTTAACTTCAACATGCAATCTGCCAACATGAAATCTGCCAAGGATCATGATTCTCTACATGGGAAATAAAATCCAAAATGGAAAACACTCACTAGTGTTCTTATTTGAGACGTGTTGACCCTCCTTTTTGTATATTATTTCATGCCTTTTTTATAATTTTTGTTATAAAGGATGTCTAGTAAACTTCGGTCATCACTCCTTGAAAATTCGCTTTCATTCTCTTCATCTCATTGTTAATCATATATATAGAATGCTAGAGTTCAATTGATTATTGGTAGTAGGAAGTTGAATAAGTTTCAGAATAGAATTTTTAGTGAGTTACTACTCTTATGGGTCTTTGTATGGTGGATTTCTAAAAACAAATATATTTAATATTTAGGAATGTAGTAGCAGAAGAAGACACAACATTACCTAGCCATATTCCGAATGCATTCACCCACCGAATCCGTTTCTTTTCTTTTCTACATTTGCTATTGTCAAAGAAAAAAAAAAGTAGTGAAGGTCAGTAGGATCATGATGAATGAATGGAAATCATATCCTTAGGACCCAATTTGAATTTCCTCACATATGTGGTCTAGTTCACATCAAGCCATTTACGAGTTGCTTCGCTTCTGGAATAAATCCTTCATCGGCCAGAGATGTCTAATTGACAACTTAAGTGCTTGCTGATGCTTCTACCGACCTAGTTGAAGAATTCGTCTCATCCTGGTTTTTGTACATGCATGAAAAGGTTCAAAACAAATTTACTTTTCATGCCCGGCATTTACACGAGGAAGGGCAAAAGACAATATATTTTCAAATATTTTCCAGCCCATTTCAATTATTTTCCTTTATTTATGAACATTAACTAATTTTACAATATATAAATTTCTAATTATAATTAGTTCTCAATAATGAAACCAAACATAAAGAAACTACTTTCCTTAGTATTTTTTTATTGAGGTTGTGTTTGGTTTTTAGATAGTACCAAGGAAAGAACAAAATTCTAATAAACTGATCTTCTTTATGTTTCTTGTTTATTTAATGGAAAATCTCAAAAGAAACCATATATAAATAAATTACTTAGAAACTCACATATTTTTTAAATTATTTAATCTTTATATAGATGAAATACTATAAATAAAATAAGTTTGAAGTAGCGAATTATAATAAAATGACGGATTTAACTTTATTGTTTGTTTTATCTAGTTTTTCTTCCTCTCTCTCTTTCTATTTTTTTTTCTTGTGAATTTTCCCTCAAATTTGAGAAACCAAACATAGCCTTAATTCTTAGGAATCAAATTGAGCCACAAGGTTGGTGATCCTTGGTTCGTTTGGCTTTGGAATACCTATATAGTTATGTGAATTTTTAGAGTAAAAAAATTTGTTTAAACTCCAAATTTTAGATAATAAATTTTGGGAAATAAAATGCTCAAATTCACAAATTTGTAAAAAGAAGAAATAGTTTACCCCCCCTAACAATGCGGATTAAAGAAATAATAAGAGAAATGAATTATTAAAATGCTAAAATAAAGTACTTGTGAAGCATGAAAGCACATTCCCACTACATCAAATCGAAACCGAACCGAAAAATAGGTTAATCGAATCGATCGGTTAGTTTTTGGTTTTGGTTTTTTTTTTTTCATACAATTCTTGATTTCGATTTAGATTTAGGTTTACAAAATACAAAAACCATGATTTTGGTTAATCGGCCAAAAAAAAAAACTTAAAATTTCAAATATAAAGGACAAAATTTTATTCTTTAATATTTCATGATATCTCATTTCGGAATATATTATTTATGAGATATGCATATATATTCAGGAATGTTAGATTCTTGAAAACAATTAAAAATATATTGAAAGAAAATTATTAAATTATTTTTTCATATTTTAAAAGATAAAGGATAAATATTTTCTAATTGGTTTTTTTTTTTGTGTCTTTATCTATGAAAAAGTCTAAAAACAAGATGTTGTGTTGGTAAATATTTAGGTATATTACAAGTTTAATCATGTTGATTCTGGTTAACCGAAGATTTAGTTAACCATGTTGACGATTAGGTTTTTGGTTTATATAAATAACAAAACCGAAAATCAATGATTAGTTTATTTTTAGTGACATGGTTATGTTAATCCAACCATGCTCACCCCTACTAAAAATCATGTGTTACCGCCTCGGTAGGATTGATGCGGGCATAGGAAATTATCACTAACCTTTTAGCCAGGGATACTAGTTAAAACCCCGCTATATTTCTTCTCGACTATGACTCATATATACCCTACTTAAGCCCTTTCATGTTTCCCTCTCCATCTTCTCGCTCTCGTAAGGACTGTAATTTTTCGTGTGTAAGATGATCTATCACCTTGATCTCTTTCGCTCTAGTCTCCTTTCTCTCTCACCCTAGGGTTCCCTTTTTTTTCCACCTACTAAATCGTAAGATGCGTCGATAATAACCTTCACCTAGCCTTTTCTAATCTCCTCGTTTATACTTCTTTTCACTTTTTTTATTGGATTTTAATTTTTCATTCTTCTCCAATATTGCTAGATTTTGATTTGGATTTTGTACGGACTGACTTTGATTTTTCATTCTTCTCCGTTTTTTCTAGATTATTCTTCTTCAACCTTGAATCCATAGCCTAATGATGAACCATAGATATTTATGCAGTACAACTGCTAAACCTGATTCCGGGGAAGGACAAAACTCAGGTCAGAGTAGCGATACTGGAAAAGCTGTTTGAGGTAGGGTAATCTATACATACTGGCGTTATTCCATTTCTTTCCTGTTATTTGACGCAGCTTCAAGGTGATTCTTGATCAGGAAATGTGGTCATTTTTGGCTATTACTCTTCTTAATTTGTCAGAGCGGTGCGGCAAACTAGGGCTGATCTTAAAGTTATGGTCAAGAGAGGGTTTGCTGCCAAATCTTTTGATGCTAAAAGATCTATCCTGGAAAACATTTATTAAGGGTGTAGAGATTCTGTTATCAGCTTCATTGTTGGTGTTGCATCAAGTCTTGTTCAGAGATTTTTTTTCTTCAAATGCTTCAAATATTGTCAATTCACCAGTCTTTTTTTTTTTTTTTTCTCTTAATCTTTTCCTTCTAAAATGATAAGAGCATCTGCCACAAAGAGATTCACATGTCAAGGCATTCCAATTTATTTCTTTCATCGATCTTGTGAATTAAAATGATTTTCTGAATTGCTAATTGCAGCCTGTTTCAGGTTTAGCTTGTTTCTGCCTGTTTGCACTAGAGCAGGATTGGTCTTCTACTGTGATAAGGAAAAGAAACGACATATAGGAGGTAGATTACCATGGTGAGTTTGATACATGTAAGTTTTGGTTGCAGAATTGATGTGTTTGCATAATTATATGCTTGTTTCTTCCTAGGCTGAATTAAAATTGCCAACCTTTGAATAAATAGAACTAAGACTAGAGAACACATACGAAAACTAGTGAAGTAGGTTGTCGCTATTCTACAATATTTGAGCTTAACTCTTGCATGCTACGCCTAGAATATTGGAACTCCTTGACAAAGCCCATGATACAGTAGCTCTTCTTGCTTGTTTTCAATAGTTTAGTCCCTTAATTACTTAAATCATGGGGCAGTCTATATCAACTTCCTACTTTTTTCTCTGAATGTAGTGATTTGTAATTTTGAATTCCTTTGGTTAGAATATCCTCTTTTATTTTTATTTCCTTCTCTGTTTGATATATTTCCTTTGTTAATTGAAAGACTTTGGAATAGAATTGGGGAACTAAATTAAAAAAACGTGGAATCAATTGAGGGTTATCTAACTATTTTAAGATGCTTAACTAATAGCAGTTGTGCTGAATCTTCAGTTTAACTCATCATCAACCTCTTAATAGCTTTCTTAACATCTTAAGATGTTAAATCGCTTATGTTAGGACTGTTTGAATCCTCAATAGTCTTCTCGCTTCCAAATTTGAGGTCGATCGAAGCACCGGTAAATTCCAATTTCCTAAAAATGGCAAAATCAGAATTTCGTTACAAAGTTGAAATTTCGTCAAAAATCCAAAATTTATTCTCTAAATCCTGATGATGAAACAGATTTCACCGTTGGGAATCGCCTCACAAATCTAGCTAGCACGTCAATTTCGTTGAATTCGAGACAACCGAGTTGGCATTTTTGAGGCATCGCTTTCGTGCCGTGAAACGGCTTGCGATGCGTAATTAAAAGTCACATATAACACGTACCATGTGCCATGCTGGTACAGATAAACGATGAAAACGACGGCCGAGATAAATGAATGTAAAACTCAGAAAAGTATGACATAAATTGGCCATTTCAAATCGATTAAATGAGAAATGCCAAAATAGTAAGTACTTGTTTCTCCAAACTAAAATAAGAAAACGTGCTATGGTTTTTTAGTTACAAAGAGTTGGATATTTGGTTTGTAGAGAGAGTATCCACTTCTCTCTAAGTTTCCCAAGAATCCACCATCGAAGTCTCTCGAAAGAAGCATGAAACATTCTAAGTGGAGAGGCCTACGCGCGGTACTGATTTGGAGGAGGCTCGACAACTCCAGGTGTGGGCTCTCCCATCGCTTTATTCTTTATTTAAGTACTTTGTTAATGTTTGAGTTCAATGAGGCCGCCAGGACGCTTGACGATCCCAAACTGGGACCGAATCAAGAGGCTTTTGAAACCCAAATGGTGCAGCCTGACTGCCCAAGGCTGAATTAAGTTTTAATTGTGCATTTGTGTGTTAATGCATGCTGATGCATTTAAATAAATGGTCAGAAATCTCAGGTTCACTTGCTTAACTCGACGACAGGATTGTCGTGAATAAGAATCGAGGGTTTCTACTATCTCGAGAATAAGTGTTCACAAAATACCTGTGGAAATAATGTGTTTGGGGTGAGTAATTCAAATCGAAGTTGTTTCAGGTTTGATCATTAGCCCACGTGGAGCTAATTTGATGTAATTGATGGTGAAATTACATGACATGCTCAGGTGATTTAAAATTATGTGAATATATGCATGATTATATATTTGCATATGTTATGTAATTGAAATGGAATTGGCATCATGCATTACATATGCAAAGACCCCAGACGATAGATGAGGCATGAGTAATTCTCGAGAGAATGGTTCGAGGGTTAATCTAAAATAATGAATAATATCTGAGGGTGTCCAAATAAAATATCAATCGCCTGAGTCACCAATTGATATACATCTGAGGGTAGTCCATACATAATATCAATCGCCTATTCCAATTGATATATATTACCTGAGGGTTGTCCACAAAACAAATAAAAACTAAGGTTCGGCACGCCGTCGCAGTGAAGCGAGCTTCGGGAGGACTCCTGGATATGAGATGATCGCTAGGACATTCAAGTAGGATCATGCATTTACTGAATGTATGTTTTCACTGAGCATCAGATACGCACTAGTGGAGAGTAGCCCACTTTAGTATGATTCACTCATCGAGCATTAGCTTACCTTAATGAGGGCATATTTTACGGTGCACAAAGAGCGTGCGAGGAGATGGCTCGTCCTAGAGACTGAGTTTTAGAAGAAAGTCGGAATGTGGCTTTTGATGGTTTTGCTATGTGCTAGAATTCTAGTATTTTAATATATGTCAGAGCAAGAGTAACTTTGAACTCTTGAAAACTATTGGATATAGTTGGTTTATATTGACGATGAGTATTTGCGGGTAATGGGCCCAAGAGGCCGTTTACCTCGGGACATGTGATATCATTGTGATTGATGCTGATCGGGACAAAGTTATATTACTGTTATATTCGCAGAGCTCCCGACAAAGGAGACTCGCCTCGATTTTTGTGAGAGATGCCTGTCACCCGACATTCACGAGTGTTTCCGCGTCGACGAGTAGTCAACGACTCTTGACGGGCCGCGCAATCAGACGAGCTTAGGTATACGAATACCTAGGGAGTTCGGGTTTGGGTATCCATCAACACTAGGTGTGGTTCGATGCTAAGTGTAGGTATAAGACTACCTAGGAAATCACGGGACAAAACTAGGACACTACATACATGTGTTTGTCATGTTTTGTGTGATTTGATGTTTATAACATGTGTGATCATGTGTTTGTTTGATGAATGGTGAGTATGTTCATGTTATGTATTGTATGGTTTGTGTGCTTAGCAACAGCACATGGGAAAAGTCAGGAGCTTATACGGAGCGAACCGGAAAAGAAAATGAAGAAAATAAATTTTATAAATTTACAGTTTAAAGATGAAGAAAATAAATTTTTTAAGGTTTTATAGTGTAAAACTGAAGAAAATAAATTTTTATAAATTTATTTGAGTATTCTGGAAAATGAAAAAAAAAAAAATAGGTGTATGTTTTTTGGTATTTTCCAATGGCTGGAATATAAGGAAAAACGAAAAAAATTCGTAACCTGAAGCCGGCCACGCTCCAATCGTACAGGATATCAAAATTTGTATCGTGACTTAGGCTTGTTGGAAGTGCAATGGGCTAGAGGTTTGTATTGCAATAGGGTAGAAATTGTATTGTAAGAGGTGGCTGGATTGTATTGCAGCCTGGGGGAAAATAGTATTGCAGGGTTGCATTGTATTGCAATAGAGAGTGCAGTAGGCTGGAGAGAATTGTATTGCAATAGGTTCAAGTGTATTGCAGAGAAGGTCACAATACAGTGGTTGTATTGTGACAAAAAGAGCTGGCTGCTGGAGAGCTGTATTGCAATACAGTGTATTGTATTGCAACAGGCTGACTTGGCTAGGGAATTGTATTGCAATACATAAGATTGTATTGCAAAAGTGTGGAGGACCGGTTGTATTGCGTAGGTCAACAGGTGTGTCAGAATACAAATATTGTATTGCGTGCCGGAAGGCTAGTTGGTCGAGGCATCTGTATCGCAATACGCTTCACCAGATTGCGCGGTGCGGGCAAGAAGGTCAGGTAATAGGTCACAATACACAAAGTGTATCGCGGACCAAGAGGAGCCGAGGTCACTGGCCCGACGCGACCCAAGCCTCGCGATACGACCAACCAGCGTATGCCTAGCCACGATACGCCGGCCAAAGGCCACACACGACGACATAGTTACACGACACTGGCCAAAGGTGCGCGTCAAGCTCAATAGGCCGTTAAAGTTTTGTACCGACTCGCTGACCCGCCACTCGCATCGCTCCTCGAAATAATTTTGACACTGCTCATCACAAAAATTTTCAAAAAATTATAAATATTAAATATTTAATTAAATAAAATAAAATCAAATAAAATTAGACAAAATTTGCGAAAAAATAAAATTTTCAAAAATGAAATTTTTGTTGATAAAAATGTTTTAAATGTGAGTAATCGATTGCCTCAGACACTGTAAATGCAAGGACAATGTGTATACATTGACGGCGTGTAAGGAATAGTGTCTCAGGGTCGGTTTATGCCTTGTAGATGTCGTATTAGATCGAATCGCATTGAATTATGTCGATATTAGTAGAGGATCTAGACATGAGGTTTAGCCCATGAAGTAATCGGGTCGACACCACCGTTTGATCGCAGGCTTTTACCGAGGTCAGAGGTATTGCGCCAGCCGCCATCGCACAGCCGGTATAGCAGTAATAAGGAGGTCCTAGTAACCTCCGTAGTTTAGTAAGGGCACATCAATTCCTCCGACATTCTGTGGGGGAGGAGATCCGATACGGGCGCACCATCAAGTTCGCACAGATTAGTTGAAGGTGTTGGGAGGTTATGGAAATTACTCTAACACTACCAGATTAGACTAAATTCGCGGTTCCAAAGAGCCAGGGCCCTAATATGGTGGAAAATGGGCAAGGACTCCTGTGAGACCTTAGAGGAGCTTTTGTATGTGAGTTCTCCCTATAGGTATTAGGGCGAGAACAGGATGATATGTCGGGGGTTGCGAATTGAGATCTCGTGACTCTACTCATAGTAATTTGAGGATCATGGACATGTCGAGTCTCGAAGGTCATCCTAGGGATGGATCAGCCGACAAATGGCAGGTCGTTATCACTGACAGAGCGTAGGAGGGCTACCGCCACACGCAGGATCTGCACTCGTGGTGGTATTTCAGGACAAGCATGACATTTTACCCCGCACTCTGCATACGAGTCCAGTGTCAGGGACAGTTAGCGGGTTGGCTAGTGAGCCTTACCCTAGAGGACGAGGAGAGACCAGACTTGGATCTACCTTGAGTAGTGTGCGATTATGTGGATGTTTTTCTAGATAAGCTACCTGGACTACCTCCACAGAGGGTAAGAGACCCCCAGATCGAAGCCACGCCGGTATTTCACCACCCATATGACTCCGCATAGACGGGGCCGCTGAGTTACAGGAACTCAGAGTCCAGCTACATGAGCTATTGGACAAGGGGTTCATTAAACCGAGCACTTCACTATGGGGCGCTCCGGTTCTATTTGCGAAGAAGATGGACAAGACCCTTCGACTGTGCATTGACTACAGGCAGTTGAATAAGGTTACGATCAAAAATCGATACCCATTACCGAGGATTGATGATTTGTTTGATCAGTTGAGAGGAAGGCGAGTCTACTCCAAGATGTAATCTTCGCGACCGGTTACCATCACTGAGGGTTGTGGAGACAGATATCCCTAAGACAACATAGACGCTAAGCATGGGCACTTTGAATTTACTGGTGATGCCCATTGATCGACGACGCGCCACGCATTCATGGACCTCATGCATAGGGTGTTCCAACCTTATCTAGATCGCTTGTCGTAGTCTCGTGGATGACATCTTCGATCTACCTCAAATGAGTGGGAGCATGGGCATCACTGACGATTGTTTTACGCTTGTCGAGTACCATCAACAGACACAAGTTCGCAGGCGCGAAGCTTGCCATCGAGGTGATTTTGGGACACGTGGTGTCAGATCGGGCGGTCGCTGGACCCAGAGAAGGTCGAGGCCGGATGAGTCGAGAGACCGAATGTCAATCTTCGAGATAATGTAGTTTCGGGATCGGGCCGTATTACAAGAGATTCGGAATGGGTCAAGTTGTCCATTCGGCGGATCGTAGGACTTCGCCACGATATGGACTCCATGGTCGGGATGGCCTCCGGCCATAGAGAGAGAGATCGGTGATGCCTGAGCACTCGGATGCGGTGTGTTGGTAGCAAGAGAGAGGATCAACCCTTCTAGTTCGGGGAAGGCGTAAGACTTCGCTTCACACGAGCCTCGTGACCGTGGCCAGATCGGGCATGTGAGACAAGATCGCTTTCCTAGAGACAGGTGGATCCTAGAACTTTGGGACAATAGCCTCGGCTAGTCAGAACAGAGAGTATATGGTTCATTCCTCCAAACCCTAAGACGTAAGAGGAACCTAGCTGGCTTTGGAATATATTAGCACTTCCAAGAAGACAGATAAGCCGTAGGGGCCAGAAAGTGTGTCGAAGTCGTGGATTAAATCGTGAGTTACGCAACGAAAGCCGAGGGACCTTAGGTGGTAGACATATTGTTGTTGACGCTTCGATACGGATGAGTCGATAAACACGGTTGTTAGTATCGGGACCTGCAATGTCATTATACCCGACACGACCTCGAATCGGGGTTTGGAGGTTAAGGCCTTTAGAGAAGCCGCTGTGAATAGATGTTCTCCCTAGGATGTAGGTGAGAGTTGACCCGATAGGCCTGGATTAAGGAGTGAGAGATCTCCGAGATTCTCGGGCTTCGTGGACCCCGGGATCGGGTGTCACGGAAGATGGGCATTATCAGATTCGCTACAAGACTCCAGAATATCGCTGCCGAATGCGCGGTGCACGGTATCGGTCATTCACCACTCTTGGTGAGTGTGGGCTGAGTTTGTCTCTAGGACTATGTCCAATGAAGACTGTAGTTCGATTTAGTAAATGAAGAGTAATTGAGTGTGTCAGGGCAAGCAAAACTGGGTCGCATCCCCTAAGGTGAGAACTGGAGTTGTGGTGTAAGAGACCCTGTGGAGATATCCCTAAATTTCGTGCGGTAATGTAAGAGGCCTGGCGCAAATAAGAGTTAAGTTAACCAAGATGAAAAACACACACAGTTATCACGTGAGACTTAGAGTTTCGAGTGGGATGTGGAGTCGGGAGTGACTTCTAGATTTGATACCCCTTTGAAATTGTATTAGTGTTGTCGAGTTTACAAGGGCTCAATATAAGGACGCCATACATGACATGGACTAGGCTGGCGGTCCATTGGATTGTCACAACAGGACTGAAGGCTCATTACTACACAAAAAGTAAGGGTTAGGTAGGTTACACGTTGTGTGGATTATATATTAGTGTTAGAGGACATCATGAGCACACATGTCCCGATCATAAGGGCAACCGGGAAGAAAGACTCGCCTCAGTGGAATTCTACAACAATAGTTATCAGGCGGGTATACAGATGGCACCATATGATGCATTGTATGGGAGGCCATGTAGATCACTGTTATCTTGGACCGAGGTGGGAGAGAGTTCCATCACTGGTCCTGATCTGATTAGAGACACCCTGAGGAGGGATCCTCGAGAGGACAATACTTTCTCACGCTTGTGAGCTTGTAAGAGCTATGTGTTATGTAATGACGTCGAATTCTTAGAGCTCGAGGTCAGATCACAAGCCAAGGTGATGCCTGGCAGAGAGGTCGCCCTAAGAAACACGGACTACGCCTAGATTTACTGCCTTCGAGATTGAAGGATCCCGACCCGGATTAACCTCATGAACCCGAGGGGACCTCCCGGCACTCCAATGGATATAGAAACTTTCCTTAAAACAAAGAAATAAAACCATGGAGCGAACCCATTTTTACAATCCTTAACATATCTTTAGAAAATAATGCGGAAGCTTGGCGGTAATTTTTTTTCTTTCTTTTATTTTTCAAACACTTGGATTTTTCGTAAAATAATTATTTCCCTCTGCTTTTCTGGATTCTTCCCAAATTTACAAAAACCCGAAAACATTTAAAAAACACTTCTAATCTTTCAACTTCAACTTCTCAACTTCCATTTTAGGAATCAGCCCACAACCCAACCAAACACAATATATACATACATACATTATTTACTTCAAATCATCAAACATTCAAACCTTCTTCAATTCCATGCATTTTTATTAGAAGATTTGGGCTTGAGCCGGACTTAAGCCGACCGCCACGCACTGGCCCACCGAGACTGCAGCCCACGTAGTTCCTTTTCAAAATATATACATATATACATATATACATGACAAAATATCCAATATATACAACGCCAAAATGTATATACAATGAAATCGCCGTCGCTCCTCAATGGCTCGACCACCGGAGACAGAGGGTACTCGACGGCACCTCGTCTTCTGTCCCGAAATATTTTTGAAACATATGGAAAAGAATGAGCTAAAGGAGCCCATGAGTGTACATTTTCATTAAGATAATACGATATACCAAAGTACGGCACACTTATACAATTAAAATCTATTTATGCCTTAAACTTTCTTTATACAATTAAAAATCCATTTATGCCTTAAACTTTCTTTTATACAATTAAAAATCCATTTATGCCTTAAACTTTCTTTCTTTCTTTCTTTCTTTCTGATGGAACCTAGATAAAACACACCGTAACGGCTTCGGCACCGATTCCGTGAGGGATGTCACATCTGGCCATAACCACTACGCCGCTGAGAAACTCACGCTTGCATAGGGTTCCAAATACAGCACCTTTATCACGTAAGGATATTACTCTAGACACCTAATCTCTCCTGGGTTAGTAACCTATAACTTTACCCTCTAAATCCTTACACGCTTAAGGTACCTCGGCAGATATCAGTCATAACAGGGTAACCATCAGTAAAACATTTATCAAAATATATTTATAAATCCATTTAAATCTTTTACTTTATCATGAAAACTCATATATATATACAAATATACATATGCATTCTTTACACATTTTTTTTAAACTTTCATAATGCCTTAACATATGCATACATATATAATTTAATATAAATATATATATTGATGTAAGATAACACGTACATTAAAATTTCTATTTACATCAAAACTTTCATTTAGGCAATATAAATATTTACATTAAACTTTCATTTTAACATCAAAATCATTCACTTTTAAAACTCAATTTGCAAAACATCATTTTTACACTCACAGTTCACCGCTCAATCCCGCTTGCTTCCCGTCGAGTTCCCGTTCCCGTCCGATAGTCCTTTTCACCTTTTTCAAGAAAACCACAACTACACATTAACCATAATTTCCATCTAATCCACCATATACACTCATTCCTATATTCTTATTCCTCTAGGAATCTATTTTACTTAGGAATTGGAATCAATCCCCTCGGATCATCCCAACTAAAGTTATGGCATTTTCATGCCAACTAGTCAATTTACCGATTACACTAGGGACAGTTTGTATTACTTTTTTTTTTTCCAGGGTCTTAACTTCATATTTGACATCATCTCTTTGTACTATTTTAAAGTTAAGGTGCTAAGGGTTCTTCAAATTGAATCAAATCAACCGGAGCACCGAAACCTCGAGTTACGCTCCTAAACAACCGGCTAATCTATATTCAAAACCGAACTGTAGCGGCTTGCCACGGCCCTTACTGGTGTGAATTTTTGGGCCACTTATAATCAGAATTTGACGATGCCTATTTCTATATGTTTGATTCTCATTGAAGTCTATTTTAACTAGAAACTTTAATTACTCAAATCGGATCAGAAATGAGCAAGTTATGGTCAAATATTTAACCGGTCGAAACAGAAAATGCAGCATTTCCCGTACCGGTATCACCCCTTGAATTTTTTTCCAAATTTGCTTCTTTTTGCCACTTTTGCTACCAATTAACATCATACAACTTCTATAATTCATATACCTCAAGAATTTACATGGAATTCATCTAAAAACAACTCCACAACACTTGAAATGAGTGCTAGAACCTCAAACCTCAAAACCCTGTGGAAAAATCCAAGAACTCAACCTAGGTCCAATTTAATCTTTTTAAACATCATCTAATTTTGATTTATTCCATGTTTATTTCTCCCAATTGGGGGTTTTACTCTCATAACCCCAACAATTCAAGAGCTATGTACTTTGCACAAACCTAGACTAAAGGAGAAACAAATCTTCATCCAAAACCTTAGGATTCATATCAAAATCCAAATTACAAAGGGATTCCATACCTGATTTTCGACTGTCCCCCTTCTCCTTCCTCTTCCTCTTCTTCCCTTCCTTTCTCCCTCCTTCTTCTAAGAAAAAACCGTGAAGCCCTAAAAACTTAGATGAGACCAAAATGAGTTTGTCTTTGTCTCATGTCCTTTTAGTCACAATTTTCCTTTAATTGCACTTAAGTCCACAAGCATTCAATATTGCACATTAACTCGATATTTATATTATGGCCCATCTCTAACTTACTATGCCTTACATATCCTTTTAAGTTAAATGACAATTGTACCCTCTTCTTTTATTACTATCTCGGTTTTCTAAATTATCATTTCATAATTTCATCTCCAAATATTACAATGTAACATTTAATACTGTGATACGCCTACCAGATCATGCATCAGACACCTCCCTGGATCTGCGTTACGTAGATAATCGAGAGGTAGGAACTATAGCTTACAGTTACAAGTACGCCTACCATGATTGTGTGTCTACGAGGTATTTCACGCTCCATGCTCCTAAGTATTACTCCGCATCAGCCTGTGTGGTGGATCGGGGATTGATAGAGGTTCACACTCACACCTTCTGAGGAGGGACCAGCATTTTAGATACCGCGGAACAAAAGGTTTTGCGACGCAAGACCGTGAGGCCAGGCGAGCGCATTCATGACGACACTATGGAGTGGAGGAGTCAATGTGAGCGAGACACATGCGTGGCCACATATCCTTCTCGCTAGGGATGAAGGCAATGAAGTTTAGTCGTTTAATATTTAAATGACGCACTTATACTGCATGGTAGAGTGCACGTTGTATATGCATGGAGTGATTGTGATTGTCCGTAATTTCAGGACGAAATCTTTGCTGAGGGAGAGATAAGACCTGAAATTCCAATTTCTGGAAAAAGGGCAAAATCGTAATTTCGGTTACAAAATTGAAATTTCGGTCAAAAATCCAAAATTTATTCTCTAGATCTTGGATGACGAAATGGATTTCACCGTTGGAATCGCTCGCAACGAAGCAGTAAGTCAATTCTCGTGAATTCGAGACGCCTGAGTTGGCACGCTGAGGCATCGCTGCTTCGTGTCAGAACGGGTTTGCTGTGCGACCTAAAGTCACATATAACACGTACCTACAGTACATATGGCATAAGTAGATAATGATGAAAATGGATCACGAGATAGTGCCGAATGTAAAAACTGGGAAAAGAAGGACATAATGGTCATTTTGAAATTGATTAAATGAGAAAATGCCAAAATAGTGTACAGTACTTGTCTTCTCCAAATTCAAAAGGGAAGAAAACGTGCTGGAGGAGGGGAGAAAGCTACAGAGAGTTGGATATTTGTTTGTGGGTAGAGAGATCCGACTTCTCTCTAAGTTTCCCAGAATCCGACATCTAAATTCGAGCAAGATGGAAAGCTACTCTATGGAGAGGCTCACGTTGCGGTACACCGACTCCGAGGAGTTTTGACATACCCGAGGTAGTTCTCCCTACTGGTTTTATTCCTTTATTTGGCATTGCTAACGCTCAAATTTCGAATGGTGTCGTGGAGGTTATGCTGGATCTGGCCCCAAATCTGGGACCTAATTGTTATAATTTTTGAAACTCAATGGTGCGTACCGTGGATCGGTCCAATTCCGCTGAATTGGGCTTTTAATTGTGCATTTGTGTGTTAATGCATGCTTTGATATGAGGCCTAAATGGCCGTGGAAATTCGGGTTCACTAAGGAACCGATGATTGGTGATTTATTCGGGAATAGTAAATCGCAGGGGTGGTGGTTTCACTAATCCCGAGAATAGTGTTCACAAAATAATTTTAGAAATAACGTGGGTCAAGTGAGTAATTCAAATCGAAAGGTTCGTGTTTGATCATTAGCCCACGGAGCTTTCAATTCTTCATGTAATTGATGGTGAAATTACATGACATGTTTGTGTGATTTAAATTATGTGAATATACATGATTATATATTTTGCATGTATTATAGAATTGAAATGGAATTGGCATCATGCATTCCATATGCATCGGGGCACCCTAGACGATAGGAGGAGTGCATGAGGTAATTTCGAGAGAATGGTTCAGGGTTGTCTAAAAATAATGAATATATCTGAGGGTAGTCCAAATAAAATATCAATCGCCGAGTCGGTCCAATCGATATACACTCCAGAGGGTAGTCCACATAATATCAAATCGGCCTGAGACGGCCCAACTGATATATATACATCGGAGGCTTGTCCACAAACAAATAAAACTAAGGTTCTATACGTCAGCTAGGGCAGTGTGAGTGAGTCTGGAGGAATTCAGATATGAGATGACTGGCTAGACATTCAAGTAGGATCACACATTTACTTGAATGTATGTTTTCATCGGGAGCATTGCATATGTACTAGTGGAGAGGTCTACTTAGGGTGATTCCACTACTGAGCATTAGCTCACCCTATCGAGGGATATTATTTACGTGTACATGAGCTAAGGATATAGACGATCATCCTAGAGATTGAGTATTAAAAGAAAGCCGGAAATGTGGCTTTGATGGTTTACATGTATTAGAATTCTAGTATTTTAATATATGTTGTATAAGAGTAACTTTGAACTCTTGAAACTATTGGATATAGTCGTTTATATTGATGCCGAGTATCAGGTAAGGGCCCAAGAGGCCGTTTTTACTCGCATATAGATATCATGTGATTGATGCTGATCGGGGACAAAGCTATATTGTGTTGTATTCGGGGTAGAGCTCCCCATACAAAGGAGTACTCATCTGATTTTCGCAGAGATATCCGTCACCCGACATTCACGAGTGTTTCCGAGGGTTGACGGTAGTCAACACCTCTGATCGGGCCACAAAGGACACCAACCGAATCTTTTACTTTAAAATGACCTCTACCACTAACATGATTTCTATGTTCTACCCTAGTGGAGTATCTTCTTTAAAATAACACCATAAATAGTTCATGTGTGAAAGGCTAACTTGGGAAGATTCTAAACATCAATCCCAAGAATTTCTCCTCTTAATTATTGGAATAATATGCTGCTTGTAAGTATTTGATTGACAAGCTCTCATTTTGGTTAGACTTTTGGTTGAATAGTTTCAAATAGATAAGTAATGGAAGGTTATATAGTTGATACATGTTTGTTTTATTAATTTTATTTTGATAAATGTAGATGTTACAAGAATACACCACTACCACTAGAGTGAATGTAAACGGTTCATTAGACCAAAGGGAAATGCCTTTTTTTATTCTTCTCTCTGCATCATTCTAGTTGGTATCTGTCACTAGTAGGAAGCTAACATATTATACTGAGTAAGACATTGATATAGGGCATACTTTGAGTGTCAAATGATGTTTCTTTGCAATCATTACTTTTTCTTCCTCTTGGCGTAAATAATAGCTGGTAAAGATATTTAGATTTCCCGACTAGAAAAAAATGTATTGCCAGTTAATATACATAATAGGTTACGCAGGTGTTATGCCATTAAAATGTGAGAAGGTTTACTCTCAGTAAGATGAATTTGCCTCTATATTCTAATTCTTTTCTAGACATTCAAGTATTATTGAATTGAGGCTATGGGTGCATATGACATTTTATATAATTCTCATTTCCATGTAGTCTATTACAAATTAACTGGAAATAGAATAATTGTTAGTTTTTATGTCATCTTTTATCTCTGATCTTTACTTCATTTTTAAACAACATTTATCTAAATCTATGGTGATTGTTGTGAGTACTCATTATTTATATTTTCTTCATCAGGAGTATACAAAAAAAGAGGAGAATTGCTTGTCATAGGGTATTTTCGTACAGAACTTGCTGAGGCTCGTGAAACTCTCCAATATTCCAGCTAAATTCGGGCCACATACCATTATTGAGCTCTGTGCTCGAACCATATAGAAGGTGTTGCTGTCCTTAGCACTTGCGGTCAAAGGAGGGCAGAATGGGATGTCAGAGGTATTGTACTGCATAATTTTCGTTTTCCTATGGGGGGAGAAAACTTTGATGACAACAAACAGGTTGTGAAATGAATTCCTTGATCATTGTCTGCACAAATTCTTATTCATATGCTTATTTTAGGTTCCCAAGCAACTCAGCATAATCATTAGGGGAGTTCTGTCTTAAAAGCTCGCAGGGTTTTTTACCCAATCACTTTGGTACTGATGGGAGTAGGAGCTTTTAATGGTGTTTTTTAGAAGAAAATTGTACTTAGTTAATGTAAAACACTAGATAGATGAATGGATCATTTTATAGTTATATTTTAATTACTTATTCGAATATTTGAATTTGTAGCCATGATGACACAATTTCAGAATTTCAATAAGAAATTATTTACAAAAATACTATATATAATTTGATCTATAGGTGTAGTCCAATATACATAATATAATGCAAATTCGTCTAAATTTGATAATATAATGTATAATATTATATCTTCCAATTAAACTAATCGTTAAATTGTATAATATACTAATCGCTCAAATTTCTGACAATATAAATGGTTAATATTATATGTTTCAACAAATGAACTTTAGACACTGTCCTAATTCTATTGACCTAAAAAGACCCTCTTTTGAGGTGGTCTAAATATAATTCATTAATTTGATGATCGATGAGTACTAAACTCATCTATTTTTAATCCATTTTTTGGCATGTTTAACAATTTTAGGATCTATTTGTGGCACCAATTATGGAATATTCATCAACTTTTTTGGTTTTGCGTGTGTTAATTGAAAAGAGATAAAACAAGTAGAAAAGAAGCAAAAAGTGAAAATGCGCTAGCCTCGTGTCGACATAAAGCCAGATGTCAAGCACACAAAATTCAAGAGCTGCCTTGAGAACAGGTCGCGATGCACATGCGAAGCTACGATGCAGGGCAACGAGAAGATCAAACCTTGTCGCCACGCACCTTTCTAAGGCGACAAAGAGACCAAATTGGGCCAAAATTATGGGAGTCCACAATGTAATAATGGAAGTGAGCCCAACATTGGAAAGCCTATAAATACACGCTCAGTGGCAATGTGCAGCTTTTCTTGGGCTGCCCGCAGATTTCGGGTGGTTGAAGACTCTTGTACATTTTTTTTTTAATTTTTTAATTTATTTTCCATTTTAGTAGATTTAGTTCAAGATAGTTTATTTTGTTAGTTTTCCTTAATTTTTTGGATTTGGGTATTGTACTAAGTGTAGTCACATGGTATTTCTTTATAAATTCTTCTTTCATATAATTCCGATTATTTAATGGATGTCAGGTTTTTTGAGTTCATTTATGGAATTCGCTTATGATTTTAGTGAATTTTTCGACGCTTAGTCATTGATATGAGTAAACCAGTTTTGAAAAGTTGAGCTCACCGAAATGGGTCAATACATAGTCATTTTGGCGCAAAAAAGGTGGAAGAAAGATTTAATTAGGAATTTTGATTTATTTGATTGCATTGCGAGTAAATTTACTTTTTTCGCATTCAGTACCGTGTACCTAATGCAGATCGTATCTCACTGATATCCGTGGAGACCTCCGAGTGACATATAGAGAGATGAGAATCCTGATGTAAAGCATTTCTCGGGTGTAGACTAATACTATGGAACTAATGAACTTTGAAGGATTACTCAGATAGATCACCAACTTACTTATAAGTCGGAGACAGTGGGCCAACGGGCAAGATTGGCTTAATCATTCGCAGGTCTCTCATCTTTCTTCCATGAATTGATTCGATCCCGTGGTTAATGAGATCTAATCAAGGAGATGGAAATTTTACATCGAAGTGTAGGATGAGGTGTCAATCAAATTGAGAAGGCTTGCAATCTTCTCGTTTATGGGGCAAGAATTCTTTAGTCCTAAGATCCAGCATGAAGTACTAAAAAGGAAAATACTTAAATCTTAGAAAGAGGGTTATACATACTAAGTAACCGATTAGAATCATGCCTCGTAAATGAATATAGAACCTTTAATAAGTGAAAAGTATGGTTAAAGGAGAAATCCAAACTATGCTACCTTGCATCTTTGACAAACTCAGTTTTCCAATTGATGGTTAAGCTATGAATCGAAATGATGCAGAAATTGATTATTATTAATTGATCCATGTCCAGTTTTGCCTCACTCAATGAATCCTCAACCCAATTTTATTAAACTTTGCTTTTGTAAATTTAAGTTTCAGTCTAAGACTACATTTTAGTCTTCTTATCATCATATCAGGGGAGTTCAAATAGTAATGATCTTGAGTAATTGGGGTAGTTAGTCTTTTGATTTATCATCCTTCCTCGTGGGAACGATATATGGACTTTAAATATCCACTTTTATTACTTGTATTGGTTCGTGCACTCATAGCGATCTGCACCACAAACACAAATTTTAAATGAGTCATTTTCTAAAGAAAGAACAATTCCATCTTTTCATACACATGAGAAATGGTCTTGATAAGTTTCGCATTGCTACTACATGGATTGAAAAATTCTTGTGTGGCGCATCGTAAGATTGGCATATACGATCACATCATATAGTCAGTCTTAACAAGTATTTAGCGCCGCTGTCGTGACTAGGTAATAGTCCTTTGGTAGCAGTGTCATAAATTTGTATATATCATTTGGTCTTAACAAGTTTTTGGTGTCGTTGGTCGGGGATCGAAATGATAAATTTAAAGATCAATATTCTAACCAAAAAGGGATTTACTAATTTGGACATTTTTCTTTTTGATATTATTTTTCTCGTAAAAATCACAAAAAATAGTTTTAATATTAGTAGTCAAGAAGCACGACATTTTTCATGAGCTTAATGGATATAACTGTATCCTGACAAAATTCATTTTCCGATCTTAGTGTGTTTCTATTTCGTAAAGATTTTAAATGCATAGAAAATCCAAATGCATTCGCTGCCTCTAAACACTGAATTGAGAGAACACCGCGGTAATCTCGAGGAAAGATCATAGTTGCATAATCCAAGTATAGAAATCAAAGAGAAAGATTGCAAAGTTATTCTTAAGAAGAAGAAGAAGTGTAGAGAACCCTGAGGCCTAATACTACGAGGACTTTGGAGGCCTATTATTCAAGATGAGTACTCTAATGTTAGACAACCTGTCATAGAAGCCAACAATTTTAAGCCGAAGCCAACACTAATTACTATGGTACAGCAGCACCAGTTTACTGGTCATCCCTTTGAAGATCGCAATGAGTATATGGGGAGATTCATGAGGATGGCCAACACACCAAATCACCCGGTGAGACCGTATAATCAAGTTGGGTGATCTTCCCCTTTTCACTGAGAGATGTGGTAGCAACATGGTTGATTCATTGCTGTGGATCAATGAACACTTGGGAAGAATTGGTGGAGGCCTATATAAGAAGATTTTTTCCCTCCAAAATTTAACTCGACGAGAATATGAGAAATAATCATTTCAAGGTTGGAGAAGAGGAGAGTCCCTACAACGCATGGGAGAGATTTAAGAGTCTGTTAAAAAGATGTTCTATGCATGGAATAGATTTGACCACTCATATGGATATATTCTATCATGCCATGAATTATGCCTCCAAGGGTATAATTGATGCATCCTGCTGTGGAGCTTTTAAAAGAAGAAATGCGGAGGAGGCAATGCAACTGATTGAAGATCTTACAATGCAACTACAAGGCTCCATCCGCTTTAGGGAGTAGTGCAGCGTATTAAGGAAGTGGTTTGATTGAAAGAACTGCAGATGGATTGCCATAGAAGCAAAGCTGGAGGCAGTGATGAACAAACTGGGAAGCAATGAAAGGAGAATGCATATTGCACATGAAGTGGGAGTAGTAAATGAAGGAACTAGAAGCAGTGCTGGAGGACCAGTTGAAGAAGAGCCCTACCAAGTTGAGGAAACCAAGTATATGAGTGAGCAAAGAAGTTATCACTTCAAGCCTAACCCTAACTTGCCTATACACTATACACCATCACTAAGGAACCATGAAAACCTTCATATGGGCGTGGAGGCTACCGTGCCAGTGGCCCCGCACTGACACTACCATCAAGTTTATGCTCAACCCAGTATCCAAGAACAAAGAATAGTAGAGGGAAAATAGAGAAAGATTTTCTGAACTTGAAAATTTCAAAGCAAACACAACTGTGTTTCAGACAAATACTAATGCTTCATTGAGGAACTTGGAAACTCAAGGAGTGGTAAATGAATCCCTTCCTCAAGTAAAACCAATCAAGGAATGCATCTCAAAGAGTACGTAGACAAATCCAATATTTACAACCATTTACGAGAGGGAGACAATGGAAATGCAAGGAAACAAGAAGATGTAGGAGAAAAGAGGCATTGGAAAAAGATTGAGGAAGAATTGCTCATTCTAGAGGAGCATACAAGGAGATGCTGAAAATGAATAAATTATCAGCAATGTCTAGCTAAAGACAGTAAACTGAGCAGCTTCTTAGGAGGCAACCCAAGCGAAATTATTAGTTTTAATTTAGAGTGTTGATTAGATTTTGTGAGTTTGAATTATCCAGCTTAGTTAAGTGTCGGTTTTATTTTAGTGGTTGTTGATTTTTCAAAGACAATGAAGCTATATTAAAGATGAGTTTTATTAGGAAGCACACTCGTCTCAAACTCGAAAAATGCGTAAATTAGCTACAAGGGGGAGTATTACTCGTAATTTGTTTTTAATATTAATGGCAATCAAGTTCGGGGGAATGTGATTTTATTTTTAAGGCGCATAACCTAATAAGGTGCCTTATTGGTTTCAAATTTTTTAGATATTCTGAACATCATCTCTATGGGTAGCTAAGAATAAAGAAATGAAATTCTTGTTGTTCATACTTGCATCGAGGTGTCTCGTTGATTAAATGAATTTGCACAAGTATGTTCAATGGGTATGAATGAACAAGCAACTATCTTAAATGTGTCTTAAGTGAAACTAGATAAGATAATTCTAGTAAGAGGACTATGTCGCAACATACTCTCTCCGTGTTAAAACATAAAGTCAAAGAGCACTAAAAAGAATGTTCGAACATACCGTCGTGACGTGATTAATTTCGACTCAATTTGAAAAGGAAAATTTATGTCGTGACACAAATTTTCATTGTTGTGACACAAACTCAAATGATGCACTGAAAAGAATGTCGCAACATTCTTCTCAATGTCGCGACATGTAACTGGCCCAGTTTCAAATTGATTACAAAACTATGCCGTGACAATTATTTCTGTCTGTCGCGACATCATATTAAAAATAGAAAAACCCTAGAAATTTGTTGTCACGATATTAAATGAAAACACAACAAAAATAGTTGGTTTATAATAGAAAATTTTGAAATCGGCGACCACCTTCTCATAAACCATCAACCCTCTCGCCATACTTAAATCTCTCTAATCTTACCTTCTAAAAACCCTAGAGCTCTAAAACCCTAACCAATCTCTCACGATGTCTGAGCCCACCAACCTGGTTCCAAACCTCAATGAGATCATGGAAGAGTATGTTGAGTGGGAGAATGCGACTGTTCAAGCCACTCAAGCGGTAACAGAGCAAAATGAAGAAAGGGACGAGGTAAATAGAATGTTTGAACTGATAGAGGAAGAATTAAGAAAGAGGAAAAGGAGAACTAAAGAAACTGAAACTGAGTAGAGAGCTGAAAAAGCAAGAAACTTTATCTCAGACAAAGCAGCTACGCTAATGGAGAAAAGTTTGAAGGAAAGAGGTTTCATTGTTGAAAGAGGGTTCAAGAAGCTTGTCTCCCCTTTCGTTGAAATGCTTGAGAAGAGAGAATGGCAAGCATTGGGCGAGTACAAGGAACCTAGGTGCACTGCTATGGTGAAGGAATTCGCTAATATGGTAGAAGAGGGAAGGAAAGAAAGTTTATGTCGAGGACATTGGATAGACTTCCTCGCAAGGAAAGGATAAATTTGCTGTTCAACTCAAGGTGTACATGGCTCAAAGTTCAAGAAATTATCGAAGGAGCCGACACGTAAGATAGTAGACCCGCCGACAGCCGTAAAAGGAAGTGGAGGAACAAAGAAAAACTCTATACAAATCCATTTATAGAGGAGACTTAATGTATATAAGGTTAAGGTATGGTTCTATTTCACGGGCTTGTGTCCTTCTACCATCAAAGCACCTCAAGACGTTGAGAAGGTGGGATGAAGAAATCCTCCTTGCGATCAGTCAAGTGGATGCACAAATGTGGGGAAAATAATTGAAAAGTCCATTTTGAGCTCCTTCATAAGCAATTGCACGGGATTGATTCCACACCTAGCCACTATAACCACCCTATGCCTTCTGGGGGAGCTGAGGCGAACGGAAAAAGAAACGCACTCCCAAGGCATCCCTCTAACATTGGATGTGGAGGATGATGGTCCAGAATGAGAGGAGTGGGAAAGAAAGAGATGGAAGAAGAAAAGGGGTTTGAAGGTGCCATGAGCTAGCACAATGGGAGAGTTCATCTCATAAGCAACAAAGCTCGTATAGCCCAGTTTCATCTCAATGCATCCCCAGATTTGAGACAAACCATCAAGAACAAGTTGGAAGTTCAGGCACCAAAGGTAACAATGAAGAATTGATGGAGGTGCTTAAATCATTGGAACAAGAGATGAAAGAAATGGGACAACCAAATTTCAAGCCCAACTACAACCAAGGGGTGAGTACACGGAGGCGCAGCCTGTAAGAAGGACTAGAACTGAGGGATGCTTTAAGAAAAGAGATGAAGAATAGAGATGAATTAGAAAATAGGACCAAGACTAGTTGAATAGTATGGGACACATGAAGCTTAGTTATCGACTCAATGACTTATGATAAGTAACAACAGAAAGCATTCATCAGCCATCACAAAGGTGATTCGCGCTACAAGAGGTGCACTGAATCAACAATATTTATATCCCAGGACTCACTAACAGAATGTGCTATCGCAGATAAAGGGTCTAGGGTCGAACCTGTGGATGGGCTTTCCATGCGAAATGAGTCACAGCTAATTCGAAAATGGTGTTTACACTTCTGGATTTGGGTTTCTTGGTAAAAATAAAGGAGGTCGATGGTTTGAAAACCATAACTAGAGAAATAAAGTGAAAAAGAACTTTGAAGTTTCTGCCACCAGCTTAGGGTCTCTAAGGCAACCGTAATGTCCTCTGGGTCCTTTCCTCAAGGCCGGAGGATGATCCATGGTAATTTCCTCGAATCGATCTCATGTTTAGCCATAAAGACCGAACCCTAAAAGTTTTTCTCCCTAAAGATACATCATTTATTAACCATTAATGTTTCAAGCAATTAAAACTGTCTTTGACTCAACTCCGCAGGAGAAAATAAATGGCAACTAAGTGAGCATCAATGGATCTAGGCAATAATTATCCACCGAAGCCTTTGAAAGCTGGCATCGCCAATTTCGTACACGCAGGATTCAAACCTAACGTGGAGATGGAAACATAAATGATAATAAATGCTCGTGACGCAACAAAGAGGACAATGTTTTACCTCAAAACTTTAACCCGCCGCCCTCCTATTCAGCAAGATTAGGGGGTTTAAATAAGCATCCCTTGAGTCATTGCCATCCTCAAGGGGTTCCGTTGCGTGAGAAATGCCAGAAAGGGAGATAAAAATGAGAGAAAGTCACATCGCGGAAAGTCGGTAGCCATTTCAATTTTATTGATCGATGGATCGGACCGCTTACGTAGCTCGACGAGGCTTATATAACGCTTCGTGAGTTAAGGAAATTACAAAAAAGTATGAAACAACAAAATTACATTGAGGGCAATTTTGGTACAAAACCACAAAAAGCAGTCAAAAAGTGGTCAACACAATAAACAGGGCAGGCTATGAAATTTCGCAACCTACGAAATTCTGCAGGTTGCAAAAATTCGCAACACTGCAAAATCTCTGCAATGCTCACTCTCCTTCTGTATTTAGCTCCAATTGCCTTATGATTTGTACATGCAACAGCTCGACTCTCGTTCTTCAGATTTGAATTGGACTCAAAGATAATGGTGTAATCATTTGCAAACTATAAAAATATCCACAAAATATGATCGCAGTATAGCCGGACCTAGTGTATCAACTGTTATTTGCTGATTAGTACACAAAAAGTGCTCAAAACCTGCAATGAACAGGGCTCAAAATAGCACTATTTGGGCACTAATCACTCCCCCACACATTGCTAGTCCCTTAGCAATGACAAAAAGAAGGAAGAGCAGACAGGTTATGCTCATGCAAAAGGAATGGTATTTTCAAAAAGTGTATGGATAAGTAATGCCCTACCCTCAGTGTGAATGATTGAAACCCTACACAACAACCAACTTGGGAGAATAAATGCTATATAAGACTGTTTCGTATATATCCATCCCAAGGAATCGATCGACCGAAACTTCCACCAAAAATCTAAGTGTTAATGTGGATCACTAACAATAACCTCGCTAAACCAAGCCTCCCCCAACCAAGCTACCGCTAAGTCCTAGCACATCACCAACCTAAATAACCGTTCCACTCTTATTTCATATTTCTCAGATTGGTAGATGCAATGGTGAAATCGACCACCAAAGTCCGTATCTGGGGTCCACCGATGACTCCCAAATCCAAGGCAGCAAGTATCAAGTCATGAGGTTTCAACCACTAACTCCTCGGGTTTCACCCTGGACTCCGAATGAATTTGAAATTCCAGCACCTACAACTCGCTAAACCTCACCCATCCACCCATGTAGTGAGCACTAAGTCTGTGGCTCCCAACCGCTGGTTTAAAGCACCGTGCTGAAAACATTTCGCCAGAAACCCCTCCGATCGTGCTCGGTTCAAGGTAAAGCGTCGACTTTTCTCTTATCTTTCTTTTTCTTTTTCTTTTCTTTTTCTTTCTTGTCTTTCTTTCTTTTCGAAGACTTCATCATTTTCTTTTCTGGGAAACCATAATCCCTTACAGGTATCAATAAAATCAGTGGTAGGTTTGCAATGCAGTGGAGTTATGCGCTCAGCTATTGGCGTAAAACTGATGCATAGTGTGTGGCTAGCTAAAGGTGGGAACAAAGATTGAATACTGTGAGACTTCAATCGACTATCCACTTAATCATGTATGGAATCCACCAGCATCAATGGCATTAGGCAAAGGTTTCAATTTTTCAACCCTGCGTGTTAGGCAAAACCAGCAAAAATAAAGTAAAATCAAGGTAAATGAGTTAAGAAATCGAGCCGCCTAATATGTATAATAAAGCGTGTCAATAAATTTTCAGCTTTTTCAAAAACAGTTTTCTTAAAAGGAAAGCAAAAAGCAAGCCAATGAAACATACAAAATAGCTTCCCGGTTTAAACATGTGGTAGAGATCAAAAGGTAAAATGATATCAAAAGTATAAAAATCGTTTCCTTCACTAACTTCCCCCAACCATATGCGTGCCACGGGACCGCAATGGGGTGCGGATTGGAAGCAGTGGCGGGCGCCAATTTCAATTAGTAGCCGGTGAAGAGGCTGTGGCCCGGCCTAGACGGGTCGAGGTGTCGCCGGTGGAGGAAGCCGCAACCCTCAAGTAGTACCGCTAGGACATCAAGCGGAGTCCGTAGGGGTCGGCAGCTTGAGGGGGTACCGGTCCCGCTTTAGGAGCAGGCGGCTTGGAGCGTACATATGGGGGAGATCGCAGGGAGGCCTAGGGTGACTGGACCGCATGAGGATGGCTCCTCGATTCCAGGCGGTAGTATGGCGCCGGGTTCGAGCCATGGCAAAATTTCGTGAGTCATCCCGGTCCGCGAGGGTCGATGGGCGCCGCAAATGATGCCGGGAGGGGAGAGAACGCGACCAGATCCGTGACGGTCGAAGTCCCGGTAAATACGACATCACGAGGTGCGAAGGTTCAATGGCAATGTCCTGAGGCTGCATCGGGCAGGTTCGAAAAAGACAAGAGGGCAGCTGGAGCTAGCAAGAGTTGTCTGCACTAGAGCCTGAGGGAGATGCCAAGATCGAGGTGCCGAGCCCCAGGCCTCAACAGCTCCACTGAGGGGCCGCTCCCTCAGGGAATATCGACAGCTGGCCGGTCCCCACTGGCCCGAGGCGGAAGGTGATAAGAGCAGGGAAAAAGCCGCCACCGATCAACGGTAAGGATGGCCTCTCACAAATGCACTTAATACGTCCAATATAGGCTCACCAGAAGCCGATATGCCTAGCACCCTAAAGGTCGTGAGATCATAATGAACCTCCACGCACGCAGATCCCTCTCATTGCAACAAGATTGCCTGAATATGGTTGCAAAGTGGAAGTATGGTCACCGATGATAGAGGCAGGACAGTCCTCGCATGGGGGCTCTAGCAACGCCCGATGGGATGGTGACTGGCCCCGAGGTCTCGACTGAGGACTCCCCAGCCCGTCCAAGCCTCGACGATGGCCCTCCGATGGCCCGTGCATGTGGAGAGGGCGAGCACAACCTTGGTGTGGTACTGGGTCAGCGAGTACTACAGGGGGTATGGGTATGGAGCAAAGAGAGGAGGAACTCACAAAGGATCGCCTCGAAAGCGGCAGCCAGGGCGCCACGCGCTGACGACAAATATAGTTATCGAGCAAAGAAAGAATGACCCGCACTAGGAGAAGAGGTCGCGGAGGCGCACGCGCTGGAGCAACTGGCCGGGAGCCGCCGCCAGGTGGGAAGGGGAGGAACGTGGCGCACCGAGGCCGGAAGCGTAGTCCTCCGGGGTCTTCACCATGCTGTGAGCTGCAGGTTGAGAAGAAATGGAGTAGGGGGCGCTTTAGAAACTAGAAACGGGGAAGGAAATGAAAGGAGAGAAAAAAGGGGGCTTTATATAGGGGAGGGGGGAAAATGAGGGAAGGTCTTAGCCACTAATGGCCTTAAGTGCCTATTTAATACCAGGTTCTGAAAAAGGAAAATCTAATGGTAAGTGCCAGTGAAACTAAGGGTCTGCTAGTGACAAAAGATGAAAGGGGCAAGAGATGAACAAGGTAACCTACGAAATTCCAATGTGTTGGAGAAAATTTCGCAACCCGGAAAATTTCCGGTGCGTAAAACAACACCCCTAACCCACCGCACACCGCAGAAACAAACCAAAATCGTGAGAGAAGACAAACTTGTAAAGAGAAAAAATTTTTAAAAGAAAACAAGCAAAAGCAAGGGAATCAAGAAAATCTCTAAAACAAGAATCGAAGTAAAGAAACCAAAGAAATTGGTAAAAGAACAAAAATTTAGGGCTTATGAGATATCACAGGCTTCACTGTAGCATTTTTATAATCACATAGGTCAAGGGGAGGGGGACCTCCTCGTCGCTGAGTGTTGCACTCCGCATATGGCTTCAAATTTCTTGCCCATTAACCTTGAATACCCCGGTAGGTCTTCGGATTGAACAGTCCACCGGATCCATTGAGATAGAATTTCCCCGGATGGTGAATGGCTACCCATCTCGATTGACTTCACCCTGAAAGAGGTGAAGCTTCGAGTCAGAGAGCAACACTGGTCTCCTTGTTTGAAATGTTTGCAGCTACAGCTGAAGTAGGCATCATTCCCCGCCTTCTAGCTCGTTGATATCGAGGAGCCTCGTTGAGACTAGCCTCGCCTCACATCCAAAAGTTCACTTTCCACCGCCCACCACGCCTTATACTCAATCCACAAGCAGTGACATGCTTTTACTAAGTAAACTAGGCGATAAGGAGACATGCCCGTAATGGTCTGTGGGGCCAAAGCTCAGATGCCCAAATAGTCCAAGAAATTTTGAGAGACCAACTTTCTGCTAGGAGTTCAATTTCTCTAATGCATTACCTGGATCTCTCTGGCTGGCTAGCTCAACCTGCCACTCGGGTCCGAGGGTGGTATGGGGTGGCTATTGAGGTTGATTGACCATACTTAGTGAGGAGGCTCAAAAGGTTTGCTGCGTAAATGCGAACCTCCATCACTAATTATGGCTTGGGGACCCCAAATCCGAGAATATTCTCTTCAAGTACTCGCACCACCCTGCGGGTCTCTGGTCGTCGCAAGGAATTGCTTCAACCCACTTTGACACATAGTCAACTCCTACCAAAATGTAGAGGTATCCAAGGGAGGAAGGGAATGGTCCCATGAAATCGATCCCCCATACGTCGAATAGGTCAACTACCAAAATAGGGTTTAAAGGCATCACGTGACAACGAGAAATCTTCCCCAACCTTTAGCATTTGTCACATTCCCTGCACATGGTATGGGCATCCTTGAAAAGAGAGGGCCAATTGAACTGGGACCGCAAAGACCTTCTCGAGCTCGAAGCAAATGGCCTCCATACATGTGCATTCCCACGGCATACGAGCATTCCATGTCGCTTCTACTTTAAGGCACACACCTCATGATTATCCGACGCATGATTTGTACAAGTTAGCGTCTTCTTTCCAACAAATAGAGCGGATTTTGCGAAGAAGAATTCATTGTCTTGTGCTTTCCAATCACGGTAGCTCCCTATAGCCAAGTAATTTGCAAATGTGGGCATACCGCCAGGTGCTCTTCAACCGTATTAGCTGACTTTCAGTGGAACTCCATCATTGATTGGAGGGTTCGTGAGTGTTGTGTGCGATTGTTAATCTCGATAGGTGATCACAAACATTTTCCACCCCTTTTGTCTCTCGATTAAGCAGGTTGAACTCTTTGCAGCCAGAGAACCCATCCGGAGCAAGGTTTCCATTTTAACATTTCGTCGGGTGAGCAGCATTTAAGGTTGAATGATTCGTGAATATTAAGTGTCCGACCTGCAACCCAAATAAGCCTCGAATGGTCGAAGGCATAGACCATTGCTAGCATCTTTTGTGGTTGTAATTCCTCCGTGCCTCATTCGTCTTGCCTCGCATAATAGACCACATAAGGCTTTCCTCCTTCCTCATTCGAGAACTTCCTCCAATGGCTAGATCGCTTGCATCACACATCACCGAAGGGTAACTGCACTCAGGGGGCCTCACTATTGGCAATGCTCAAATAGGCTTTAAGCTCCTCAAAGCTCTTGCGCCTCAGATCCTAACAACGGCATCTTTTTTCCATTTTTAGAGGCTTGGCAATTTTTGAGAAGTCCATGATGAACCTCCTGTAGAACCCTGCATGCCCCAAGAATTGCCTTACAGTCTTGACATTTATGAGGGAGGGCAGTTTGGAAATTAAGTCAATTTTTGCCTTATCAACTTCGATCCCTTTTTCAAATAATGATGCTCCCAAGACACCCCGGGTCGACCATAAAATGGCATTTCTCCTAGTTCAGCACTAGGTTTTTCTCTATGCACCTATGCAGGACAGCTCTGTGTTGATTAGGCATCCTTTAAAGCTCCTTCCATAGGATCAGAATGTCATCCATGTAAACTCTCATAATGCGCTCTACCAAATCACCGAAAATACCGGAGCACATATCAATAAATGTATAGGCATTACACAGCCAAAGGCATTCTCCTCAGAGTGCATATGTGCCAAATGGGCATGTGGAAGGTGGTCTTTTCATAGTCTTCAAGTAGCAGCTTTCTTAATTTGAAAGTGGTCCAAGCCATCCAGGAAACCGTAGAAGGGGTGACCAGAAATCCTCTTAATAAGCTGATCCATGAAGGGTAGGAAGTGATCCTTCCTTGTCACTTCATTTAGCCTTCTATAATCAATACATACCCTCCAACCCGTGGTAAGGTGGGTGGGCATCTCCTCCGTTATATCGTGGGTTACCCTCGATTTTCTAGGGCACCACCGGGTTGGACTCACCCGTGCGACCGATACGGGGTAGATGATACCAAATGTAGCAGCCTTAAGACTTCATTCTAACCAATTTCTCAGATATGTGGGTTCGCCTTCTCGTGGCTGCCTTGCGATCAATTTTGCCTCCTAGGTAGATGTGGTGCAAACCATCGGCTAATACCCTTCGTGACGTAATCTTCCACCCTAAGGCTTGCTTCGTTTCTCCCGAGGATGTGCAAGAGCTACCTTCCGTGAAGTGGGCCGAGTAGGGATGAAATGACAACTGAACACTACTCCTGCTCTTCCAAATAGGCATATTTCAACTCCACAGGCAAAGGTTTAAGCTCCAATTTCTGGGGCTTACTTGTTCCTTCCTCAATCATCAAAGGCAAAATTTCTTGTTTTTTTCTCCAGTGCCCCTGCACAAGTTTCATGTCCCGCTTCTCACGCCTTCCTCGACACTCGCCACCTAATTCTTCATCAACATCCAACCCTTGTCGGGTCAACCCGTTCTCCGTAGATTGTGTAAATGATGCAAACTTTCTAGGCCATTCTACTAACAAGATGTGCTTTTACCTGCGTGTGAAACCCTAAAAAAAAAAATTTCAAAAATGAGCGAATCGGTAATTCTTACCCAGAACGGTACAAACAAAAACCCTAGATCTTTCTAGACCTCGGATGACGAAACGATCACGCCGCTAGAATCATCTCTTCGCAAATCTAGTTGAACCAAACGAACTGCCGACCCGACCGCCGGTTTTACACGATTTTCGAGACGAACGCTAATCATGTGGGTGCCATGTGGCACTTGCATGGGAGACACGCACATGGATGGCCGCGCGCCCTTAGGATTGTGAGCGGTGGGAGCCAATGTCAAGCCACCCTCATGCATGAGCATGAAAGTGGTTGAAGCTAGGCATGGAGAACACTTGGTCTCGAGTTGACCAAGTGTCAAACAAATGGATGTTAGGTGGGTTCTAGTCAAACCAACTTGGTAGTTTGAGGAGAGATGGCAAACAATTGGGAGAAGAAGAGAAGAAAGAAAAGAGAGAAAGAAAGAAAGAAAAAGAAAGAAAGGAAGAAAAGAAAACAAGAAGAAAGAAAGAAAGGAGGAAAGGAGGAGGAAGTTTTTTTCCTCCATTGTTTCAGATTTGGGATCAAGAACTGATCCTACACACTTCAAGAGGTGAGGGATCTTTCCTCTTTGGTTATTTCCTTGTTTGGGGCCATGGAAATGGCATTTGGTTGAGTTTGCTATGTGATTGTTTGAAGGAATAACAAGCTGAATTTGTGATGTTGTCCATGCTGAATTTTCTGGGTTTTAAGACTGAATTTGTGATGTTGTACTTGCTAAATTTTCTGGATTTGAAGACTGAATTTGTGATGTTGTACATGCTGTTTTTTTCTGGTTTTTAGGACTGAAAACCCAATTGGGTGTATTATTTCCAGAATGAAAACATGCAGAAATTTCTGGGGCTTCATGCAGAATGTTTTGGTGTTTAGGATCAAAGAAACTCAGTTTTGTGTATCCTTCCATGCATGACCAACATGCAGAGAATGTTCTAGGTTTTAGACTGAAGAAAACTCAATCTGGGTGTATTATTTTATGAATGAAAACATGCAGAAATTTCTGGGCTTCCATGCAGAATGTTTTGGGTGTTTAGGATCAAAGAAACTCAGTTTTGTGTATCCTTTCATGCATGACCAACATGCAGAATGTTCTAGGTTTTTAGACTGGAAGAAAACTCAATCTGGTGTATATTTTATGAATGAAAACATGCAGAAATTTCTGGGTCCATGCAGAATGTTTTGGGTGTTTAGACTGTGCGAAAACTCAGTTTTGTGTATCCTTTCATGGACCAACATGCAGAATGTTCTAGGTTTTTAGACTGAAGAAAACTCAATCTGTAGTATTGTACATGAATGAAAAAACATGCAGAATTTTCCAAGCCTATGCAGAATGTTTTGGGTGTTTAGATCAAAGAAAACTCAGTTTTGTGTATCCTTTCATGCATGACCAACATGCAGAATGTTCTTGGTTTTTAGACTGAAGAAAACTCAATTTGGTGTAGTATTGTATGCATGAAAACATGCAGAATTTTCTGCTTTCATGCATGACTAAGATGGCAGAATGTTTTGGGTTATTAGATCAAAGAAAACTTTCAGTTTGATGGTATCCTTGTAGTATGACTAACATGCAGAATGTTCTAGGGTTTTATACTGAAGAAAACTCAGTTTTGTGTATGTTGTATGCATGAAAAATATGATGAATTTATGGGCTTACACATGACTAACATGCAGAATGTTTTAGGTTTTTAGATCAAAGAAAACTCAGTTTGGTGTATCCTTGTATGCATGACTAACATGCAGAATGTTCTAGGTTTTTTTATACTGAAGAAAAACTCAGTTTGGTGTATTTTTGTATGCATGAAAAACATGCAGAATTTTATGGGCTTTCATGCATGATTAACATGCAGAATTTTTCCTTGAACTGATGACTGATGAATAAAATGCAGAATTGTGAATATTAATTCAGAATTGTGAATGTTAACATGCAGAATTTTCATGGAACTGATGACTGATGAATAACATGCAGAATTGTGAATATTAACATGCAGAATTTTCTGAACTAATATGGTTATTGCATGTTTTTGATGTGCTGTTTGTTTTTCTGAGTTTCTAAGACTGGAAAATCAAAGTTGGCTTGTTATTACTTGAATGAATGCTATGCAGAATTTTCTGAACTATCTGGTTAGTGCATGCTATGTGATGTACTGATTTTGAATATGTGAATATTAACATGACCGCATGTATGTTAAATATATGAAATGTTGTGCATTTAGACATGAGTATTCATAATACACATAGTGTACGGTGTAGAAATGTCCATGTAGAGTGCTTTCATACATTGGTCATGGGTTTGAGTGCAAGTGGGCACAAAATTGGTATTGCATTGGTGCGCGTAACACCACATTACATGAGAGGTACATGGTACCGATTTGGCACCGCATTTGGTGTTGAATCATGTGTCAGAACTAGGACGGTCAAATTGAGTTCCATAGTGTTAAACTTAAAATGGAAAATAAAATGTGTCGGGCGTAGCGCGGGATAGATACTCCCTCGTGTGAAAACCTGAAAACCTGGTTAAACAGCGTATCCACCAGTGAAAGCCCGAAAATGCTCTGAGGGGTGTAAGACCCATGCAAGGAGACCTTAAAAGTTCGGTTGGCTCCAAAAAGACACTAAACGATCAAATAAATATCACATAGACAAATGAAGTCAGTGAGGATGGGAGTCGGAATTGACTTAGTACTGATTTCCCACTGGCACTTCGCGTTAGGTGGTGGGTCGGAGGTTGACCCGGTAATTTCTGGGCCATGCATGCGGTCGCCCCATACATGCATATAGATTTTTCCATGATAGGATAACATGTATGCAACGGGATTGGCTGTGGGTTTGACTGCGGAAAATGATCATTTGCATGTGCACCTAGGTAGGAAATAAATTTTTATAGATTTATCTCTACTGGCGTTAGCTCACCCATCGTGGGACCCCTTTCAGTACATGACAGTACAGCACGACACCCTAGGAGGCCTGGATTATGAAGGGCTTCTGACCGTGGCCTTGATTCTTGTTTCTTGTGTATATATTAGAATCCACTAGTTTAACATATGTTTTGTATTAGGAGTGATGTAATAACTCTTTGATCTTATAGAAATGTATGTGGTCTTGTAACCGTATGGACGAAAGAGGATGATGGGCCCTATCGGGCCATTTATCTTCATGTACGGGTCCTCATGATATGAGACATACAGTTTTCGCAGGGTTGACGGTAGTCGGGACCCCGGGTTTTAGTGTCACAACTCAAGTGGAAGATGTTGAGTTCTAGGGTCATGTTTCCAAAGGTGAGTTGCATAACACCATTTCGGAAGTTGATAATCGCATTGGAAGTGGCTAAGAATGGTCTCCCCAAGATGATAGGTACATAATTGGCCTCATATCGCCGGGTTCTCAGGTCAAGTACAACAAAATCTACTGGATAGTAGAATTTGTCCACTTGTATTAGGACATCTTCCATTGTCCCTTTGGTATCTTCGATTGATCTATCTCGCAAAGAGATGCTGTGATTTAGGCGTGATTTCTTAGCTTCTCCAACCCGAGCTACTTGTACATCGAATAGGGGAGGAGATTCACACTTGCACCCAGGTCTAGCAGTGCCTTTTCCACACAAGTGCCTCTAATATTAACCGAGATGGTTGGACAACCCAGATCTTTATACTTCACTGGAGTCTTGCATTGGATGATAGCACTGTCTTGTTCAATCAGGAAGGCCTTCTTGTCAACATGCAGCCCTCTTTTCACTGTACACAAGTCCTTCAAAAATTTTGCGTAGGTGGGGACTTGTTTGATCATGTCAAGCAGGGGATGTTGGACTTACTTGCCCCAGCACTTCTAACATTTTGTATCACTTAATGGCCTTCTATTTAGCTTTTAGTGCTTGAGGTGAAAAGAAAGGTGTGCCATTTTTCACTACACCGCTTGATCACCACCTCCTCCTGCCTCACTTTAGCCTACGGCCTTGTTCTACTACTTTTAAAATGGGCCGCTTGAGCTCTTGCCACTTCTCACTGTGGATGCCTTAACTTCATCCCTTACATCCTAGAATTCGCTCACCGGAGGAGCCTCACTTCATGCAAACTGGGATTTGCTGTGTATGAGAGGGAATTTCCCCTTTTCCCACACCTACTCGTCGATAGCCTTTAGATCGACACCGCAGTTGTCATATTTTTGGGAAATTTCAATTTGCAGGTTGTCATGCTTTTGAGAAATTTCTGAGTGTAGGTTGCTCATTTTCTTATTGAGTGTGCTTTCTACCGTGTCAATTTTGAATAGCTCCAAGTATCTTACACGCCTTTGTTCCTCCACAAAGTTACCCACCACCTTGATCAAGTTCATAATAGCTTGTTCAACTGGAGATGAAAATGGTGGTGGCTGTGGTTGGGCTGAGGATCCATGCTGCTATTGTGCAGCAGGAGGCACATAGGGAGGAGGTTTTGGTTTCCAAGAGAAGTTTGGGTGGTTCCTCCATTGGGCTGTAGGCATTACAGGCGGGTCAGGGCGGGTGGCTTGTATTGGCCCTCTGCATTAGCTTGTTCAGCCACACAAAGTCCCTCACTGAAGGAACACTTGGGCAAGGCTCTCCTTAGTGCTCAGTGGACTGACAGTTGAAGCATGGTTGGTTAGGCATAGATGCCTTAGTCACTGCTTGTACCTCATGTTGATTCCTCATTTCAAGCTCTTCCAACCTCCTAGCCAAGGTGGACAACTTTGCTTTCATCTCCATGTCCTCTGAGAGCGGTGCACATGCCTCCCTTTGATTTTTAACAGGGCCTCATCCTGTCTGTCTCCCTAGGATTTGGCTCATCCCAAGCTTTGGAGGTTTCAACTACATAGTTGAGGAAGTCCATGGCTTCATCTGGATTCTTGCTCAGGAAGTCCCCTCCACACATGGTCTCCAATAATTGCTTCATGGCAGAGGACATTCCATCATAGAAGTGGTTGACCAACATCCATGTATCAAAGCCATGGTGTGGGCATGCACTGATGGTTTCCATATATCTCTCCAAGCATTGGTAGAACTTCTTATTATCATGGGGCTACAAATGTATAAATTTGCCTCTTCAAACTGTTGGTCCTGTGTGCACTGAAGAACATTTTCAAAAACTATGCCTGCAGTTCTGCCCAATTTCGGATGGTTCTTGGCCTTAGAGAATTAAGCCAAATTTTGGCTTTGTCTTTAAGGGTTAAGGGAAAGGCTTTCAGCTTAAGCAAATTCATATCGGTTAAACCCTCCTTAAAAGTTGTGCAAACTTCCTCAAACTCCCGAATGTGTGCGTATGGATTCTCATTTTCCATACCATGGAAGGTTGGGAACAGGGGCACCAAATAAGGCCTGACGACTACATCTTCTGCAAGAGGTACAATGCATGAGGGTGCACTCACCTCAGGTGTATATGGTCCCTCATTGACCTGCAGGGCATTGGGGTTTCTGGGCAGTACCCCCTACCGACTTTGTTGCTCTCGTGGAGGCTCCATCCGACATCGCGGTAAACCGACTTCACACCCCTATTCTCGGAGCACCTGCCTCTCCTAGCCCCGCCTCGCAGCAGGCTCCCATCCCTGCTGTTGCACAAAAAGTCCTAGGAACACAACACAAAACAGCAAGAAACCAAAAACAAGGCTACTAAAAAGGGTTATAGTTGGTTAAACTTAAAACAAAGAAACACTGGGTATGCACAATATAAAAATTCACTTCTTAAAGAACTCAGGAATGGGGAATACTGGTAAAATAAAAATGGAATGAGATTCACTCACTACTTACAGATGGATCACAAGTTCAATAGCTTCTCACTCACACTACGACACCATCCCCGGCAATGGCGCCATTTGATTCGTGCCACAGTAGGTGTACCGGAATCAACAAAATTTATATCCTAGATTCCTCCTACTGCAGTTAAAGCTAACACAAAGATAAGGCTCAGGTCGAACTCAGTGGATTGCCTTTCTTCATACGAAATGAGCTCACACCTGATCGAAAATGGTGTTTCCACTTTGGATTTGGGGTTTCTTGTAAAAACAGGGAGGTTGATGGCTTGAAAAACCGTAATCAGAGAAATAAAGTGAAAAGAACTCCTCAAGTTTCAGCTACCAGCTTAGGGTTCTACAACCGGTAATGTCCTCGGTCCTTTTCCTCGCCAGAGATGACCTATAGTCATTTCCCCGAACCGATCTATAAGCTAGCCAAAGACGAACCCTAAAAGTTTTTCTCCTAGTATACAAAGATTTATTAACCATTAATGCTTCTGGGCGCTTAAAACTAGCCCCGATCTAACCCGCAGAGCAACAATAAATGGCAAATTCAAGTGAGTACCAAATATCTAGCAATAAGTATCCATCGAGCCTTGAAAGCTTGCCAAGTACACTGGGGTGGTACATCATGTGGATTCAAACCTAACGTAGGCGTAAACATAAAATGATAATAAATGCTCAAGGTTGGCAATCAGAGGATGTTGTTTTACCTCAAAACAACCCAAAGGGTCTCCTATTCAAAGATGAGGGGGGTTTAGCCAAGCATCCCTTGAGTTGTTATCCTCAAGGGGTGTTTGGTAGGTGAGAAAATGCGAAATAGAGAGAAAAATGAGAGAAAGTCACACCGTTCAACTTTGGCGCCAATTTTATTGATCGGGATGGATCGATTCTTTTTACGTGAGCTTGACCGAGGCTTATATTAATCGCCGAGTCAAGGAAATTACAAAAAAGTATGAAACAACAAAATTACATTGAGGGTAATTTTGGTACAAAACCACAAAGAGCGCCAAAAGTGGTCACACAAAGAATGTATAGCCGCTAAATTCCCCGCAACCTCGTGAAATTCCCGCAGCCATAAAATTGCACTCGCAAAATCTCCGCAATGCTCACTCTCCTTCCGTATTAGCCCAATTGCCTTCCGATTTGTATATGCAACTTCGAAGTTCGACTCCTGGTTCTTCGTGATTTGAATTGACTCAAGATAATGGTAATTGGCTTGCAAAACTACAAAAATATCCACAAAATATGATCGCAGTATAGCCTGACCTTAGTGTATCAATCGTTATTAAAGCTGATTAGTACACAAAAAGTGCTCAAACCTGAGAATGAACAGGTGGCTCAAAAAACAACAATTATTTGGGCACTAATCAAAAGGCGTAGAGAACTCGACAGAGAGTAATGCAAAAATTTTGACCTGGCTATGAAGACAAGCCTCGAACAAAAGAAGTGTCATTGCCACAAATCGTGATTTCCCAGATCAGGTGCCATACACTATAGTCCCTCAAGGAGAAACAAATCCGAAGACTACCGCTTTCGCTTTTGTTATTTAAACCTCTCAATTTAACACCCTTACAAGAGTCTTACAACTTTCGTAAGGCGTCAAATTGACCGAGTTTCTTTAAAATGAATAAAACTGGTTTAATATTCGAGAATTTTGAATAGGTTTAGTCTATGACACTGCAAGCACATGTCATACAAGTAGTAAAAATTGGATGTAAGTCCAGATATCATTCCTACAGAGATTGACTTGGATTCTCAAAAAAAAAATCAATTACCCCAACTACTCAAGATCCATACTATTTGAACCTCAAGGATAAAGTTTAACAACTAAAGATTTAAGGATAATCGTCTAAAGATAACATAAACAACTTAGGACAATAAAAGTAAGCTAATAAACTTATATACACTATGATTAGTTAGACTGAATCAGTTCTCTATAAAAATGAACACTAATAAGGAAGTACTGTAAAACAGTCAATTTCTGCATTATATCTCATTTAAAACTCTATCCTAAATTTGGATCTGGATTTGTCAAAGATGCTTGATATTGTAAGTCGATTTCTCCCTTTATTCATCAATTGGGGGCCATATCTGTTTCTCTCGAAGACCAGGATTTAATCAGCTACCTGCATTCAACATATTCTTTACAAGATTTGGGTATTTTCTTTCTCAATACTTCATACTGGGCTGAGATCAAGCAGATTTCTTTACTCCCAAATCGCGGTATCGCAAGATTTCCACAACCTGATTGAATGACTCAGCCTTAAAATCTAATGAATATATCCCTTCCCTTGATTAGATCAAGCTAACACAGGGTTAAGAGTTTTCCAACAAATTAAGGTGAAATCTCTGATGATTTTAAATTGATAAATAATCCCCTCCAACGTCAATTATGAGTGAAATGGGTATTTATCTGAGTGAATTCTCAGAGCTCAATAGTTCTTCAATAATGGTCCAACATACCCACAATTAGAGTGTTCCTAACTCTCAGGAATCGCCATCTCTGTGTCACTCAAAGGGCCTCCCGAAATCGTGAGCAGATACACCGTGGACGGTATTCAAACTACTATTGGGAACAATTATATGAAAAACACATCAATCAAATAAATTCTCTCCAAATTCCAAGTACTTCCTTCCAATTTATGCAGAAAAGACTGTAACTAATCAATAAATTCAAACTAGTGGAAGTAGCGCTTCTAAAACTGCATTACAATCGACAATGGAGCACTGATATATTGCACCCAATGCAGTTGCAATAAACTGAGAAGAGACGAATTCCAGAAATAGTGTAGATTTCATTTGAACTCAGGCAGTAAATTGTAAAGAAATTGAAATATTACTTCCAGCTTCAACATTCCAACAGATCGCTAGTTCAGATCCAAAAAAAATAAAGAAAAGAAAAGAAAATCTATTCTAAAAATATACGGTGAGTTTTCTTCTTCCCCCTTTCTGGGTTCCCAAAAAGAAAAGCTAACTTTTACTAAACTGCGGCACGCCTTTTTATAACTTTCGAAATAGTCTGATCTGAAGGTTCGATGAATTTCCCTAAAATCAATGGCCTAGCTCACTGTTTTAGGTCGTGACTTCAAAGGCTTGTCGCGACGCAAAATTGCCCAGCTTTCGTCCACCGCTGGCGATCAAGTAGAAACCGCTGCAACCTTTTTCTTTTGTTCTTGCAATTGCTGAGCCGCGACCTGCTGTTTTCTATCTCGATTTGTTCCTTTAGGTGCAAGTTGATTAGTGGTCGCGACATGAATTCTTTGTTGTGACTACGTTAGTCGTCGTAAGAAGGGAGAATTCATGTCATGACTCTCATTTCTTTTGTTTCCGTGAATTGGTGTCACACTCAAGTCGCATTGTCGCTGAACCTCACTTTCCTTTATCAGATTTCTCAGTGTTGTTATTTCATTTGATGTCGCGACCTCTTTCTCGCTGCGACATCATTCATTTATTCCTGAGCCTTAAGAAGCGTTCACTCAAAACCGCTGTCTCGTTGCTTTTCGGCTACGACATGGAATTTAGGTCGCGACCAAGTATTTTCTTTAATAACAGTAGTTCTTGTCGCAACATCAAAAGTATGTCGCGACCATGTTTTCTTTCTATCCAGTCGCAACCTCATTTCTCGCCTCACACCCCCTTCAATTTTTCTATTCCGTCATGAGTCGACCGTCTTTTTGCAAAACTATGCCGCAGCTCGCCACTTCGGATGGTTCTTGGCCTTAGAGAATTAAGCCAAATTTTGGCTTTGTCTTTAAGGGTTAAGGGAAAGGCTTTCAGCTTAAGCAAATTCATATCGGTTAAACCCTCCTTAAAAGTTGTGCAAACTTCCTCAAACTCCCGAATGTGTGCGTATGGATTCTCATTTTCCATACCATGGAAGGTTGGGAACAGGGGCACCAAATAAGGCCTGACGACTACATCTTCTGCAAGAGGTACAATGCATGAGGGTGCACTCACCCTTGGTGGGTGTATATGGTCCCTCATTGACCTGTAGGCATTGGGGTTTTCGTACCCCCCATCGACTTCTCGTGTTCCTCGTGTGGAGGCTCCATCCGACATCAACCGACTTCACACCCCTATTCTTGTGGAGCACCGGTTTCTAGCCCGTCTCATAGCAGTTCCCATCCCAAAGGTTGCATAAAGTCCTAGGAACACAACACAAAATACATTGTAAGAAACCAAAAAACAAGGCTACCAAAAGGGTTATAGTCAGGTTAAACTTAAAACAAAGAAAAATTGTACGCACAAAGATAAAAATTCACTTCAAGCAGTTGAACTCGTAAATGGGGAATAATGGTAAAATAAAAATGGAATGAGAATTCACCACTACTTGTGATGTGGATCACAAGTTCAATAGCTTCTCACTCACACCACGACCATCCCCAAGAATGGCGCCATTCGGGTTCGCGGCCATACAGTAATCGGAATCAAATATTTATATCCTAGGATTCCTACTACCGTAGGGCAAAGCTACCGGCAAAGATAGTGGTTCAGGTCTAACTCGTGGATGGGTTTTCTTCTCATACCGAAATGAGTCACAATTGGATCGAAAAATGGTGTTTCAATTGATTTGGGGTTTCTTGTAAAAACAAAGGAGGTCGATGGCTTGAAAAACCGTGAATCGTAGAGAAATAAAGTGAAAAGAACCTCTCAAGTTTCGAGCCACTTTAGGGTTCTAAGGCAAGGCGTAATGTCCTGGGTCTTTTCCTCTCGCGTTGGGGAGGATGACCTATAGTCATTTCCCGAGAGCGGGATCTATGTTTAGCCATAAAGGCTGAACCTAAAGTTTTCTCTAATTATCGTATTTATTAACCATTAATGCTTTGGCGATTCAAACCAGCCATGGATCCCTGCGAGGGCAAATAAATAGCAGCTAAGTGAGCATCGGGTGGATCTAGCAATAAGTATCCCTTTGAGCCTTCAGCTTGCGATCTTGGCACCTTTCGAGGTACATCATAGGGATTCGAACCTAGCGTGAGATGCGGAAACCATAAATGATAATAAATGCTCACGTTGAGAATGATGTTTTACCTCAAAACTTTAGCAGTGGCCCTCTATTCAAAAAGTGGGGTTTAGCCAAGCACATCCAGAGTTGTTATCCTCGAGGGTGTTTATTAGGTGAGAAAATCACGAAATAGAAAAATGAGAGAAAGTGCCAGTTCAACTTTGTGTAATTTATTGATTGATGGATTGACTTCTTTACGAGCTTGTTGAGAAACATACAGCACTCGAGTCAAGGAAATTACAAAAAAGTATGAAACAACAAAATTACATTGAGGGTAATTTTGGTACAAAAACTCCCTGAAGACGATGAAAAGTGGTCACCCACGGCCAAACGGGGCGGCTGCGAAATTTATGACACAGTAGAGTGCAACGAGGTTGCGAAAATTCGCAACACTGCAAAATCTCTGCAATGCTCACTCTCCTTCTGTATTTAGCTCCAATTGCCTTCTGATTTGTACATGCAGCTTCGAGTTCGACTCGGGTTCTTCGTATTTGAATTGACTCGAAGATAATGGTGTAATTGGCTTGCAAAGGCCTAAAAATATCCACGAAAATATGATCGAGTAGTATAGCAAGACCTTAGTGTATCAATTGGGTTATTAAAGTTGATTAGTACACAAAAGTGCTTAAAACTTTGCAATGAGCAGACCAGAAACAACACTGGCCCGGGCACTAATCAAAGCGAATGCGAAGCGATACAAAATTTTGGGCGAGCTATGAAAACGAGTCGAGCAAAAGAAAGTATCATTACTTACAAATCGGGATCTTTCGGATTGTGTGCCATACACGATAGTCCCTCCAGGAGAAACAAATCCAGTACTACTGTTTGCCTTTTGTTATATGAACCTTAAACCTCTCAATTTTAACACCTCTCTGAGTCTTACAACTTTCTTGTAGCCATGTCAAATTGGTGAGTTTTCTTTAAAATGAATAAAACTAGTTTAATGTTCTAGAATTATGAATAGGTTTGAAATGCATGACTTTGCAAGTGCACATGTCATACAAGTAGTAAAAATTGGATGTAAGTCCAGATACCATTCCCACAGAGATTGACTTGGATTCTCGAAAAAAAAAAAATCAATTACTTGACTACTCGAGTTCCATACTACTCTTTGGTCTCGATGATAAAGTTTAACAACTAAAGATTTAAGGATAATTGTCTTAAAAAGATAACATAAGCGACTTGAATGATAAAGTAAGCTAATAAACTTATATAGACTATGATCAGTTAGACTGAATCAGTTCTCTGTAAAAATGAACACTAATAAGGAAGTAGAAACAGCAGTCAATTTCTGCATTATATCTCATTTAAAACTCTATCCTAAATTTGGATCTGGATTTGTCAAAGATGCTTGAACTCAACTTTCAGTTCTCTATAAAAATGAACACTAATAAGGGAAGTACTGTAGCGCCACCTCTCGATTATATCTCATTTAAACCTCCATCCCACCTGACCTATTCATCAAAACATGCTGATATTGTAAGTTGGATTTCCTTTTATTCATTAATTAAATATATCTGCTTTCTCGGGCTAATGCTGGTTTAATTGGGCCTACTAGACTAACATATTCTTTACAAGATTCGGGTATTTCTTTCAATACTTCATACCTACTTTGAGATCGCATATTTACTTCCCAAATCATGGTACATTGCAAGATTTCCACAACCTGATTAATGATCAAATTTAAAATCTAATGAATATATCCCTTCCCTTTGATTAGATCAAGCTAACATTGTGGTTAAGAGTTTTCCAACAAAATTAAGGTGAAATTGATGATTTTAAATTGATAAATAATCCTCCAACGTCAATTGCGAGTGAATGGGTATTTATCCGAGTGAATTCTCAGAGCTCACTAGTTCTTCAACAATGGTCCAACATACCCACACCAGAGTGTTCCTAACTCCCTGAATCGCCATCTCTGTCCCAAAGGGCCTCCCGAAATCAGAAAGGTGATACGCCCTCGGACGGTATTCAAACTACTACAAACAAGATATGAAAAACACATCAATCAAATAAATTCTCCAATTCCAAGTACTTTTCCAATTTATAAAAGACTCAGAATCTAATCAATAAATTCAAACTATGAAGTATTTAAAACTGGTGACACAATCTATTGACGGAGTGACCGATATATTGCACCCAATGCACAATAAACCGAGAAGAGACGACCTTAAATAGTAGATTTCATTTGAACTCAGGCAGTAAATTGTAAAGAAATTGAAATATTACTTCCAGCTTCAACATTCCAACAGATCGCTAGTTCAGATCCAAAAAAAATAAAGAAAAGAAAAGAAAATCTATTCTAAAAATATACGGTGAGTTTTCTTTCTCTTCCCCTTTCTCTCGGTCTCAAAAAGAAAAGCTAACTTTACTAAAACTGTGTACGCCTTTTTATAACTTTCAGAAATTAGGCCTGATTCCAAGGCTCCTGATGAATTTCCCTAAAATCAATGGCTCTAGCTTCATCGCTTTTAGGTCGTGGATCCAAAGGCTCGTCGCGACAAAATCTGTCTAGTTTTGTCCATTTTCCTTCGTCATGATCAAGTAGGAAATCGTTGCAACTTTTCTTGTTCTAACGTCGAGCCGCTACCGATGTTTCTATCTAACTTTTTCTTTAGTTGCAAGTTGATTAGTGGTCGTGACATGAATTCTTTGTCGGGACTATGTTAGTTGTCGTAGTGAGAATTCATGTTGCGACTCCCACTTTTGTTCGTGAACTGGTGTCGCGACCTCAAGCTCGATTGTCGCAAACTCACTCTCTCCCTTTTAACGGTATTTCAGTTACATTTCCCCATTTGATGTCGCACCTTTTCTCTCAAGTATACATTTCATTCATTCATCTTGAGCCCTTAAGAAGGTCTTGACTAAAACCGTTGGTCCTGCTTGCTTCTTTCTTTGTCAATGATGGAATTTAGGTCATGCACTGCCATTTTCTTTAATAACAAGACTCTTGTCGCAACATCAAAAGTATGTCGCGACCATGTTTTCATTCAAATATAACTCATTTCTCGCCTCAACACCCTTCAATTTTTCTATTCGTCATGAGTCAGATCGTTTGTAAGACCCGAGAAAATTCTCAATTTCGGAAAATGGCAAATCGTACTGGGTCAAAATCCGAATTTTTCTAGATTCGACATCAAATGAATTTCAAGGCCAAATCCTCCCGCAAATCTACTAACACGCCAAATCTCACAATCAGACATCGACTGAACGTCGGATGAATAAGAGTTTCAAAATGAAAACGACATGTGATGTGACGAAGTCACTTATAACACAAAAATTAATGTTAAGATATGATGCATGAGTAGAGAAATGATGGAAATGGAAGGCCGAGATAGTGCCAAATGTTGAAAATCCAGGAGTGAGGACATGATTGCATTATTGAAATTGATTTAATGATAATAAGACGAAATAGTGAATAGTGTTCATCTCCCACAACAAAAGACCAAAAAGAAAACGTGAAAAGGAAAAAGAACTTATAGTAGGTTAGAGATTTTGGTTTTAGAGAGAGAGAGTGTGACTTCTCTCTAAGTTTTGGTTGCTCTTAATGCTGGCAGGCCTACGCGCGGCCTCTAGTTTTTGCTAGAGCTCTCGGCCAAACCCGAGGTAGGGTTTATCCTACTTGTTTTATCCTTGATTTAAGTGCTTTGTTAATGTTTTGGTTGATTTGAGGCCGTGAGGGGCTGTTTGATCGGTCCCAAATCTTGGAACTGAAATGTTAGAATTTTTGGAGCCCGTTTCGCACACCTGTGCAAAGCAGAAATATGGTCGGTTTTAGTCGACATGCAATAAATCATGTTTTGATGTATGAGGCTGGAAAGTACAGAAATCTGGGTTCGCTGTGCTGAACCGATATTGCGCTTGGTCGGAATAAGAACTCCTAGGTTTCACTCCGTTTCATGAACAGTGTTCACTAAACATTTTGCAGAAATAATAGTTAGCTTGAGTAATTCAAATTGAATTATCAGGTTTGTTAATTAGCCCATGTGAGCTAATTTTTTTGAATGTAATGGATTGAGAATTCACATACTTCATGCTTGTAGATTTAAATTACAAATACATGCATGATGATATATTTGCATGTGTTATATAAATTGTGTTGAAATGGCATAATGCATTTCATATGCACGGGGTAACCTAGGAATTAGGTGTGAGTGCATGACATGGATTTTCTAAAGAACGAACATGGTTGCGAAAGGGATTTAACAGAATGAATTTCCAGAGAATGGGGTTGGGAGATGGTCCAACAGATCATTTCGGATGAGGACCATGACTATTTCGGAAGGTTCTCCAACACATTCGCCTCAGAGGGTAGTCCCATATTTTTTTACCGACACGTTCGGTAGTGTAATTTCAAAAACAACAAGTTATGTTTTGAAAAGTGATATTTTTCTCATACATGGCTTAGGCAAAAGTAGGAGTCGATGAGGACTCGGACATGGGTCAGTCATGTGCATTCAAGCAGGATCACGCATTTACTTGAGTGTGTGTTTACATAGGAGCATTGCATAGCTGCAATTCTCAGGTGGAGAAAGAACCCATTTGGCAAGATTCAATTACCGGTACTAGCTCACCCCGTCGGCGGGAAATTATATTACTGTGCACGGTGGAGCGCACGCAGGAGACGGCTTATCCTAGAGGCCGAGCACAAGAAAGTCAGTTGTGGCTTTGGTGTTTATGATGTATTATATGTATTAGAATTCTAACTTAATATATGTTGTATAAGAGTAATTTATTAACTCTGAAACTATTGCATAGTTGGTATATATTGATGAGTATCGTATGGGGCCCACGCTTTACTCATAAGTTACGTCGATGTCATGTTCGGGACAGGTGGTTCGCAGAGCTTCCCATACAAAGAGACTCGCCTGATTCGTGAGAGTGGTGTCGTTACCCGCATCCCCGAGTATTCCCCGAGTTGACGGGTTACAACGGACACCCCGGCTTTGGGGCGCTACAGCTTCACATGAGCTAGAGTATATGTCAGGACTCGATTTGATGTCACGATGTCCGCGACATAAGTTCCTGTTGCCAGTTATGTTGATCTTTGTTGCGACCATGTTTTTCTTATTCTTTAATAAATTCTATGTCACGACTTCAGTTCCGTGTCGCGACCTGGTTGTATTGTTTTCTACTGCATTCTATGTCGCGACGTAAGAAGTATGGTGCGACCTCATTTCTGTCGTCAGCCACTGATCCTTAGTCACAGCACCCCTTCTCATGTTGCGACTCAAAATTGTTTGTCTTTTCATTGTCTTGTCGTAACATAGGATTTAGGTCGCGACCTAATCGTTTCTTTCCTTATTGAGATTTATGTTGTGACCTGAAAAGTATGTCGCGACATCAATTCTGCCCATCCTGTCGCAACCTCACTTCTTAGTCACAACATTTAGCATGCGACTCATTCTTGTTATTAAGTAACATGAATTCAGTCGACCTAGATTGGTGTCTATAACTTATATCTTTGTGCATGGCAGAGTACCTAGCAGAACATTACAAATCCATTCAATATACTTTTAAAGTCGCGACATTATCCTACCATTGTGACTTCCAAATTGATGTGTTACTCAATCACTTGTCGCGACCTTAAAAATCTGTTGTAACCAGACCTGTTCTCCTTCGGCGTCGCGACCTCAGAATAGTGTCGCGACATGAAATCCTTACTTGAAGCCCTTCTTTTTGTCTAAGCAACTTCTTCTTTGTCGCGACAGCTTTTCATCCAGCGTAGTATGACTTCTAGTCACGACCTCGATTCTCTGTCGCGACCTCACAGGCTCTTGATCTTATTTTCACTTGATTTTCTTCAGATTTTCATTTACCTTTAAATTCTGCAAAATATAAATTTGGTAAATAGCACATATTTCTGCATAAAAACAAGCAATTACATTGTAAGAACAATCATAAAAATAGACTAAAAATTCAATGAGTTTTTGACTCATCAACTACCTTTCTTAAACCGAATCCATTTAGAGGACCTTCTAAACCTATAAGGAGTGGAGTTAAAAATAAATACAGTGTAAAGAAGAAAGAACTAACTTGGTAAGGGAAGTAGATGAATACTTAAGGATGGAAGTGCCAAGGAAAAGGTTGTAATGAATAAAATGAAAATTGTCACATCTTCATCTCTTCTCCTCTCATGCTATCCATACTTGAAACATCTACTTGAAGCATCCAATAAAATAGAAAATTCTTTACCGGATTTGTGTACATTTTGTTTAGATTTTTTTCTTGTTTGTTTCCTTTCCTTCATGTTTAAATTTAGAAATCTTTTGTCACACCCTTAACCCCCGCCTAGGTGGATGAAGGGGGCGTGAAACTATACTGGGACTCTTTACTTGCTTTTTCAGACATTAGTGGGCCTAAGTCTTATAACTGAATCAAAATATCATATACAAAGATACAAAAATAAAACTACCACCGTAGTGGTGTTTAAATGTCATACATACGATCCACGAGTCCGAATTTGCGTATATATCTGGCTAATACGTTTACGTTTACATAATGGAGCCTTGAAAACCTACAGGTGATGGACCCCTACAAGTGTGCTGGCCCAGCAAAATATGGAAGATCACGGATGTCCTCCTCTGTACCTACATGGATTAAAACCCGTGCTAAGCTTATAGCTTAGTGGGAAACTTATGACTTATACATGTACACATGCATTTAATACTCACTTACAGTGGACATATAACAGTAACAGATATACAATAGCATATATCAGAATTTTTCATGAATTCATATAACAAACTTATGCACATATATCTTACCAGACTTATACTTGTTCGAGATCTCGAGTAGGACTTATGGAAGGCTTATGCTTGTGCGGTACTCGTGGGTACTACCGAGAGCTTATATGCGGAGGGTACTCGTAGGTACTACAGAGCTTATACTTGTACGGAGGTACCCATGGGTACATTCAGAGCAGAACGATGTACATTACTTTACTCTTATTCGTTATTTACACTCTTATCATATAACTGTTTGACTACCTAGACTAGTAATAAGAAATGAATAGGACACAACACAATAAGTACCCGAAGGTACGGTATATCTTGAGTGCGAGTCTTAGAAACCTTTGACCAAGAGAGTGTCGTCGCACTAAGTAAGAGGGTCTGCAGGAAGTACTAAATGTGCTGAGCACGAGTCGAGTACCGTCGCACTAATCAGAGAAATATAAAGTACATATACATGCTTTTTGCCCACGTAACGAGAGGTGTCGTGTCATTCAATATTGATTCTTAGGTAGTCCTACAATGCCTATGTGTTTGAAACACTATCTTATCTGAGGGCATTAAGTTTGCTAACATTCGCTTCAGAAGCGTGAGTACGAGTCTAATTTTTTCCTTTACCTTACAAACATGAATGAACCCTTTCATACATAAGGGTCCTCACATTAGTCCAATAGACAAGTCCTCAGAATAACGGAATAGCAAAACATGACAAAAACACATGTCTGTGAATAGTGCTACGCTGCGACGTAGGCCTTCGCCGCGGTGTAGGCCTTCGCCGCGATGTAGGCTTTCACTGCGGTGTAGCTTTGCTATGCCTCAGCGTACTCGAGGCTTGTCCAAGCCTCCTTCTCGGCCGTGCCGCGGCGTGGACATGCCATGCCTTGGCGTGGACTTACGCTGCTACGTGGGATCCTTACGTCACGGCGTAGGACCCCGAAATTGCCCAGATTTGCTGATTTCGTCCCTTTTTCCAGAAATCCAACCAAAAAAAAAAAAAAAGACACTCGTATACTCTCCAGAAAAACATCTCTCAAGTGTGTTGTAGCTTGACAAAACCAAACATAGAGAGATTGAGTGGGTTTTTCCAAATCCCAAACTCAAATACTGTAAGTTAGTAGGTTCAACTTCCTTTTAGTATGTATCCATACAATGTAAACCAAGAATCCATGCTGGGAGGATTCCCATGCTCATCTTATACAAACTAGGGTTTTTTTACCAACCCAACTTTCTAAAGCAAATCTAGAGGTTAGGATGAATTCCTGGCAACCTTAGAAATGGGTGCAAACTAATATCCATACAAAAGTCCAAAATTCCTTTAATCCATAGTAATCATACAAACAAAACCATATCAATCCATACTTTTCCTCTTTTTCTTCTTCTCTTCCTTTCTCTCTTCATGAAATGCCCTCCAAAATCCCCAAATGAGAGACCCTAATTGGTCTTATCCCAATTTGGTCAAATTTTCCTTTTATTACAATCTGGTCCTTAAACTCCATTCTATTGCACCACAACTTAAGCCATTTCTATAATAGCATCTCATCTTCTTATTTTATGACTTTTATACCCTATTTTGACAAATTCCACTTTTACCCTTGTATCTTGTACAAATTATGGTTTGAAATTTTCATAGCAAAAATAATAATTGCAGCGAAATACGCTATAAAAATTTCACCTAGGGTGTATTTCGGGGTGTTACATCTTTGACTTGTGATAAATAGCTTAGTTGAAATAATTGAGAAACCAGCTACCTAGATCAAAATGCTAAATTGCTGCAATATGTTTGGTTGATTGGAACTGAGTAAAGAATGACATTGTGATTGTGTTGGATTGTTTGAGCCGAATGCATGATTTAAATGAACATTTTGACTTGTAAAGTAGCACAAAAAAAAAATCTCAAAACCAAATAAAAATCTGATAGATGCATTGGGGTAGGATGAAATGAATGGAAATAGAAAGTAGTAAGATTTTGAATAAATGTGTTGAAATTCAAGATTAAGGAAGACTTTAATAAATTAATGGAACATATAAGACCTATAATTTTGTTTGTGTAAATAGTTTGGTTACAAGGTCCTGATAAACTTTACACATGGTCAACAATAACTCTGAAAGAATTGTGCGAATTGGGAACATCTTCTAGGATCCATCACAGTAAGCTCTTTGATGTCTTAGAACTTGTTGGATTATTAGTCAAGGCGAAATCATAGGCAATACCACTAACAGGAAATGATTTAGGCTATCCTTGGAAGTTTGAGCCTTTTGAAGCCTACCCTTTTATATGCATATGCATATACACTTGTTCCTAATTTGAGCCTATAGCCAATCTCATCACCAACCAGAAATAAGAAGCCAAATTCCTCCCTTACACATAATCTTACAGTAAAGAACCCTTATTTCAAGTTGAGGAAAAGAATGATTAGGGTTGAGAAAAAAAATTCCAAGAAATAAGAAAAGATGAAGAGGATTGTGAAAGAAGCTATGAAAGAAAAGATCAAAAGAGAATGAGTTTTGTCTTATAGCCTTCCTCCCTGGAACAATTAAGTCCTTAGGGGTGTTCAACACCTAATACCCTAATGCTAACTGGTATGGGGGTTATTGACCCAAAGTTCGTTAAGGGTGGTAGAAAGCTTAAAAAGACAAAACATTGCCCCATTCCACCAAACTTGGAGAAAATGAAAAGTGAAAAAGCTTCTAGAATAAGGAGGAGAAGCTATCACTCTATTATTATTGGGAAAGGAAAAAAAGGCTTTCTAATGAAAAATATGCAGAAAGATGCAAAAACCTAATGGAAGGGTTGGAAACTTACAATCAAGAGAAATCAAGTATGGATCAAGAAGGCAAGAGTGTAAATTGTCAATGAAGTTTGGGTTAAATTGAGCCTAAAATGTCTAATTACCTACCTCCATACCCAAACCACACATTACAAGCCCTAAAAAGACCTATTTGATTATGAAGGTGGTGTTTTGCCTACATTAGAGAAGATTAATATGATAAACAAGCATATGAGACTGTAAAAATAAAAGAGAGTATGCCAATTGAGTATTATCCCAGAAGATTAACTGATCTACCAAAGAAAAATACCGGCACACACAAAAAAAAAAAATTAGAAGTTGAATGATTAGGGTATTTTACATTATGAATTATTGGTTCAGTGAACTTAATTGAAAATCTTCCTGATTCTAGATTGGAAATATGTTTAGAAGTAATTCTACAACTGACTTATGTTTCTTGCCCAATTGAGCTGTAAACAAAAAAATGTCTTTAAAATAAAAAGCTGAATTGTTTGAGGATAAACAAAAAATTTCTTTTCTTTGCTTGAGGACAGCAAAACCTTAAGTTTGGGAATTGATGAGTCTAAAACTCATCTGTGTTTTTAATCAATTTTTGGCATGTTTTAGCCAATTTTAGATCTATTTGTATGCCCAATTATGGAGTATTCACCAACTTTTTTTGTTTCAGATGTTAATTGGAAAAAGAAAGAAAACAAGCAGAAAAGAAGCAAAAAGATTTGGAAAATGCAGCAATCTCTGTTGCAACATAGTTTTTGTATGTCACTGACCTTACAAAATTCAAAAACAAACCAAGAGAAACGGGTCCGATATAATCTGAGAAGATACGACGGCGGCTGACAAGGCGAAGGCTACGTCGCGACCAGGACCACATGTACTCCAGCAGAGACCAAATTGGGCCAGAAATTTGGGAGTCCTCAATGCAATTAATAAAGTGAGGCTCAACATTAGAAAGCCTATAAATACACGCGTCTAGGGCAAGTAATGCGTAGTTTTTTTTTGACTACTTTCAGTTGCTGGGTGGTAGAAAGATTCTTAATATTTTTTTTTATTTTATTTTCCATTTAGTAGATTTGCTTCGGTATAGTTTTATTTTGTTAGTTTTCCTTTAATTTTTGGATTTGGGTATTATCACGAAGTGCAGCTTGAGTTGGTATTCTTTATAAATTCACCTTTTCATTCTTGTTGATTTAAATGGATGTTGGAAGGTTTGCAGATTTAATTACTCCCGGTTCGTTTATGATTTCAATGAATTTTCCTGATCATTTAGGCACTGATATGAGTAAACCAGTTTTGAAAAGTCGAGCTCACTAGAAATGGGTCATTGATGATTGTCATTTTGTTGCAAAAAGGTGGAAGAAAGATTTAATTAGAATTCTTGAATTTATTTGATTGGTATTGTTTATAAATTTACTTGTTCTTAGTGCTAGTACCGTGTACCCAATGCAAGTCTTTGTATCTCTCACTCGATTTCAGGGCACCCTCTAAGTGACAGAGAGATGGAGAATCACGAGGTGTAGAGCAGTTCCTTTGTGGGTATGACCAGATAATACTTTGGAACTAATGAACTTTGAAGGATTTTCGAGATAGATCACCAACTTACTTATAAGTTGAGATAGAGTTGAATAAAAGTATTTGTTTAATCACTTAGGGTCTCTATCTTTACGATGAATTGATTTTGATCCTATGTTGGTGAGATCTAATCAAGGAGATAGAAATTTACAAGAAGTCGTAAGATATGAGGTGTCAATCAAAATTGGAGAAGGCTTGCAATTTTTTTTTCTATGGGACGAATTCTTTTAGTCTAAGATCTCTGTCTGAAATGCGAAAAAGGAAAGAAGATATTATTATTGACACTTTGAAAATCTTGGAAGGGGGTTCATATTATTGTGCAAGATGATAATTAAGGATCATGTCTTTCATGATGGAACATGGACCTTCAACAGGTGGGAGAAAGAATGAAGTTTGGGAGAGAATCGAAAACCTGCATGTTCCACCATGAAAAATGCGTGGCAACTGGTTTTCAAGATTGATGGTGGGTTTATGATGAGAATGATGAAACGGTTGATAATTGATCCATGTCCAGTTTTGCCTCACTCAGTGAATCCTCAACCCAATTTTATTAAACTTTACTTTTGTACATTTAAGATTTCAGTCTAAGACTACATTTTAGTCTTCTTATCATCATATCAGTGGAGGTCAAATAGTAATGATTTTGAATAATTAGGGTAGTTAAATACTTTGATTTATCATCTTTCCTCGTGGGAACGATATATGGACTTTAAATATCTACTTTTATTACTTATACGACCTATGCACTTGCAGTGATCGAGACCACAAACATAAATTTTAAATGAATATTTTCAAAAGAAATAACAATTCCATCTTTTCATACACATGAGAAATGGTCTTGACAAGTTTTTGACACTATTACCATGGATTGAAAAGTTCTTTTGTGGCAGTACCAGAAGATTGGCATATACTGATCACATCGTATAGTTGGGTCTTAACCAGTTATTGGCGCCGTTGCTGGGGACTAGGTAATAGTCCTTTGGTTGCAGTGTCATAAATTTGTATATATGTTTGAATTACTTAACAATGCGCATTACGGTATCCACGGAATGGTAATTAACATGCCGAGAAATTTTGAGATGTTCAAAGGGTGACTTAATTATTAGTAATTATGGAACTATATGATTTTATTTAATTTGATTAAATTTAAAATGTTGAAATTTGCATGAAACACCTAATTAGATAAACTACACATAAGGCATGAAATTTGCATGAAACGCCTAATTAAGATAAAATTGCGAGATTTAGAAAAAAGCGTGGTAATTGGTATTACATTTTATGAAAGGGTGATGAGCAAAGAAATTGGCAGTAGCCTAACTAACTCAAGGCTTGAAGTCACTCCTTCACCTTTGCTTTCCTCCGTCGTTTCGGTAATCTTCTTTGGCGTGTTGCGCTCAACTACTCCACCCCAAGGAAAATTAGGAGTCTCACCGGGTTTTTGTGGTTCATTTTTTCGAAATGTAGTTCCCCATTGAAGGACATTTAGCTTGAAATTAAAATAGTATAAACAATTGGATGGTTAGCAAACATGGCCTCCCCGGCCAATATGGAAATGATGCTTTAAAGCAAATGCAACTAAACTTGAACAAAGCTATGATCTGTCTTACATAATAATGTTTGGTCTTTGTACTTGATATAAAATGTCTGTCATGCCATGGACTCCTGAGTTCAAGGAATTATATATCAAATTTATTTTAACCAAAAAAACTGGTATCTAGCATGATCCATGACTTTAGTAACAAGAAGCATGCTTGTCTCCTCAGCAAGTGAAAACGAGATCACTATAGGAAATTGCACATGTCTAGGATCCAGAGGTTGAGGCCAAGGATGCTAAGCTTCCAACTAGAGGTGCATTGATGTATGTTGCTGGCTCTGATTGGGCATAGTTATCTCGGTCATCATAGAACTCGTCTTCATGGTTGGGGCCTCCAACAACTGCTCCAGATAGATGTTGGGATTTTGTTCAAGTATAGTAGTAGGACTGGAAGCATCACCGCAACCAAAGGGCTCGGATTTCTGTTGAAGACTGGGCAAGGAAGAGCCTCTATGGTGAATCCTCTGAGGATATTTCTCCCCATACCCAACCATGTACGACATTCCTTTTGGGTTGTCACCAAGTATGTAATTTATCTGTAGGTATACTGAGGTAGATACACAATTGGAAACACGAGTCTCACCATCTGAAATGACAAAAAACTAGCTCATTCTCCATGCCATCAATATAACATTTGTTAATTTGAAAGATAAGGGAAATGAGAGCCTGTAACATCTGAAAGAAGAAAAACATTTAAAGCTATTCTAAACAAACTAACCCTTTGCTGAAGTGAAACCACACATGAACCTCCTCTAATAGAATGTAGTTTGCTCAAGCTATTCAAAACCACGATGCAAACTTTCATTTGTCATGCCAAGCGTCAAAGAGCTATTCTTAAATTGCTAACTAATTTATATATTATTGATAACTTTTCCTTCCCAGATTTGTATATGATCGAGGACCTGTGCAATTGGACACGATAGACACATATGCACGTGTGAATGCATAATTTTTCTATGTTTAAGGATCAAGTAGCAGCACGGTCAGAGAAATATTTTCAATTGTATTTTATATATATATGCACAAGCTCATTGTTTATATATCATATTTTCATACAATTTTCTTTTCTCAATTCTCATTCTTCTGCAAGTAGCTAAGCTAAAAGGTATAAACAAAAACATACCTGCCTCTTTGCATGTCGCCTTGACAGGGATGGTGTAATTACTGTACTACCACAGCTAAAGGTTTGTTTAGAAGTCTTCAGGTACTTGGCGTAGACAGTGAAAAGAAAACTGGAGGCTGTCACATACTGTAAATTGGTGGCATTCATCTTGAACATAAGTCCACCTGCTGTGTATTGCACAGTTGTAGATTTAAGGATTGGGCAGCACTACTTTGCATATATACCTCTTTGCTTCCTCATTAAATCTTGCAGTAGATTTATCACTCCCATCTGCTCCTATACACTTTGCTATAAATATATACAGTTTAATTACTATACCTGTTCAGTTACTGTAAGTTGAGAAATTGAATGGAAAAGTGTGGAGTTGTGGTACACCAAAGTCGTGAAGAAAGAAAGGAGAATAGAATGGAATAGATATTATAACCTGTGATAATAGTATCCTAGTTCCTGGAAGCTTGTTATCCCAACTGAATGTGTCACAATCGTCTTCAACAGCTGTGGATATAGCGTATTGGAGGTAGGAGGAATTTTTGGTGGCGCGGTAAAGTCATGCAGCAGCCACATTGTAGTTCATCTGAAAAAGAAAGAGTCAGAATGTAAGAGTGTCATGGAGGAGAGTAGATGGGAGAATGAATGAGAGAATGAAATATAGTTACAAGGTAGCCAGAGTAAGAGCAGTAGAAAGGACAGACAGGAGTGAAGAGGGGAGAATCATGTATTTGGCCCCTGCTAACTGGCAAAATGAAAAGCCTTCTCAGCGGCGTGTACTCATTTGTTTTATATATTAATTAAAACAAAAAAACAAAAACAAAGAAGATTATGGAAGGAGGCAAGAGCAACTGACGACTCGACTAGAAACATGGATCTTAGCCCACGTTTACTCATTTCTCTTATGACTTTTGACCACCTTGTTTCAATTGTTTCACTTCCGAAAGACATCTCAATTCTCTTCTCATGTCCATTTTTCTCCCCATCCTTTTTTTTTTTTTTTTTTTTCCTGATTGAGTAACTAAATAAAAATACCACATATACCTTTCAACAAGCCCAACAAACAAATAAATAAATAAATAAGCAAAATATATATCAATTCAAAAAGAATTCCTCGAAAGCTTCTTCTCCATTTATATCATCTTGTTGAAGGCAAAGCTAATCTGAACCCACACTCATGCTCAATTATGTTTTTCATGATTATTAATTTCATGCAAATTGAAATTATTACATTTGTATATATTTTATTATATTATCATAAATGATTTTAAAATTAATATCCCAAATTTTAATGATTTTGGATACGGGTTCAATTTATCTGAGCATATATCATTTTCAATTGATGCACTTAATTCAATTTTGAAAAAGGGCTCTTAAGGATTTAATTTGGATGTTTTATTTGAGCCTATATTGTTGAAGTGCATAATTAGGATATTATTCATATTTTTATTGTTTATGAGTATCATTTCAAAATTATTTAAATGTCTTGTGGTGTATGATTTTTAATCAATTAGAGGTTAGCCACAACATCTCTGATTATGAAAAATCATACATTAATTTGTTTTTGGATCACATATATATTAAGGACATTTATTGCTTTAAATTATACCTTATATGATAAATTTTATCCCACATGATTTTTTGTTATATTTAGTATGATTAATGAAGGTATAATAGCATATTATATTTCTTAATTTACCCACAGATATTGAGAAATTGAACATAATTTGATAGTTTTGCCATATATTTAAATAAATTCAATTGAACTGAGACTTTGCCCACAAGCAAGTCTTATGTCCTTTGGATTATTATACATAATTTATCGGTAAATTATGATCCATTAGTCTAGCCTCAAATTTAAAGCACTTATAAGCATGTACATATTTGTGCATTAACGACTATGCAACCTACAAACACTCGATGTTAAGTGTAATATTCTTGAATTGAGTGGTGTAATTATAAAACGGAAGGAGTGAATCCTTCTTTATTTGGGATGGATGTGGACCGGTGACATGCCATAAGGAAAGATGAACTTAGGATTTGTGAAACCGGCTCTAAGCCAAGAAAAGGTACTCCACAAACAGTGAGAGCGTTCAAATCGCCTCAGCGTTATGTTCATAAAGACGAGTATCTCTACTGGTATTCATGGTTTAACGTTTAGGCATTGCTTAAGGTTATTAACGAGCAATTCACCACTTCAGATAAAGAACTTGCCAACACCTTAATCATGAAGTTTTCATCACTAAGGTTCACTAATGTGAAAGGTGTGCATGAGCACATCATGGAGATGAGAGACATAACAACTTAACTGAAGACACTTGAGGTTGATATGTTTGAAACCTTCCTCGTAAACTACATTTTGAACACCAAACCACAGCAATATGGACCCTTCAAAATCTCATACAACACACATAAGGATTAAGTGTAGGTGTGAACTATTGATATGTGTGTGTTCAGAAAGGAAGGAAGGAAATTTGCTTATGGAACAAGGAAAGTGCGATGTTGGTCATTGAGGCGAAATACTAGAATATCGAGGGAAGGAATCAAATAAAGGTCAAGAGTTAATAAGAAGGGGAAAATCAAGGTACCACTCCAAGGTGGAATCAAGAAAGAATCCAAGTGTTTCTTCTATAAAAAGAAGATACACGTGAAGAAGGATTGCGCTAAATTTAAGAAATGGCTTGAAAATAAAGTTAATTCAATCTCGTGTGTTTGTTATGAATCTAATATGGTTGGTTCTAGGTCTACAATCCATATTTCGAAAACCTTGTAGGGTATATGGGACTTGAGGAAGCCAGTGGGAAGTGAAGCGGGGAGTATGCCTTCTAGAACAAGGTTGGCTACATATTGGAATCCATTAGGGACATGTAGTTGGTCCCACGGATAATGGCAGTATGTTTTGTTTCGAGAGGACCTTTATATACCAATTTTCTCTAGAAATTTGATTTTGATTTCAAGACTTGTACCCTTAGGAGAATTTATTCCTTTAAGTTTTCAGATTATTTTGCTAGTTTGTTTTATAAATATGAACTAATTGTCTAATGATATTTTCTCTATTAATCTACAATACAATGCGGTTTTGCATACTCATATTGGAAATAATCAATGTATTATGAATGAAGATTCCTTTATTTTGTGGCATCAAAGACTTGGACATATCTCCATGGATAGAATTAAGAGGTTAGTAAATGACAGAGTATTGAATACTTTGGATTTCTTTTGACTTTTGTTACTGTATAGATGCATAAAGGAAAGCAAACTAAGGAATTCAAAGAAAGGTGCTAAGAGGAGTACTAACGTGTTTAGAAATCTTACATTCAAATATAAGGATTGTCTAACATGGAGGCTCATGGTCCAAAATACTTCAAATCTTTTATAGATGATTGTTATCGATATATGTATCTTTTTATGCTTCATAATAAAGATGAAGCCTTAAACGTCTTTAAGGTTTTTAAGGTGAAAGTAGAGAAACAATGCAGTAAGCAAATAAAGATTGTCAGAATAGATAGAGGTGGAGAATATTATGAAAGATAAATCGATGATGGACAAGCACCTGGTCCATTTGTTAAGTTCCTTCAAGAACATGAGATTGTTGCCCAATACACTATGCTTGGTTCTCCAGACCAGAATGGTGTAGCAGAAAGGAGGAACGTGACCTAATTAGACATGGTGCATAGCATGTTAAGTAGCTTTAAGCTACCTAAATTCTTGTGGATTGAAGCTCTTAAAAAGATTGCGAATATATAAACTTGGGTTCCAACTAAGGTTGTCGCAAAGACACCATTTGTGCTATTTAAAAGTTGGAAACCCCAGGCTTGAAGACATATGTGTGTTTGGGGATGCCCATCTTAAGTAGAGTTATAACAATCCTGAAAAGCTGGACCCGGGACTATTAGTGGGTATTTCGTTGGATATGTCAAGAAGTCTAAGGGTTACAGGTTCTACTTTACATATCATATTCTTAGGTTTGTGGAATCAAGGAATGCTAAGTTCCTTGAGAATGACTTAGTTAATAGGAGTGATCTCTCTTCTGAAAGAGAACAACCTTCCACATAAAGAGTGAGCAGATTGTAGTTTATCATTCAAAACATCCGTAGTTCGAATGGGTGTTGCGATCGATCAATGAGGATCCATAAACAGCCAATCAAGTGGTTCATGAGTACGGGCATGGTTGAACAACAAGCTAGACAACATGACCCACATGCAAATGTTGAATGACATTAAGAAGATCTACAAGGAGTAAGAGAAGATCGTGATTCCAGGATGACTATATTGTGTATCTGAAAGAGAATAGAACAATGATCTTGGAGTTGAAAATGACCCGATAACGTTTCCACAGGCCATGAACTACAAAGAAACTGATTTATGGTTCAATGTATTGAAGGATGAGATGAATACTATGGCATCTAGGATTAGAGATGATTTATGGTTCAATGCAAAAGACCATTGAGTGTAAATGGGTCTATAAAACGAAAGAGAAAGACTCATTGACAGCATTGAGAGATATAAAGCAAGACTCGTAGACAAGGGATTCACTCAAAAGGAAGGGATCGATTACAAGGAGACTTTTTCTCTTGTATTTAAGCAAGATTCCCTTTGTATTAATTTGGCATTAGTTGCACATTACTTTGAGTTGCAACAGATGAATGTGATACAGCCTTGGGTATGGGAAGGTATACATGGGAAACAGCTTAAAGGATTCTCCTCTAGTCAAGGTGAGCATTTGGTATGCAAGCTTGAGAAATCCATCTATGGATTGAAACAAGCTTCCCATCCTTTGGATTTGAAGAGAATGTCATGGACCGGTGCATATATACTAGAAGGTTAGTGGGAGCAAAATTTGTTTCTTAATCCTATGTAGATATATTTTACTTGTAACGATGATAGAGTTTGATCGTAGGGTGGAAACAATTTCTTTCTAAACATTTTGACATGAAGATATGAGTGATGCATCTTATGTCATTGGCATAAAATCTTTAGAACAGACATAAAAGGTATTTTGGGTCTATCATAATAAACATATAGCGAAAGGATTCTAAAAAATTTAGGATGAAAAGATTGTTCTACGAGTGTTGCTCCCATTGTGAAGGGATGAGTTCGATTTGAACCAATGTCCCACGAATGACTTCGAAAGGGAGCAAATGAAGAACATCCTATATGCTTCAATTGTTGGTAGTTAATGTATGCTCAAGTTTGCACCAGACTTGACATAGCATTTGCTATTAGAATGTTGGGAAGGTATCGAGTAGCTTTAGGTATGGACCAGCTTGGAGAGTTTGCAAAAGTCTTGGAATACCTTCAAGTATTGAAGAGGATACATGCTTATGTGCGGCGAACAGACAATCTATAGATGATTGGTTATTAAATTCACCTTTCTTGTCTATGTTGATTCACATGAAATCAACATCGAGAATTAAGATGTCATGTTTTGTTGGAGCTTTATCATAGAGAAGCGCAAAACAAACTTTGATAGCTACTTCCACTATAAAGGTTTAGTTTGTCTCTTGTTTTGAGGCTACATCACATGGTGTGTGGATGAAGAGTTTCATTTTTGGGCTTAGAATCGTTGATTCTATATCTAGGCTATTGAAAATATTTTGTGACAATTTAGCTGTAGTCTTTCTGGCTAAAAACAATTAGAGCGGAAGTCGAAACAAACACATTGACATTAAGTATTTATCCATGCAGAAAGAACGTGTCAAGAGCAAGGAACCAATGATCATTGAACACATTAACACTAAATCAATGATTGATGATCCTTAAGCATACATATAATTTGATTATACATGTATGGGCATTCTCATCTTTTGTAGGCTGCATGATATGGCCATGGTACTTACGGAGCAAGGTACCGACCGACCTAGGATGATTTTTGGCAAGTGGATGCAGATCAAATCAAGAGGATCACATTATCTAAGCTATCAAACCAGAAATATAAACAAATCAGGTTTCTATTCTAAAAAGGATACTGGAGCAGCAAGTTTTCTTATTCCACTGTAATATCTTAAAGGTAACTACAGAAAATTGAAGGTAAAGTTGGAGTCATATTTGGATAATGATCCAATCTTATCAAGACTTCTAAGACCAAATCTGAAGGGCTATATATTCATGGATTGGAAGTTGTTCATCACAGATTTCATGAGTAGAGCTTGAAGAAGAACAATCAAGGTTTGGACGTATTGAAGAGTGTGGTTAAATTAAGAATATCGGAAAAACATAAATGTAAATGTTGAATTACAGTGCAAAAAGTATCATATAGGATCCTTAAAATTAAATGTTGTACTACGATTGAAATATAGTTCTAAAATAGAGTTGAAAATCAATGTATTACTTATTATTTACTATCGCTCTATTGATTACAACGAAATCGTCATATCATAACATAATTTTATAATTGGATTTGAGTTAGCAACTTCATTTTTTCCCTTACTTTCTTTGGATCGAAAATAGAAAACTTTTGAAAAAACAAAGGATGAGGGGCAAGAGTAAAAATCCCCGAATAAGAGGTTCTTTTTTTTTTGTTGGAGGAGGGGACTACACTATATGGTCAACTATCTTGAATACTATCGCAAATAAATACATTTCTTTACTATGGGAATGATAGAATCGAACATATTCTCCTTATGAGAAATTTTACCATTCACCATATCTGTATTTTTCGTTCTAATTACGAAATATGCTCACACCATATATATATCATATAATATATATTTGTATCATATTTGTCTGACTAGGAACGAATACTCTTTTCGAGGATGATTCCCATATCATTTATATGTTTCTTTTAATTCAATTTAAAATTAGAATCAACTTATATATTTATATATAGTATATATTTAATAGTAATAGGATTATTAATATTAAAAAGGACTAAAAAAACTTATTAAATTCAAAATAAAAAAATAAAAAATATTTATAGTGCAAATACTCAGTTAAGGTATTGGCCTTTAAGTTTAATTATGCCGTTAAAATACTTTCCTTTCTATGGAGAACATGAAGGGAAGTTTGATAAATATTTTACTTTATGTTAAAATAATAATTTTATTGAACCTCTTTTAATAAACTAATTTTATATAAAAAGAACAAAGAGAATAATGAGTAATAATAAATGATGTGTATCGATTTATAGATATTTAATTTTGTTTTAACTAAAAATAAAAGCAGAAAATAATATATAAACTAGACTTTCTATTTTTTAAATATATTTGTATTTAAATAAGCATAATTATCCCGGAAAATATTTTACTTTGCAAAACAAGACATGAAGGGACACTTTGATAAATATGGATAAGAGCTTGAGTAGAATTAGATTTAGAATTTATTTTGATGGATAAAAAAAATTTCAAATGTCACTATAGTAGTCTTTTCATTTACTAAAGAGAATTCGTTAAGTATTATTTTATTTTCAAGAAAGTGATTTAACTTAATTTGTTATTTTGAAAATATTTCATTATTTAAATGAAAGATTTTATAAATTTATTTGCAAAAAAATCGATATAATTTTATTTGTAAAGGAATTGATTTCGATTTTCATTATACATTTTGTCTTTTAATTGCATTACTTCTATCTTCTTATGGTTCAATGCATTGAAGGATGAGATGAATACTATGGCATCTAAGGATGAGATGATTTATGGTTCAATGCAAAGACCATTGAGTGTAAATGGGTCTATAAAACAAAGAAAGACTCATTGGGCAACATTGAGAGATATAAAGCAAGACTCGTAGACAAGGGATTCACTCAAAAGGAAGGAATCGATTACAAGGAGACTTTTTCTCTTGTATTTAAGCAAAATTCCCTTTGTATTAATTCGGCATTAGTTGCACATTTGGACTTTGAGTTGCAACAGATGAATGTGATACAACCCTGGGGAACTAGAGGAAGAGGTATACATGAAACAACTTAAAGGATTCTCCTCTAGTCAAGGTGAGCATTTGGTATGCAAGCTTAAGAAATCCATCTATGGATTGAAACAAGCTTCCCATCATTGATATTTGAATTTTCATGATGTGATATCTTCCTTTGGATTTGAAGAGAATGTCATGGACCGGTGCATATATACCAGAAGGTTAGTGGGGGAAAGATTTGTTTCTTAATCCTATATGTAGATGATATTTTACTTGTAACCAATTATAGAGGTTTGATGCATGAGGTGAAACAATTTCTTTCTACACATTTGACATGAAAGATATGGGTGATGCATCTTATGTCATTGGCGCCAAGATCTTTAGAGGCCGGAGACATAAAAGGTATTTTGGGTCTATCATAAGAAACATATAGCAAAAGAATTCTAAAAAAAAGGATGAAAGATTGTTCACCAAGTGTTGCTCCCATTGTGGAAGGGGATAGGTTCAGTTTGAACCAATGTCCCAAAAATGACGTCGAAAGGGAGAAAATGAAAAACATCCCATATGCTTAAATTGTTGGTAGTATAATGTATATTCAAGTTTGTACCAGACCTGACATAGCATTTGCTGTTAAAATGTTGGGAAGGTATCAGAGTAACCTAGGTATGGACCACTGAAGAGTTGCAAAGAAAGTCTTAAGATACCTTTAAGTAACGAAGGGATACATGCTTATGTACTGGCGAACAGACAATCTAGAGATGATTGGTTATTTTGATTCACACTTTATTGTCTATGTGGGTTCACGTCATCGACATCGAGGTACATTGTCGTAACTGCCGGTTGGAGCTTTATCATGGATGAGTGCGAAATAGACTTTGATAGCTACTTCCGCTATAAAATTTGAGTTTGTCTCTTGTTTTTGAAATTTACATCGCATGGTGTGTGGATGAAGAGTTTCATTTATGGGCCCCAGAATCGTTGATTCTATACCTAGGATCTTGAAAATATTTAATGTCGAGATTTGTTTGCGGTCTTTCTAGCTAAAAACAATTAGAGCGGAAATTAAGTAAACACATTGACATTAGTATTTATCCATAAGAACATGTTAAGAGACAACGAGACAGCAATCATTGAACACGTTAACACTGAATCAATGATTGATGATCCTCAGGCATACATGTAATTTGATTATACATGTATGGGCATTCTCATCGTTTGTAGGCTGCACGATATGGCCATGGTACTTACGAAGCAAGGTACCGATCGACTTAGGATAATTTTTGGCAAGCGGGTGCAGATCAAATCAAGAGGATCACATTATCCAAGCTATCAAACCAGAATATAAACAAATTAGGTTTCTAATCTAAAAAGGATACTTGAGCAGCAAGTTTTCTTATTCCGTTGTAATATCTTAAAGGTAACTACAGAAAATAGAAGGTAAATTGGAGTCATATTTGGATAATGATCCAATCTTATCAATACTTCTAAGACCAAATATGAAGAGCTATATATTCATGGATTGGAAGTTGTTCATCACAGATTTCATGAGCAAAGCTTGAAGAAGAACAATCAAAGTTTGGACGTATTGAAGAAAGTGTGGTTAAATTAAGAATAGAGGGAAAACATAAATGTAAATGTTGGTCTAGTGCAAGAGTATCATACAGGATCCTTAAATTAAATATCGTACAACAATTAGAAATATAGTTCTAAACTAGAGTTAGAAATCAATGTAATACTTATTATTTACTATCACTCTATTGATTACAACGAAATCTTTCATATCATAACATAATTTACATAATTGGATTTTGAGTTAGCAACTTCCATTTTGTTCATACTTTCTTTGGATCGAAAATAAGCTTGAAAAAACACAAAGGTTCTGTAAAGTAAGATTCACGAATAAAGGTTCTTTTTTTTTTTTGTTGGAGAGGAGAGAGGACTACACTATTATGGTCCAGCTATACGAATAACTTTATCATAGTAAATGCATTTATTTACTATGGGAGGACAGGAATCGAACCGCATCTTCACCTTAGCAAAGAAATTTTACCATTCGATATATTTGTATTTTTTTTTTAACTGTTAATATGCTCTTTTCTGTCTATATAATATATATCTATATCCTTATTTATACCAGGCCAGAGATAACTATTTTAAGGATGATTCAATGTGTTTTACATGTTTCTTTTAATTCATTTTGGAATTGGATAAAAATTATATGTTTGTAATGTATTGTAGCCTTGAAATATTTCATTTAATATTAATGGATTGTTCTTAAAGGACTAAAAGCATTAGTTCTAAAATAAAGAAAATAAAAATATTTATAGTACAAATACTCAGTTAAGGTATTGGCCTTTAAGTTTAATTATGATTAAATGTTTACTTTCTATAGAGAACATGAAGGTTTGATGATATTTCACTTTTATGTTAAAATAATTTTATTGAACTCTTTTAATAAACTAATTTATAAGGCAGAATAATAATGAGTAATAATAAATGATGTGTATCGATTTATAGATATTTAAAATTTATGTTTAACTAAAAATAAAACGAGAAATAATATATAAACTAGACTTTCTATTTTTAAATATTTGTATTTAAATAAGCATAATTATCGGAAAATATTTTACTTTGCATACAAGACATGAAGGGACACTTTGATAAATATGGATAAGGAAACCGTAAATTAGATTTGGGTATTTGATGGATGAAAAAAAATTTCAAATGGCACTATGGTATTCTTTCATTTACTAAATGGAATTCGTTAGTATTATTTATTTCAAGAAGAGTGATTTAACTTAATTTGTTATTTTGAAAAATATTTTCAAATTATTTCGACAAAGATTTTATAAATTTATTTGCAAAAAAATCGATATAATTTTATTTGTAAAGGAATTGATTTCGATTTTCATTATACATTTTGTCTTTTAATTTTACCATCCTTATATTCTTAAATTATAACATGGGATCTCCATCAAGACTATCGCGTTACCACCTTAGTAGGTGAAGGGTTGTTTATTTACTGTTTGGGAGTAGATTTGGGTTGTTACTACAGTTTTGGAAGCTATATTTTCAAAAACAAGTACAACATGAAAACACATAAATAAGTTTTGATTCCTATATTTTTTTGTTTTGAAAAACATAAAAAATACAGAAATGTACGATATAGAGAAGCCAAAATGGTGTTATTTGTGTTTTAAAAACTGTTTTAAGAACAATTTTAAAAATAAAAACTCATACATACCCTTTACTTTATTTTTAATTGAATAAGGTTTTAGTTTTCATTAAAAATATCACTCAGGCCCTAATTGGGGAAAAGCGATTCTGTGGGAAAAGGAAAGAGTGTGTAGTTTAACTACTAGAAAGAATATATGAACCGGACTTGCTGTAGTTATAAAATAAAAATAAATATTAAACAAAATTTGAAAATATTAATATTTATTCAAAAAGTAACATATTCAAAGCTCTAAAACAATTAGATATGGGATAAAAAGTAAAAGTAGTTTAATTTGAAATAGTAAAAAAAAAACACCTTTAAAAAAAAAAAATTCTATATTTTTGAAATGAATAATAATGAATGATGCGTATTGACATATATAGATATTTATTTTTTATTCTTTAAATAGCGAGAAAGAATGTACCAACTAGATTTTCTATTTTTTTTTAAAAAAAGAAAAATTATTATTTGTTCTTTCAAAAACAAATATTGTTTTTAATTATTAATTAATAATTATGTACGTCTTTCTATGCAGATAAGATGAGGATATTTTGATAAACATATAAATACAATGGGTAAAGAAACCATACACATTGTGGTGTTTGAAGAAAGGAAAGGAAGCAAAGAAAACAGTTTGAGAGGGGTTGAATGGGATTAAAAGCGTGATGCAGCCTGGTCTGACCTGGGAACCGATATATCGGAATGCATTCTGAGAAGATTGGGTTTCGTCGACATACTTCGTTTCAAAAGGGCATGTAGTTGGTGGTTTTCGGTTACGAGAGATACGATGATGTCATATGCTACGACGATGTAGTTTGTGCAATATCGAGTTATGGGTTTGTTGAAGTTTGGGATTTTAGTGGGTCTTCTCCTACTAAGGTTATGGATATGGTCTTCCTTCCTCCTTGAAAGCTATTGGTGGTTTGCAATAAGTTCCAGACAAGTTTGTAGTTGGTTACATTTTTATGGTGGAATCATGCGGGGAGCTTCTGTCTGTAGTGAGAGTAGTAGGAGATTTTGTGTATGTGGATGTGGATGGGAAATCGGTTCCTGATCGTGATGGGGACAACAACAAACTCAAGATTCACATCTACCAGACTTTGATGTTCTACGTTTTCAGGCTTGACCTCCATTAGAAAGAATGGGTTGAGATGGAGAGCTTAGGGGATCAAGTAGTGTTTTGGGCGAAGCAGTCAATATCCCTTAAGGGCGGGAAAGATTGTCAGGATGTCTAAAGCAATTCTATTTTACTTCACAGACTCTTGGGAAGAAGTTGATGAAAACCATTCATATGGGGTCACCATGTAGGGTATTACAACTTGAGAGACAGAAGCGTGAGCCATTTACCACGCTCAGTGCTACAAGATGAAGCCCACACCCATTTGGGTTCTCCTAATCCGTGGTAGTTGAATGTGTACTGTTATCATTTTATTTTAATTAAAACCCTAGAATTCCCATTTCCAATTCATTTTGGTACTTGAATCATGGGAGGAAATAATCTATTTTTCATTTAGATTTTTTTATTTATTATTTTTATTTTTTGCAGTTGAAAATATTGAGTAATTGTCATCCAAATTAATTCAATGTTGAGTTTCCATGCATGCATGTGGATTTCCATGAAGTTGAACTGGCTTTAATTACTAGTAGGAATGGAAAAAAAAAATTAATGAAAGGAGCCAATGGATTTGATTTACTTTTGGCAACCAATAGGATGAATATATTAATTTGATATCCATTTAATAATAACTTTTAAAATCATTATACAAGAATATTGGCCATTATTAACACCAAAATGGTTTCATTATGAGCAATTACCACACATTTCTTGAACACCTAGATGAAAACACCAACATCAATTTACCATTAAAAGATCAAAACAGTCATCACCATCACTTTATTCTTATCAAACTCAACAAAATTAAATAAATATAATTAAAATTTGTAAAAATCTATATATATTAATTCAAACTTGAAATTCCTCTTTCGCAAGATTAGTGTCATAAGTTGCCTCGAGAAAGAGAGTGTATGCAAACGGTATCCTATGCTTCTACAATGTGTAGTCTCAACACCAAGCACTAGGGTAGATATCTGCTTTGCAGTGGCTATGAAGAATAGATATTAGTACAATCCAAGCTCAAAAAACTGGGTAGTTGTCATACATCTACTTAATTATCTTAGGAGAAAAATAAATTAAATACTTGTATTCTAAAGTGACTAGCTAGTTGATAAGAATTCATACTTACTATCAAGCATAAGAAGAATTTGCACACATTCCTTATGCGTCGCAGGATTTTCGTCTACACTCTTAGTTTTGTTTTTTATTTCTCATGGTGCGACTATAAGTTTGAGAAAAGTGATGCAATCATGCATTACTAACTCTAGTAAGAGAGTTGAGTATATTACAAATTTTGAAATTATAAGATGCCATTTTGCCTAAGGAGTTCCTCTGGAACTTGGGGTTGTTCAACAGTTTGGCACAATCCTTGATATTATTTCACTACAAGAAATATGGTAATTAGTAGCGTAATTATTTTGTAGCCAAAGGATTAATATTTTCACAAAAACTATTTTGCAATGAAAATATTTTTGTTTCAGGGACGTCGCCTTATCCTCGTCGCGAAAGGTTTTCGCAACAAATAAAATATTTCATTTCTAATACCTTATAGAGACATAATTTTTGTGTCTCAATAATATTCTGACAAATTTTCGTTATTAAATATTTAAAAATTTTGTTGCAATATTCCCCAATTATGAGTTAATTTGTTGCTAAAATTAAATCACATACAACAATGAAAATTATAATTTCGTTGATAAATATATTTTGATCGGGAAACTTATTTAGAAACTTTGCTTTTATATAATAATAATAAAAAAATAAAAATAGTAAACTTTATTTATGAAGCTTTGATTTTCAAATAATAAAACTAATAATAATAACAATAATAATAATAATCATAATAATAATAATAATAATTGTTGAAGATTGATTCAAAGTTGAAGATTGGTTCAAAATTTGTCTCTTAATAGTTCCTATTAGTTAGGAAAGTTTTTATTTTTATTTAATTGTGAGAGTGAGTCCACGGTTGTTTGAGAGTTTTTATCTATGTGATAAATGTGGAGAATTAGTTGTGAATGGGATAAATTAGTGGGTCAAAGTTAGTTTGTTTATTTTAATTTTATTTATCTATTGTAAGCCTATTTATAGGCATTTTTAAATGTTTGAAATAGCATGAGAGTTGCACGTTGTTTTCACTTCTATTTTATTTCTCTCATCAAAAAATTCCAACATGGTATCAGAGCCATAGTTCTTGAGGGTCTGTGAGTGATTTTGATAACAACGAATAATTTTCTGCTCCTACTCCTACTCTTACAACGAAATTATCACATATGGGTACATCAAAATGAAGGCATATCTAAAAGGTCGAGTTTGTGGGAGGTTATTGAGAATGATGCTGATCCTGCTGCTCTTCCACCGTCAATACTAACATGACTAAAAGCATGAAGAAGGAATTGCGAACCAAAGACTTCATTATATACATGCAATAGTATGAGATGCAGTTTCACAAGCATAATGACTTATGAATGTGAAAAGAAGCATGGGAGAAACTCAAAAGAAGATTTTGAAGTGACAAAATCAAACAAGGTTGATGCAAATTTTAATCTCAAAAAGAATTTGAAAGTTCGAGAAAATGAAAAATTTGAAAGTGTGAAAGAGTATGGCAGCAAACTCATGACCATAGTCAACCAGATCAAATTACTTGGTGAAGATTTTCCTACTCAGAGAATTGTGGAAAAGCTTCTTGTAAGCTTGCCTGAAAGGTATGAATCTAAAATTTCTTCTCTTGAAGACTCTAAGGATCTATCAAAAATTAGTTTTGTAGAATTAATCAATGCACTTCAAGCTATGGACCAAAGAAGAACTATGAGGCGGGAAGCAAATGAACAGGTGGTTGATGTAGCATATTTAGCCAAAGAGTCAAAGGGAAAAGGAAAGACTCCTCGGTGTGATCATTGCAAAAAACTTGGACATGAAGAGAAAGATTGTTGGCATAAGGGAAAGCCTCAATGCTTCAAGTGCAAAAGATTTGGGCATCTACAAAAAGATTGTAGAACAAAAATGGAACAAGCAAATGTGGTAAAAGAGGTTGAAGAAACTCTCTTTTGAATTAGTGGTGAAGTGCACGAAGAGTTTTTAGAGAGAAGTGCTCTAATACCCAGTGAAGGTTGATGAGATAGTGCATCAACAAGATGATAGGAACGTGCATCATGAGGTGAAGAAGTGCTTTACAATTTGAAAATATGGAGAGAAGTGCTCACATGAAAAATAAAATAAAAATTATGCAACTTTGAATAAAGGGAGAGTGTTGAAGACTGATTCAAAGTTGAAGGCCATTCAAAGTTGTCTCTTAATAGTTCCCTATTGGTTAGGAAGAATTTTTATTTTTATTTAATTGTGAAGTGAGTCCACGGTTGTTGAGTTTGTCTATGTGATAAATGTGGAGAATTAGTTGTGAATGGGATAAATTAATTAGGTCAAAGGTAGTTTGTTTTATTTTAATTTGATTTTATCTATTGTAAGCCTATTTATAGGCATTTTTAAATGTTTGAAATAGCTTGAGTTTGTTGTTTTTCACTTCTATTTTATTTCTCTCATCAAAAAATTCCAACAATAATAATAATAATAATAATAATAATAATAATAATTTTATTTTCTTATCATAAATATTAAATAACATTTTCAAGAAATTAAATTATAAAATATAAATAAAATAAACGTGTCCTCGTAGTTAGATTTATTATAGATTAGTAATAAAATTACAAATGAATAAGTAAATTATGTGTCATAGTTCTAACACATAATTTATAGTGATATCAAATGCTTATGTGTCATAGTTCTAACACATAATTTATAGTATTCCATCAAATACATAAGAAACTCATATATAAGGACAAATTGTACCAATTAGTATCCACATTTATAAAATATTATGTGTTCAAAAAGTAAAAGAAAAGTTGAAGACTACTTTGTACAAAATATGATAACATAAAGAAATAGTATAGACTAATATCCACATTTGTAAAATGAAATAACTTCTAAAACTAAAAGAAAAGTGAAACTAACACACATACAAGAAAAATATGATCACATCAAAAGCTATGACATCCTAATGTACCATAAATACATGTCAAGGAGATATAATGTGCCAAAAAAAGCAAACTATATATACATGTCAAGAAGAGATAATTTCCCCCAGAAAACCACCAAAGCAGTAATTTATGGAAGTATCCATAAAAGTGTGGTAGGAATCCGCAGGTTGTGTATGAAGAGAAGGAGATGAAATGTCCCAAAGCGGCAAAACCATATATACATTGAAAGAGATGCGATCCCCGAAAAATGAAACCAAGTTTTATGATATCCATAAAAGTGTGATTAGGAATCCATGAATGTTGTATCATGTAGAGGAGATGAACTGCAGGCTTGATCTTTGGATGTGCATGTCTTTGGCATTTCACTAACAAAGCTAACTAAGCGATCTATTTGGGATTGTTGGTGTTGGATTGGTCTCTTGACTTTGGATGAGCTCTCATCTTTAGCTCATTTTCCAATTCTATCTCGATGTGACTTATGTCCATATCTTGATGAGGATGGGGTGGTTTAGGGCCATGACCTAGGCCTTTGTATATCGGATCTTGAGCCACTTACTGAACACATGTCGGCCTCGAGATGAGCAGCCGCATGCACACTTGCTTGGTTGCTTTTGCAACTCTAACATTCTTTCCTACAAAGACAAAGAAAAAGATTAAATATTTGGAGTACATATCATAATAACATAGCATGTTCTTTATGAGTGCTATAATTTTAGAGGTTTAGATCCATTTCCAATAGCATGTTTACAAAGAATTTTCCCTACTATATATAGAATAAAAAATTAATAAAACTAATGTAATGCATTCACATGTAACATTTGCCGTCAAATTAGACATCACAAAAATTCTAATTTGAAAAACAATTGTTAATATTAATGTAATTAAAATTACAAATAAGTTCATAATTGTCAAATAAATAAAAATTACAAGATTTCTAAAAGAAAACTCACAGGAAAGTTTGTACTTCTTGGTTTTACCCAACCATTCTCGGAAGTCCAATGCATTAGCAGAAAAGTTCTATTTGGCATGGTGCTTGTGTAGCGCCCCTATCTAGGGTGTCGTTGACCACCGTTAACCCGCCTTAAAAATCTACGTGTCTCACGTCCTTGAGACCCAGCCATGTGTAAAAATGGCCCGCAGCAGCTACACATTATACTCATCAAAATACATCTAACTATACTACCATAGTTCAAGAGTTGATTACATCACTCTTAATACAACATATATTAAAATTGAGAATCCTAATACATGTTTTACAAAAAGATAACAAAGCCACAATCCGGATTTCTTCTCAAAAACGACCTCTACTGAGTGCACGCCTTCGATAAACTCCTTGTACACGAAATAATATTCCCTACGATAGGGTGAGCAATTACTAGTAGTGGAATTACCTAAATGGGTCCTCCTTTAAGTACAAATGCAATGATTCAACACTAAACACACATAAGCAAATCATTGATCCTACTTGAATGTCTACATACCCGATCCATGTCTGAGTCCTCACCGTGTAGCTCTCCTAAAGCAGGAATTAGTTGACTACGAATCCCAACCGTGAATACCTTTGCTTTCGACATTTTCACGAAAATCGAGGCGGAGTGCTCCTTTGTCTGGGAACTCACCCAAATGAAACACACTAAAACTGTCCCCCAAACAGGCCAATATAATAGTCTATGATTAAAATGGCCACTTGGGCCCATAAACCAATACTCCATAACAATGCATATATATCCCAGTATCCAACCATAGTTCAAGAGTTCAAATTTTACTCTTATCTGACATATATTAAAATTAGAGAATTCTAATACATGTAATACATCATAACCCTGAAACCTAATCAAACTCTTCTAAACCTCAGTCTCTAGGACTACTTACGTCCCTACTTACGCTCACTATTACACATAAAATGAAGTATCCTCGACAAGGTGAGCTAATGCTCATTAATTGGAATCCTACTAAGTGGAAACTCTCTCCGTAAGTCTTGATCTGTGCTCAAAATAAACACACATCAAGCAAGTACGCAGTCCCTGCCAAGATGTCTAATTGATCATCTCATTTCGAGTCTCGCACGACTCCCTTCACACTCGCCCCTAAGCCTCGTATGAAATATTATGTTTTATTTGTTTGTGGACAACCCTCCAGATGTGTATATATCAATTGGGCCATCTCAGGCGATTGATATTATTTATGGATTCCTCCCTCGATGTATATCAATTGGGCGTCTCCGGCGATTGATATTTTAGCATGGACTACCCTCCGATCATTTTTAGTTTTAGACAACCTCAGGAAGCCATTCTCTCTAGACTCACCTCATGCACTCACTCCTCTGAGTCTAGGGTTCCAATGCATATGGAATCTTTGTGATCTCAATTCCATTACGATCTATAACACATGCAAATATATAAACATGCATATATTCATATAAAAATTAAATCACACAATCATGTTATGTAATTTCTCATTTCATCACATCAAAATTAGCTCACGTGGGCTAATGATAAAACACGAGCAATTCTACTTGAATTACTCGACCAAACACATTAATTCACAAAAATTATTTTATGAACACTATTCTCGAGAATAGTGAAACCCTCGATTACTATTCCCGAAAAATCACCAATCATCGGTTCGCCATTGAACCACGGCACCGGCCTCAAACACAAACCATCCCACATGCATTAACACATAAATGCCATTTAACAACCAAATCAGCGTGGACAATCAACTGCTTTGCACCATTTGGAGTTTCAAAAATTCTATAATAATTCGGTCCCAGTTTGGGGCCGTCCATCATTCGGCTTAAGCATCGACAAAGTACTTAAAGAAGGAATAAAACCCAAGTAGGAAACCCTTGCCTCTCGGAGTTGAGGAAACTCCCCTAAATCCGGTACCCGTGCGAAGCCCTCTCAGCGTGAAGCGGCTTTCATGCTTGTCAGAGGCGCGAGAAGGTCGGATCGCAGCGATATTTTAGAGAGAAGCTGACGTTACTCTCCTGCAAAAATTGTCGAGAGTCGACCCCTCACGCATCTCATCTCCTCCCAATTCACGTTTTGCTTTTTCTTTTTGATTGGAGAAGAACACTATTCTCTAATTTGGCTTTCCAACTTAAAAAGCAGTTATTATTACCAATTATGTCCTTTCGGTTTTGACATTCGGCACTATCTCGGCCATCCATTTTCATCATTTCTCTACTCATGCCATATGGCACATGGTACGTGTTATATGTGACGATCATGAAAATCGTTCACGGCACCCAAAGCGTGATGCCTCAGCGTGTAAGTGACTATCTCGAATTCGATGAAATTCGGCGATGCTAGCTAGATTTCGTGAGCGATTCAACGGTCACAATCCGTTTCATCATCTGAGATCTAGAGAGAATAAATTACAGTTACCCAACGAAATTACAATTTCGTAACGAAATACAATTTTGCCCTTTTGAAATTGGAATTTAAGGTGCACCTGCGACTCCGCCACTTTTACCTAAGCCATGTATGAGAAAATACCGTTCAAAACAAAACTTTTTGTTCTCGAAACACACTACCAAGGTGTGCCTTGATTTTTGAAATAGTTTTTCCTCGACGAGGGTGGCTTGATGCCCGATGGTGGATTTTCCTGCATGGGTTACTCCCCACAGCCTAAGTCGCGCGTCGCGATGATTCGAATGTAAACACACACTCGGCAAATCGTGATCACACTTGAATGTCTACATGCCTAATCCGTATCTCGAGTCCTCGCGAGCTCATCGCACCTTACTTAAGCCATGTATGAGAAAATCCCGTTTTCAAAACAAAAGCTTTTTGTTTTTGAAAACACATTACCGAGTTTCGGTAAAAATATTGGACTACCCTCCTAGTCGAATTGGTTGGAGAACTTTCCAAAACAGTCATGGTCCTCATCCGAAGTGATGTTGGACCATCTCGACGATTCTAGAATCTTCCATCGAAATTCCTTTCACAATCATGTTCCATTTTATCGGATTTCTTTCCTTATCATGCACTCACCCCAATTTCCTAGGGTGCCCCTGTGCACATGGAATACATTATGCCATTTCCAAACCACTCATGCTAATATATCATTTACACATATATTAACAAAATTTACATACATGCCACATGTTATTTAATTCATGTCAATAAAATCAAAATTAGCTGCGAGCTAATTACAATTCATTCAATGGCTTGCACTGAATTATAATTTTATATAATTCCAAATCATGTTAACACATTTAATTACATGCATTATCGTATTAAATTCCACACAATTCAAGCCATTCATTTTAGCAATATTTCATGCAAATAACACATGGACGTTTTGGTCCAATTCAATGCAAACCGGGACTGTTTTTTAACAGTCCCAAAACCGAGCAGTGAAATTTGTCAGAGTGACGACCACTCATATTATTAGTTCCACTTTGTGAAAGCAGAAAACCATAGCCATTTTTGGCCTCATACATCAAAACATAATTTATTTGTAAATTATCACACAACCACCCAAAACAGTCCCTACACTGTCCAAAACGAGTTCAAAATATTCCAACAATTCGGTCCCTAAGTTTTGGGACCGATCAAACGGACCACTCACGGCCTCAAATCAACCCAAGCATTAACAAAACACTTAAATAAGGGGTAAATCAAGTAGGAGAAAACCCCTACCTTCCGGAGTTTGTCGAAACTCCCCAAAGCGGTACTCACGCGTAGCCCTTGCAGTGGGGAGCAACTTTGCTTCTTGTCTCATGGGAAGCAGACGGTCAGATCATGAGAATTCTAGAGAGAGAGTGAGGCTTCTCTCTAAAGTCCCCCTCTTTTTTCTCTGCTCCCTACGGTTTCTCCTCCTCTACTCTTCCTCTCTCCTTTTCTTCTCCCAACCAATTTGGTCAAGATGGAGATCTAGAAAAATTTCGTCATCCAAGATCTAAAACTCCCCTCTCCAATTTTGTCATCCGAGATCTAGAAAAATTCCGGATTTTGTCCAAAATTAATTTTGCCCTTTTTCATAAAATTAGATTTTCTCGGGGTTTCACGGCTTGTCCAGTGTGTCGTGCCTAAATAACAATATGAAAAAAAAAGTAAACAATATGAATATAATTTTAAGAAATAATAGACTAGTTAAAGTCTTTCAAATAAATTTGCATCCATTCTGATCACAATTAGTAAAGAACCTAGAAATATCTTTTATTAATAACCATATTTGTATTTGTTATTCACGGTAATGTAAAGTCATTCTCACGATATTGTATTTCCAATATAATTTTGTTATATTATTTTTCAAGCCAAAACTAGAATTCTTATAATAAATTGATTCACTTACGAAGATAGAAACAAATGTATGTGTTTTGTATAAAAAATGTATATTATAAAATTTACAAGTCACAATATCTATTGTAAAGGAAAATAGTTAAAACATATAAAAAATAATTGACACATACTTAAGTTGGTAACCATCTATTTATTAAATAATATAAGATATCAATAAATAGATATATAAACAATAAAATTTCAACTTTAAAATTCAATTTGATTGCCTTAAAATTCACCTCATACATATAATATCAAAAAATACGTATCCATTGCTATAAATATTATGGACATTGTATAAAGTTATGTAAATAACATAAAAACTTTTATTATAGAGCAAATGTTATCTATTTCAATTTAACATAGTGGTTATTGTATAAAATACACCCACTTTATAAAATAACATTAAATTCAAGGGTAAACAAGATATATTACAACTTCTTATAATACGTCATTGTTTAGACATACATTTTATTTTGTAAATAAACATTAAATTTAAGGCTAAACAAGACATGCAAGCGAAGAATATTCAAAATTTCACTCACACTAAGTCTTAATGCATAGAATTGCAATGACATGCACCATAGCTTTGATAACTCTAAGAATAATTTTAGATCTTGGCAAAGTCTTGACAACTAGTATAAAGGATGTAATAGCAATATTAAGTCTCATAAAAGATTCAATATAATAACGATAAATATTGAGATAAGATAATTATGAAGGAAGATGAAAGTTGATATATCTCATTGAACAATAGAAAATCATTGATGAAGTATAATAATCAATATTAATTCTGGAAGCATCAATAAAGTTGGAGAATTGTTTTTTAAATTTTACCAATTCTTCCACATGTTGTACAAGGATGGTGATCTCCCTACGATGAGTAAAGGCAACTTCATTCTATTTTTCGGTGTTCAATGTTGAGGCGTCGCTATATGATTAAAAGTTAAAATCAAAATTTCAGCATTAAAATTATATTATCATGTTTCACATATAAATCAAACAAGGCAGATTTTTTGATGAAGACTTCTGTAAATTTTAGAACCGTCTATCCCATAACCAATCCCATTGCCATTGATCACTAACATGTTTTTATATGGATGTTGTTTTGCCTCAAATACTATTGAGAACTTCTTGAAATACTTGTGACATATTCCTATACTCTCCTATACCTTGCAGCCATTTTATTTTCGATGGCCTTCTCACATGATTTTGAGTAAGATCAATTACAAACTTTTCCTACACCACAAATAGTAAAATAAAATATATTTAGGTTTGTAAGTGATAAAACATGGATAATAACAACTTATATATAAAAATTTTACCATAATAGTTAGATAGTTTTTAATTTTATTCCAAGTCACAATAAAAAAACAAGGTTAAGTCTATCACTAAAGTTCATTTATTAATCATAACAGAATAATACTTAAATGTTTAGAGAAAATAAAAATTATAAGGAAAAAAAGATGATCGTTTACTCTATATGGGATTCTAGTTGGAGATGGTCACAAAACATTCTAAATTATAAGATATCCTTGATAATGTAAGGATAGTATAGAAGATTGAAAAGATAATATAATAACAGGTATCACTAACTCCACAAAATTTGAAGTTAGAATGTATTAATAAAAGAAATTCAGGGTAACAACTGATTGATTTGGTTCTTTAAACTACATTTTAGAAGTTAATCAATGCACCATCGCAATTTTAGAGTTTAAATTTTATTTTCTCATAATATTTACAAGAATAAAATGGAAAAAAAAAAACAGAATGTATTTCTTTCCTTATGTTCAAACTAAAATGATAACATAAAATTTTACAAAAACTATATCATGAAAAATGGAAGTCGCACATTATAACGATATGTGATAACAAAAATGATAATAATGCAAGCATACACTCATATGATATCAACACCAAAACAATTCTAACAACACCATCAAAGCGTGCAAACTTTAAATCAATATGACACGCTCCTTAACACTTCTAGCGTAAACAAAAAGGTCCTCGTACTTTTGTTCATATACATGTTTAAGGTTTACATATACTATATACATTTCAATGAGTGATATCGATTTGAAGTCACATTATTAACATGAGAGTGAACAAAAATAATTAAACAACTATATATCAAATTATAGATATCTTTAAACATCATACCTCTGATTTCTCCATCATGAAAACTTTATCACTCTCGGATATAGGCCCTTCTCAACATCGATAGTGCGTAGTTTCTTACAATGGTCCACATCTCTGATTTCATTCTACTACTATTGACACCGGTTGGAGTATTATATTCTGGTTTAATTTCAACCCCACGAAGTGGACGATTTCCTTTGGCTTGAATCAATTTGTCAGTCCCAACACCTCGAGTATCTCCTCGAAATTTCTTCACATTCTATACATTCTGATTAAAATTAATTAGTTCATATAAATTGTTGTTTAAAAAATAAAATGTTGGCATGAATTGTTATCATGTTCTCCATAAGTTAATTCAACATGCATAGAAATATATCTATTCATATTAAACTTTCAAATGTTTATGGTGACTACATTATATCAATCATTAATTAATATATTTTAGTTCAATAACAATTCTAATTAATAATTTAGAGTAACATCATTAAACAAATAAATATAGGATTAGACATATTTAAGATGAGAAGTATTAATATTATGTCCGATATTTAGCTAATCTAATATCTTACCAGTGGTAGAATCACCATCCATGGTAGGGGTGCTATTGGGATAGGAAGGCATCTAGTGATCTCAGGCGGGGCCCAGGCAGCTTTGGGCAGAAGGCTCGGCGATGGGCTGCTTGGTCGAGCTAGAAGCTGGCCGACCCCAATGGTTCAAAGAGGCGGCATAGCGTCGACTTCATTTCGGGTGACAGCCGTGGTGGTGGCCAGTCATGGGCTTTTAGGCCCTTGGGCTCCATATAGGCAGATCCGGAGAAGCCCTTTGGGTGCCGCCTAGAGGTCCACCGAAGCCATTTAGAAGCCCCCGCCTAAAAGCCGTTTATAGGCCCGACGGAGGCCCGTCTAAAGCCCTTAAGCCGCCTAAAATGACCCTCCATGGGTTTTTATTTAAATTGTATTCAAAGTTAAATAAAAGTAAGCTTAAAAACAATTCAAAGCGAAAAATACATCATTTAAAAATTTTATTAATCAAATATAATTATATTTAGAAATGTAGTGAGTTTATCACTACAAAAAGTACATCCCAACAGGATTTGGCACCTACTTATTTGTCAATCATTTTATTACTTTTCAACCATGAAAATAAAAATACAATATACATTTCAATAAAATATTTTAATCATTATTTAATTGTGAGAGCTATCTTTGATCCATTCATGTCTTGATATTTTTAAGTTCTACACATGTCGATACTAGTTCGGCTTCTCGAACATGATCTATTGCAATCTCTTGTCAAAAGCTAAGCTCAATCTTTTAAACATACTACTACTTCGATTGCTTGAGGTGGCAAATTACATCTCTTTTTTGCTAACCACTCTTCCACCTACACTAAAAGCAGCTTCCGATGCGACTGTACTCACAGGCACGGTTAATACATCACGTGCAATAATAGATAACATCGGATATTTAATTTGTTGTTTTTTCCACCATTCTAAAATATCAAAATCTTCATTATCTTCAAATGGAATTGTTTCTACACTGAGATATCTATCTATATCTGTTGTATTATTTGGAGAAATTTGGATTGTTGCATTTTTCTACTTTTGAACATTTCTAAAGGGCTTTTATAAAAAGATGAGGAGCTTGTCGTGGATGATGATTTTATCAAACTAACTATTATTACCATATTTTCTTTATAAATATTATATAAAATATATAATAACAAATTTACTTCATTTTAATTTCTTCAATTTTATTTGATCTTCATTTGTAAATAATGGCAACCATTCATCTAAAGCATCAAATTTTTAATCTAGGTGATTCGTGCCCGCGATGGGAGAAATTTGAATCAGCAATATTTGCTCTTACCTAAGTTCCTCCCTCTTTGCCGTAGTCAAACTCTTTGCTTGTTATAATTAGTCTAAGTCGAACACGGGGATGGGTTTTCTTCATTTACAAATGGTTTGCGTTGGGGCATGAAGGTAGGCTTTCTATTTGGACTTTTTGGATTTGTGTCAAGGCGTAAATGGTTTAAGCTGGAAGTAGCGGAAATAGTAAAAACTAAAAATTTAAAAGTGAAGAAATTAAACTTTGAAGATTTGGGTCACCAACTTGACAAGCTAGGGCAAACACATGTCCTCGGGTTTTATCCTCCTATGTAGTCAACCACGGGATGCAATTATGGCCCCTTTTTGTTTTAAAACCCTAACATTCCTTTATCATTTTTTTCTAAGGCTAGTAAAGACCATCTAAGAATCACAGCCTTGTCTCTCCTTTGGGAAACATGAACCCAAGTATGGAGTATTAGTGAGGCTAGTAAAGACCATCTAAAGATCACGGTGCATCTCTCACCGAACCTTTGAACCCTAAAGTATGAGTATTGGCCAAACAATAAAGTCAATGTTATTTAACCCAATTTGAAGAACCCAACATGTAAATGCTACCTCGGAGAATTAGTAAGGACCATCTAAAGGCCACACGATTTTTGTCACTCATAGCTGGATCTAAAGCATGGAGAGTATTGTAGGAACAATAACATCCCCATGTTATGCAGCGAATTTTGAATAAGGCCATAAATACACTACCCGTAGCTTTTAATACAAGAGGACAACATGCATATGCCCCACCACGAAGCTAGCTTCCTTATAACTGAAAGGGAGGCAGCGAAGCATCTCTTGAGTTGTCATCCTCGAGGTGTGTTTAGCGGCCGGGAAAGGGAGAGAAAGAAGAGAGAAGAGGGAGAAAATAAAACAATTTATTTACAAAACTTGAGTAAAAAATAACACAAATCACCAAAACTTGTATTCACCTTCCTATCCTCCTCTCTTTATTACAAAACATGAGGGTATTTATAAGCCTCCTCGAGGTATGAAACTACCAAAACCACAATAACTAGGCTAAGTTATGGGACAATTGGGTAATAAACCAAGTTTGGAAGCGGTTGCATTAATTACGAGGAGGATGACCAAGGCTGCAAAATTCGCTAGAGGTGAGAATTTCGCTAATTAAGTAAAATTGAAACGAGAATCTGCTTGAATTTGTAAGGATGAAACTCGCTAGCTAACGAAATTCGCTAAAATGCATGAGAATTATCGGTGAAGCCAATTTAACAAATGCACGGTCTGCAAAGTTAGCTAGCGAATTTAGCAATTGTCTTTGAGATTGCGAGCAGTTCTGCGAGTTGGTTGCGGGGTCGCTGGTGCCGAGGTGATTACGAGAGTCGCTTGCATTGCCCTGTTCTTCCTTGCTTCCATCATCTTGGCTGCATCTCATTTCCTTCGCCTTGCCTTTGTTTTACATGTCCCGATTTTGGGCTTGTTGATGGGCGAGACTAAACTTCCAACCTCATGATCGATCATTTTGCATTGAGGTTGAAGTCCAAATGTGTATAAAGTCTACAAAACAACCAAAAACACCCTCGAGTTAGTATAAGTGTTACTAAGGTAACATGAACACTTCAATGGGATATATGACATGATTAATGATCCAAAAGTACTCAAAACCTATCTAATATAGGGTTCAAAAATTGCACTTTTTGAAACTAATCACCCCAACGAAGCGTTGCTAGTCCCTTGGCAATGCAAAATAAGAATTGAGATGCATGTGGTGATTTTCAAAAGGTTGTGTTTAAGGTTATTGTATATACAAATAACATTACTTTAAAGTGAGTAAATTGAAATCAACATTTGAAAACCTATATACAAGAATAAAATCCATAAGAGAACAATTTTTAGAACAACCTTTGTTTCCATGATTTTCAACTTGGATTTCCACCTAGAATCTAATGGTTCATTTTGTATCTAGATTGGTCGATAAAATGCAAATTGTTTCCCCCGACTAGCGTGACACTTGGCCTTAAAGCTGTTGAACAATTAAGATAGGGCTGATTTACACTTCTCTTGCTTTCTCAATTATATTGTAGGATGCAATGCTTAAGAAATCACGACTTACTTTGAAGTCCATGTAGCAGGGTCCACCGGCTGACTCCTGACCAATTAAGGTTTAAGGGCATCAAGCGAAAGGATCAAGACCACTAACTCCCAAAGAGCTTCACCGGACTTCTAAGCCCGACGAAATCAGCACCTACAATTCGCTAAATTCTACCTATCCACCCATGTAACGAACCACAAAATCGATGACTCCCGACCAATGAAGGCTTAGGGCATCGGTTGAGCTTTAAGCCATACACCCCTCGAGGCAGGTGCTCGGGTTTCAAAGCAAAACTTCCACGATTTATTTTTCTTTCTTCTTTTCTTTTTCTTTTTCTTTTCCTTTTTTGGAGAATTAACATTGGTCTTCAAATGTGGGTAACATAAACCTATCCTAGGTTTACTGACATGCCTAAGGCCGGCACAAGCGAGAAAGGGAGGTATACAGAATTCACAACCTATTGAAATAATGCGGAGTGCGGGTGTGTGAATTAGCATAAGGGAGAAATTTCAAGTTGAGGCATCTTTGGGCTGTGGCTGACCAAAATTTAATTCAAGCATGGAATTTGTCTAGCATATAAGTAATGACGGTGATTCAATTTTCCCAACATGAAAGCTGATTCGATTGTCAGTGTAGCAATTCAATTGTTCAATTGAAAAGAAAAAACATTTACACCTAGTAAAGGCACAAAACATGATATGTACAAAAATTTAATATATATATAAAGCTGAATAGCTTTGATATAGCCAAAATGGCTAATACATGAATAAAGCTAAACACAAAGAAAATATCCTTCACCCTCTTGTAAGAATTTGTCATGGAAATCCTAATCAAGATCGGTAGAGCGGGTTGATAAAGTAAATAACTATACAAAACGCAAAGAAACCTAACCACCTCAACTATTTGTGGTGGTGTATCGGTGGATCTGGAAGGCTGCGTAGGCTGGCACGCTTGACATATCGAGGCTGGGCAAGCGGGCCAAAAATCAAGAGGTTCGGATGCTCCCGAATCGAGCGAAGCACCCGAACCAACCTTATGCCATGCGGTATAGTATTTGCTATGCCTTTGATGTAGTGGCAAACTTGTACGAGGCCACTAATCTCTTGAAGTACATGGCATGCGGTGATGGGTTGGACTTAGCTTTGCTGAGCTTCGGGTTTAAGTTTGTACTTGGTGTGGGCGGTATGTACACTTGGTCCACACAGGGGGCTGCCAGCGGTGGGTTGTTTTGGGTTCAGGCGGTGGCTTTGGTAGTGAGGCCAGTGGGGCTCTTCCATTCCTTCCTCTCATTACCCTCCTCAGTCGGCATTGGGAGGTTTTCTTCTTCCTTTTCCATGGCCCTTATTACACATAGTGGCAGGGCACCACAGCGGATTCCTCGGGAGGATGCCTGGCACAGTTTCTCTTTCAATTCCTCACGGGCACTGGTGAGCTGTTCACCTGATAGTGTTAGTCAAGCACTCTTCCTCCAGATTCTCCTCCTCTTGATGAACAAACTGATTGGTGAGCTTTAAGATGGATTCTGCCGGATGTCCAATTTTTTATCAATTTCACTTTGGAACCCATCTAATTCCTTGTTCAAGGAGCTCTCTCAGCCCCATCTCGATTTCTTGATTATTAGCACAGACAGTCACTACCCTTTGCTCCTCTATGAAATTGTCCACTTGTTTGCTCAAATTCAGGATGGCTTGTTCAACAAGGGATAAGGGTGGTGGTTGTTGCTGCTTTGAAGTTGAGGTAAAATGTGGAGAAGCAGGAGGTATATAAGTTGAGGGAACATTATAGACAGGTGCACTCATCCATTGGTCTCTATATTCCCTCATAGACCTATATGGGTTTGGATTTCTCTCTACAGGTTGCTGACACTGCCATGGAAGGTTCCTATAGTCCCTCATTGTCATGTAAGCTCTAGGGTTACCCTCACAGCGTATTGTTCTCATATAGAGATTGCATTTCTCTCGATTCAAACCCTTTGGAAAATGCAATCCTGCAGTTGAAATAGGGCCACACAAAAACAACACAGAAACGATCTTGCAGCATTTTTATATATATATATATATATATATATATATATATATATATATATATATAATTACATGATGAAATAAAACGAAGAAAAAAAATGGCATTTGTATGAAGAGCAAAAGCAGTGAGATTCTTTGTCAGGATTATGAAAACTTGCGATTCTTTGCAAGCAGGTTACAAAGAGTAAAAGGTTGCAACTTCACTTTGTGATGTTGATCAAAGTACACTTCAACTTACCATTAGTAGTTTGGCACCATCCCCGACAACGGCGCCATTTGATTAAAATTGCCCACGGTGAATTTGTTTGAATCAACAATATTTATATACCCTAAGTTCACTCCCTCTGCTTATTAGTCAAGCTCTTCTTAGTATAATTAGTCTAGGGTCGAACACGGGGATGGGTTTTCTTCGTACAAATGGTTTGCATTAGGGCATGAAGGTAAGGCTTTCTATTTGGACTTTTTGGTTGTGTGTCAGTAAATGGTTTTAAAGCGGAAATTGCAAAAGCGGAAATGGTAAAGCGGAAATTTAAAGTGAAGAAATTAAACTTTGAAGATTTAGGTCACCAACTTGACAAGCTAGGGCAAACACATGTCCCTCGGGTTTTATCCTCCTATGTGGTCGACACGGGATGCAATCATGGCCCCTTTTTGTTTAAAGCCACAACATTCCTTTATCATTTTCTAAAGAATTTAGTAAGAACCATCACATTTGAATCACGGTAAATCTCTCAGAGCAGACCTAAAGTATGGAGAGTATTGGCCGGGCTAGTAAAGACCATCTAAAGAATCACAGTGCATCTCTCCGCGAAACCTTTGAACCACTAAAAAAGTATGGAAGTATTGGCGAAACAATAAAAATTGATGTTATTTAACCTTAATTTGAAGAACCACAACTGTGTAAATGCTGCCTCGGAGGCAAGTAAGGGAACATCCTGAAACCACAGTACCTGTCACTAAGCACTGGATCTAAAGCATGGAGAGTATTGGCCAAGACAATAACATCCGATGTTATGCAACTGAATTTTGAGAATAAGGGCCATAAATACACACAGTAGCTTTTAATACAAGAGGAATGACATGCATATGCCCACCGCGGCTTCAAACTTCCTTCCTCTTCAAAGAAAGGAGGCTTAGCCATGCATCTCTTGAGTTGTCATCCTCAAGAGGTGTGTTTGGCAGCCGGGAAAGGGAGAGAAAGAAAAGAGAAAATAAAACAATTTATTTACAGCGGTAAAGAAAATAACACAAATCACCAAACTTGTATTCACGCTATCATATCTCTTTATTACAAAACATGAGGGTATTTATAAAACCTCCTCAAGGTATGAAACTACAAACCCTAATAACTAGGCTAAGTTATAGAGACGGTGGGTAATAAACCAAATGTTTGGAAGGCGGTTGCATTAATTCTACGAGGAGGGATGAATGAGGCTGCAAGGTCGGCTAGGGTGAGAATTTCGCTAATTAGCGAATTAGCGAGGAATCTGCAATTTGTAAGGATAATTAGCTAGCTAGCGAGGAATTTCGCTAAACTAAGCGAGTGTCGGTGAGAAGCGGAATTGCAAATGCAGTCTGCAAGTTGGCTAGCGAATTTTGCAATTTGTGCTGAGATTGCGAACAGTTTGCGAGTTGGTTGCGAAGTCGCTAAGGTGCGAATTGATTACGAGAGTCGCTTGCATTCTTTGTTCTTCACTTCCCATCCTATCTTCAAGCGCATCTCATTTCCTTCCACCTTGCCTTTGTTTTACGCCGATTTTTTGGGCTTGTTGATGTTTGAGACTAAACTTCGACCTCATGATCTGATCATTGCATTGGTTGAAGTCCAAATGTGTATAAAGTCTACAAAACAACCAAAAACACCCTCAAGTTGGTATAAGTATTTGCTAAGGTAACATGAACACTTCAATTGGGATATGACATGATTAATGATCAAAAGTACTCAAAACCTATCTAATATAGGGTTGAATTGCACTTTTGAGCCTTGTCACTGGGTCCTAATTAAACCAATATAATAAATTAAGGTATTTCTCCCCAATATTTTTAAATTTTTCTATCATTGCAAAAATTATCATTAAAATTTCATAGCAAATAATTTTAGTACCATATAAATACTAGTTATTTGCATGACGATGTGAAGTTGGATAATACACCTTTACAAAAATATTTGTTAGTATCAAAAATTTCAAAGATCTTGTAGAGAAGGTCGCAATGTGCCAATCATAATCATTTAATACATCAACATCTAAATCATTATTATTACTCTTAGATAATTGCATTTCGTATAATTGTACTACTTTTTATATTTTGTAATATTTGTAGAAACATAAGTAGAATTCCATCTAGTTGGTATCTCCTAAACATATTTTCTTTTCATATTTGCAATTTTTTTGTAACAATCAAAAAATAATTCATGTTTTGTAGAAGACAATTAATATTATATGCAATGTCTAAAATTTTTTCTAATGTGCTATCAACTTGTTTTAATCCATCTTTTACAATCAAATTTAAATGTGTACCTGACAACGTCACGTGAAATAATTTTGCATGATCATCGTTTATTTGCCAAAATATTTTTAATCTTTGTGTTGCTACATTATTATTTAGGCATTATCTAATGTTGTGTAAATATTTTATCATGAATACCTAAATCTATAATTTCATCATTTATTAAAGTTGATATATTTGTACCATTATGTGGAGTATTTATTGTTTTAAATGAAATTATTCTTTTATTTAACATCCATTCACTATTTATATAATGAGCATTAATACATAAAAAGCCTCTATGCATTAAGATGTCCAAATATCAGATGTTAAACAAATTTTCCTTCAAAATTTGCAAAATATTGTTTTAAATTTTCGTTCACAATTTGAAATTTTTCATAATATCTCTGCGATATTTACTGGACCAACCTTTGAATTAAAGGATTAATCAATGTTTGAATTGTTTCTGAATAATCATCAGTTTCCATATTATTAAAAGGTTGTTCAGCTCTTATTATGTAATCAACCATTCCTTTACGACAAGCAGACTCATCATAAGAAAATGTGTTTAAATTTCCACATTCATCTTTACCTAATTACTGCATATAATTTCTAATATCACATTATTAATTTTACATTGTTCATTGTGTCTTTTAAATGACTTGTGCGGGTGATCCACCACTAAGAAGTTTGCTACAAATTTTACATTTGCTTTTATTTCTTTTCTATTATTTTCTAAAATTATTTCTATTCTATCAAAAAAATTCCATATATTTGAACTAAGTTTTTTTAATGATGTACATGGACTAGAAGAAGATGCACATGCACTATCCATATTAAAATTATTAATAAAATATTATACTAAAAAAATAAAATAATGAATCAAAATAAAATGAAACAAATAAGAAAAAGTAGAGGTGGAGAAATATTACTCAATTGGAAGATCGAAGCCGAAATTCTTTAAAATATGAACTATTGGAGTCACCAATGCTTGATTTGCACCTGATAATATCATGTAATATGAAGAACAATTGAAAGAAAAATGAAGTATTAAAGATATGAGAGCAAATTGTGAAAATGAAGTGAATTTGGAGAGAGTATGAAAAATTAAAGAGAGATAGGCGATGAAAAATTAGAGAATATGTCGGGTATTTATAGAAAAAAATAAGGGAAAAAAAAAGAGGTGTCTGACGGTCATGTGGCCAGATTCTGAGAAGGGAGGGGAGGGAGGGAGTAGCCAGCGTCGCTATAGTTGGGCGGGGGGGAGGGAGCGGGGTGGGAGGGGTGGGGTGGGGGGAGGAGGAAGGGCCGCGAGGGGGGGCGGGGCCGCGGGCCGCCACTGGGCTCGTCGGACCCAGCCATTCTGGAGCTTGTCACCTTGCCATCTGGGCCCGTTTGCCCGCCTGACGTGGGCAAATCGATGCATAAAGCCCAGGTGAAATTTACGGTCGCGGGTGCCAAAAAATATTAGAATTTTAAATGATGCCGGATTAATTCGACGAACATAAACCGACGAATCGGTGCGAGGCCCTAACCCAGTGGTTGCGACCGCCGTGACCAGATGGAGACCCCTAAGGCATCGACTCGTGTTCAATGTTCGTGGGCTATAATATCCTCTACGTCCCTTGACGCTGCATGACTTTATCTACACCAATTATTCGACTATGACTACGAGTCATTCTTTGAGGCTAAACATTGAAAATTATAATAATTAATTATCACATATAATTCATTTAAAGTGGAGCTTGTTAAATATACATACCAGAGTTCCTTAATTTTTAATTATATTCCAACATGATGAAAATAAAATTAACTATTTCTTTAATGTCAACATTACTTCAGTGCAGATATGGTAGCAGAAGAAAAATTTCGATTTTTCTTGACGTGTCCTAATTAAACTAATTCACCATACTCAATGTGGAATTTTCTAATTCATCATGCTTATTGTGGAATTTTGTTAAAGATTTTATGTTTTCTATAATCTTACGATTTTAGGATAACTCTTGGTATGTAATCTGTTGCAATATCTTGCATAGAGGTGATTTGTATCAACTTTGTCACTATCATTACAGAGTCATCTGCACCTTGAGCGATAAGAAATTGCAAAAATTAGTCAAAGGAAACATATGATGTTGTTCAACACTAAGATATTTTTATAGCTTTAGCATTAATAGAATCTATATATAGTACTAAAAAAATAATCAAAAAATCCACATTATGAGGTGACTTATTCAATTAAACTAGATTCTTTGTACTTACATGTAGGAGTTATTTTATGCCTAGCATGGGCAAGAAATTCAAATTTCTGGAAAAAGGGAAAAATCGTAAATTCGGTTAAAAAATTGTAATTTCGGTTAAAAATCCGGAATTTATTCTATAGATCTTGGATGAAGAAATGGATTTCACCGTTGGAATCGTCTCACGAAATCTAGCTAGCACGTCGAATTTCGTAGAATTTCGTCGAATTCCGAGACAATCGGAGTTGGCACGTTTTTCGAGGCATCTCATTTCAGTTATTAAATAAAGCGATTTACGATGTGGCGAAGTCACATATAACACGTACTCATGTGTGCCATAAGTGGCATGTGAGTAGAAATGATGAAAATGGATGAAATAGGGAATGGTCAGAATGTCAAAGCGGGAAAGAAAGGACATAAACGTCATTTTGGAATTGTTAGGGTTGAAAAAGACAAACAATGAATAGTGTTTGTCTTTGCCCAAATGAAAAGAGGAGCCAAAAAGATGCAGTGGGCTGGGCGGTTTGGAGGCGGCGAAGTAAAGCGATTTTCCTTTAGAGAGAGAGAGACTTCTCTCTAAATTTCCGGCAAATCCGACAGTCAGAATTCTTCGGGACAAGAAGGAAAGCTGTTCTACGCGGAGAGGCCTACGCGTGGGCTCCGGTTTTAGGGAGTTTCGTCAAACTCCAGTAGGGGTTTCTCCCTACTTGGGTTTTATTCTTTATTTAAATTACTTTGTTAATGTTGAGTTGGATAAGTGCATTGAAGTGCAGTCGGTCCAAATCTTGGGGCCAGAAATATTCCAGAAATTTTTACCCATTTGTGTGGTCAAAGTGCTTCGATTACCATTTGTTTAAGGTTAAATTGTGTGGTGTGGAAATAAATCATGTCTTGGTTTTGTATAGTAGGAAATGGCCGTGAAGTCTGGTTACTAAGTGAGACCAATGATTGATGATTTCTTGAGAATAGTAACTGGGGTTTCTTCTTCGGGAATAGTGTTCACAAGATAATTTTTGTGTGAAATAATGTGTTTGGGAGAAGTAATTCAAATCGAGGTTAACAAGTGTTTAATCATTAGCCCACGTGAGCTAATTTTGATGTAATTGATGGTGGAATTACATGACATGTTTGTGTGATTTAAATTATGTGAATATATGCATGATTATATATTTACATGTGTTATAGAATTGAAATGGAATCGGCATCATGCATTCCATATGCCTTTAGAGGCACCCAAGGAATATGATAGGGTAGTACATAGAGGTAATTCTTGAAGAATAGTTGGAGGGTTGTCTAAAAAAAATATAATGGGTCTCTTTCGGAGGGGTAGTCGAATAAAATATCAATCGTCGAGATCATTGATTGATATACATCGGTAGTCCATACATAATATCAATCGTCGAGAGGCAGTGATTAAATATACGCCAGGAGGGTTGTCCACGAGCAAATAAAAACTAAAGTTTGTCATCGTAGCTTAGGCGGGTGTGAGGGGAGTCGAGAGGACTCGGGATATAAGATAAATCGTTGGAACATTCAAGTGGGTCGTGCATTTGCTTTGAATGTGTGTTTATTTGGAGCATTGCATATGCACTTAGGTGGAGAGTAGCCCGCTTAGGTGATTCCACTGCGAGCATTACTTCGCCTTGTGAGATACTAACACACCCAGTCACGGGGCGTGCGACGGCTGATCCTAGAGGGCTGAGTTTTAGAAGAAAGACGAAATGTGGCTTTGACGGTTTCTTATGACACCCAGCCTGCCGTGAGCGGCGTGCCGACCCTCCTGAAATCCCGAGGTGTTGTTACCTACAGCGACTAGAAATCCACTGTGAAGCGAGCCGTATTGCTTGCTTAGAACTTCCTATAAAAATTTTCTTTTATTTATAACCCAGGATTTGGTAAGTCTTAGCGTGGAAAAACCGGCGACATGTGTTGCATGGTCTAAATTCGAATCAATATACATCGATTACACTATATCTAAAATATGGCAGCCAACATACCATCACATTCCCGTCACACTAAACTATGTACATACATATGTCCCATTATACATATTCAAAAGTATGTTCTTACAAAATATAATTAATACCACGGCACTTAAGCGATGTCGGGGACAAATCTGTGTGCTCCGTCTTGCGTACCTATGCAGAGAAATAGTTTTAAAATAGGAAACTAATAGGCTAAGCAGGCTCGGTGGAGTGTATACTTTCATAAAGGTTTTGCTTTCAAGGAAAACATCTCAAAAAATGTAAAACTCTCTTTTACAATTATTTTCCAGAAGCTTTTCTTTGCTTTGCTTACTTTAAAGAAGATTTCAAAACTTTTCTTTGCTTGCTTTGCTTTATTTTGCTTTTCTTTAAAGCTTGTAAAACTCTTATTTCTTGCTTGCTTGAAGTTTATAAAACTTCTCATAATTTTCTTGCTTGCTTGCTTTATAGGTAGCAGAAAAGTTCTTAAAACCTTTCACAAACATTTGCTTTAAAAGTTTCTAAAACTTTTCATAAAAATAGAACTTGACTCGATACATGCTTTGAAAATAAAACCCACGGGAGCTTGGCTCAGCCGTGCGTTTTGAAATCCTAGCGGGGGCGCAGGCTCAGCCGTTTAGCACAAAACCTCTCCAGGAAGCCTTAGCGTAGGAACCAATGGTTGATTTTCAAAACGACATATCATGCTTATAAAACATCAACCAATGGAGGCCTATTTTGCTTATCTTTTTAGTGAACACGGGAACCTATGCTTTCGGCCGTCTTAGGTGGAAGGACCTATCCCGCGTCACCTTTTATTTTCCGGTGAATATGGTGGAATTGACCTCGTGTTGCCATCACCATACTTAGTTAGAGCTCGTAGCCTTATATACCCACAATACGTGCCATGGTCTCCTTTAAATGCATAATGTATGTCCCTAAGTTTCTTAGGCCGGCGAAAACTTCCTGATACATGAAATCTAACACCACCCAGAGTATGTCTGGATCACCTCGACCGGTTTGCTTGCTTAAAACTAGGGAAGGCCTTGTTTCTAAACTTTCTTTGCTTGCTCTTTGTAAAATGGTTTTACACTTTGAAACCATTTACTTGCTTGCTAGCGAAAAATGGTTTAATTATTGAAACCATTTGCTTACTAACTCTTACTTGAAAAATGGTTTAATTATTCAAAACCATTTACTTACTTGTTTGCTAACTGCATTATGGTTTACAATTTAAAACCAATAGCACTTTTCAAAAATGGTTTAACTCAAAACCATTAGCTTGCTTTTTATCTCATTTCTTGCTTCTTGAAAAATGGTTTGCATTCAAAACCATAAAATACCAGTGTAAACAGTTTGTAATAATAATAATAATAATACACTAGTATTTGGAAAATGAGTTTAGAACACTCACCTCTTTGCTTGCTTAACTTGAGCACCAGGTTCCCATATCCACGCCTTTACTTTAACCTACAACTCAAGCGAATAAGACTACAAATTAATCGCATAACTTAACGTACTTCCTAGACTTAGTCACACTCTTTGCCTGCTCTTTTAAAGCTGGAGTGCCCAGGGTTATTCCATTGGAATCGCGTTGAACAAAAACTCAAATTCGTCCAAAAACTAACCGGGACTACTCTATGTCCAAAGCTGATGCAGAATTTTCTTTTGTGGCCCCAAATTGAGTGAATTTTGGGCCACTTGGGATCATAATTGGCGATTCCTAGCCAGTTTTGTTCTCCTTGAAGTTTGTAGTAACGGTATAATCGATAAATAGAGGTGCAAGTCCGAGCCCAGTTGCAGACCGATAAGTTGATGCTGATCACCAAATAATTCAATGCCGGTGGGAATATTAAAATCGACCCGGAATCAAGAAGTTGTACCGGTAGAACTTCCAATTGTACCGGTAGAAGACACCCGAAATGCCCAGATTTTGTTATTTCTCCCACTTTTGATGCCAATTCACTCCATATAACTTCTATAATTCATAATACCTCAAAAACTAACTTGGAAATCATCTAAAAACAACTCCCACAACATGTGAGTTGGTGTTTGAAACTGAGCGAAGCCTTGGGTGAAAATCCAAGAACACTACTAAGGTCCACGATTCTTTTAAACATCATGTAATTTGATGATTCAAGTTTCTTTTACATTAGTGGGGTTTTACTCACCAACCCCAACAAATCAAAGGTTTGTGTGACCTTTGCACAAAACCTAGCCAAGGAGCATCAATTCTCCTTACAAAATACACAAGAAATCCAAAAATACACTAAAGCGAGCACATCGAAACACATGCATGATCTTGCTCTTCTCCTCCTCCTTTCTTCCTCTTCTCTTCCTCCTCTTGGCTCTCTTCTTTTCTCACCAATCGTGGAGCCCCCAGCTTTTGGAGACCAAATGACATTTTTTGGTTTATTTTCCCCATTTTATATTTTAGCATTTCCTTTAATTGCAAATAGCACTCATCTTTTAATTTTGTAATTGTAACCTACTTTATTTCTCACTATGGCTATCTCTAATTTGTTTCTAATTTCCCATATCCATTTGTAATGACCATTTCACCCCATGGTTAATACCACAAATTCGGGTTATAAACTTTCATTTCTACTTTAGTCTCAAATACTACAATATGACACTTGGTACTCTTACTCACCCCCTCGATTATCTGTATTGTGTAGACTCTCTCGGGACAGAGGTGTTACAAAATCCTCCCTCCCTTAGGAACATTTAGGTCCTCGAAGTGAAAACTAACTCAAAAGAAAGGAAAGGAACATACCTCGTCAGGAAAATAGTGAGAGTCTTGATGCATCCCCGGGCTCTGGCTCCCAATGTTTGCCTCCTCTCATGATTCTTCCATAAGACTTTGCTTAATGGAATCCTTTGCTTTCTCAACACACTGTTCCTTTACGATCTACAATGCATACGGTATCTCCTCACTGGTCAAATTCTCCTTTACTTTACATAGCGGTTGCTCTCTCAGCCCTTTGTACCCACATGTGAAGGATCCGGGATATATTTCCTTAACATGTCGATATGGAATGTATCATGAATCATGATAACTACGGGGGTAACTTCAATTTGTAAACTCTTGCCCGCTTTACTCACAATCTCGTAAGATCTATATACTCGAACTAAGCTTTGCCTCGTTTCCAAATCTCAACACTTTCCAAGGTGAAATCTTGAGACTTTATCACACATTTGGCTACGAGTCTCTCTAGAAGCGGTTGTCAGCATAGCTTCTGTCTATCTCTTGCTATCTTTAAGTTATAGAACAACTTTCACTTTCTGAAGTGATGCGTACTAGTTCGGGGCCTACTAGTCTTCTCTCATAACCTCATCCGAGCCTCTTTGGGGTCCTACATTTCACCGCCATGTCACGGTGCCTCAAATGGAGCCATATCTATACTGGCTTGATAGCTATTGTTGTAGGCAAACTCCATTAGTGCCAAGTGAGTGTCCCAACTTCCCTTGAATTCCATTACACAAGCTCTCAGCATATCCTCTAACGTCTGAATAGTCCTCTCACGGTAGCCATCCGTCACGAGGATGGAAATCTTGTCTTGAAATGTAGACCAAAGTTCTTGGCTGTTTACAAACTAGGCGAAACACAGATGTGAACACGGGGTCTCGTCGACACTATCGACCTTTGGAACCCCATGAAGTCTTACTATCTCATCCACATACAACTTAGCCAACTTTTCTAAGAATCTTCAACGTGGCGGTAGAAAATGGCCGGTTAGTCAATCGATCAACTATCACCTTATAGCATCATGTTGTCTTTGAGTCAGTGGAAGACTGTCACAAATCCATAGTAATCTTTATTTCCACCTTTGGAATGAGAATGGCATGTCTTCCGTGAGCCTCGATGCTCTGCCTTCACTGTGACAGGTTTAGGCACTGGAAACCGAGCTTCTTATCTCTTCTTAAATCCCGTTCCGCTTTGTTAATGTTCTTTGAAGTTCTATACATCTTAGTACTACTGGATGCATAGCGCTCTGTGGATGAATGTGCTTCTTCCATGATGTCTTTCTTGATTCGCCATACTGGCACACATTCGACCTTTCACTATCAGCCATCATCCACGATTTGAAACTGCTTTCTTTCCCTTTCTATCTCTTCTTTAAAAGCAATCGTATGGATCCTGTGACGCCAGCAGAATACGGTCCGCGAAGTCAGTCTAACATGAGAAGCGTGTGACAAGGCTCCACGAATCCTCAACCTCAATATCACCCCTAAAGCTTTTAGATCCACCCGATAGTGGAAGATAACACGATCCTCATGTGAGACAAGAACTCTCACAGTACTTCCTGAGGCATACGCTCTGACGTTAGCTTTTCTGGATGGTACTCGATGTGAGTACGGTCGTGGTGCTAGTGACTCAAGCCATCTTCTTTGCCTCGGGTTTAACTCTTTTGGGTGAAAATATATTGAAGACTTTTATGATGCAGTAAGATCCTACAATGGAGAACACCATATAAATATGTCTCCATATTTTTAAAGGCGAAACACGGCTGCTATGACTCTAGAGTCGTGTGTAGAATTAATTCTCCTCATGTTTCTTCATTTGTCTGAGAGGCATATGCAATCACCCTATCATTTGCATTCAAGAAACCACAGCCAGGCCTTGCCTGGAAGCATCACTATAAACCACAAATCCATCTCTTCCATTGGGTAAAGCCTTCGGCGGAGCTGAAGTGATCTATCTTTCAACTCCTCAGAAACTCTTTTGTGAGGCTTCTACCAATCATACTTAACATCTTTTCTTGTCGGCAGTCGTGGGGCGCTATCACGGAGAACCCTCAACAAACTTCTGTAATACCACACTAAGCCAAGAGAACTTCTGACCTCGACACATTCTTTGGTGGTTTCAATTTACCATTGCTTCTATTTTACGGGGATCATCACCCCCTCTGCTGAAATTACATGACGAGGAATGCCACCTTGTCGAGCCAGCTGACACTTGCTCAACTTGGCATATAAGCGTCTCTCCCTTAGAGTGCAGCAATACAATCTCGGGTGCTACGAATGTTCTCACGAACTACCTGAGCCACTAGATATCATCAATAAAAACTATAGCGAACCTATCCAAAATACGGTTGGAATGCTCGGTTCATCAAATCCATAAGCATTCTTTGGGCATTAGTCAAACAAATGGCATCACCAAAAACTCATAATGCGAGTAGCGTGTCACGAATGCAGTCTTGGGTACATCCTCTCTGCACTCTCAGCGTGACCACCAGGCCTCAAGTCTTATCTTGGAGTATACTTTCGAGATCCTTGGAGTTGATCAAATAACTCATCGATTCTAGGGAGTGGATACTGATTGCGGATGGTAACTCTGTTTAATTGCCTGTAATCTATACACAACCGCAAACTCCACTCTGCTTTCACGAAAGGCTGGAGCTTCCGTGGGGATATGCTCGGTCTAATAAATCCCTTGCTCGACAATTCTTCTAGCCCAGGCCTTAAGCTCCGCCTTTCTCTTGAGAACCATCTATGGGAGGAATGAAATGGGCTCGGTCACAGAATTAAATCAATAGTGAACTCCACTTCTCTTTACGGAGGTAATCCGCGATATCATCAGGGAACACATCACAGGAACTCTCTAATAAGCGAAATCTCATCCAATATAGTCCCTCCTTCCCTGTCTCACCACATAAGCTAGATATACGACAACCTTTCATGACATTTTACACGTCTTGTCATGGCGGAGATCATACAGGAAGATAACTCTCTATGTAATCCTCTGAACTTTACCTCCAACTTCCCTAGCCTGTATTCAACTTTACTTCCTTTTTATAACAATCTATTGTGGCTCTATGGCGAGATAGCCAATCCATGCCGAGCCACGTCAGAGTCCCTCGTATCTAAAAATTTCTGAGATCCATTTGGTAACTCCTGTCCCCAATCGAACTCTACTATCGACTACTCGTGAGTAATGGATCTCAATTTGGAAGGAAAACTCTCATCACGACCCTCTAATAGTTTGGGTCTCTATACGAAACGATCTAAGAATGGCTTGGATGCAAATGAATGCATAGCTCCTGGGTCTACTAATGTATAAGCTTCATGATTAAGGATAGAAATAATACCCGTGACCACATCTGGAGCTGCATCTGCATCTTGTTGAATCTGACATATACTGCGGCACAGGTGAGGGGCTGTGCGTATCCACAGGGCACTGCCTCTACCTACCACGACCACCACCTCTACCTGCTTGGTGTGTTGGCCCTGCACAGGAAGCCTCTGGTCGACTTTTGTGTGCTCGTCTGCAGTGCTTGGGGTAGCTAGGTAGTACTTGATGTCTCGCACTAATCGGTGAGGACACTCCCTAATAAAATGGCCTTCTTGGCCACCGGTGGAAACTTTCCTCGTCTTTGAATCTCACACTCCCCATGGTGTAGAAACCGACACATATGACAAGCGGGACTCTCGGGTGCTTGCTAGCGGCCCAGGGCCTCGGCAGATCCTGAATAGAGATAGCTCCTTGACTTTCAACTCGGCCTCTATAACCTCTGCTCTTGCTTTTCTTTCTCGCATCTTTGTCCACGAGCTTTGTTGGGACGTGCAGTTGCACTCCTCTTACTCTTACTTTCCTGTCTGCTACGATACATGGGTATGGCAGTGCTTTGCTCTGACTCGGAAGCGACCTCGGCCAAGTCCCGAATCTGTCGGAACCAGATAATCACTCTGATTAAATGCTTCTCAATCTGAAAAAAATCTCTTGCATTTGGGACTTCATCTCTGCTTGAATGTAGGAACCAATCTAACTAGTTCAGGAACTTCTTTTCATACTCGGAAGCCCCGACATGTTGCTTTGTTCCAACGAAGAACTTCCTCGATTTTGAATCCTTATGACTTTGAGGAAAGAATCGGTCGATGAATTCTTCTTTGGGGTGGTCCCATGTTATGCCATCGGGGATACCTCCTCTCTCTGACATCCACCAATCTTTATACAATAACTCGCCGGCTTGGAAAACAAGACTCTTTGCTCATCGGTGCAGCCTTGCTCCATAAATCTTATTTACTCGGTCTAGCCATAGCAGCATACGGATCACCATTGCCATCAGCGGCTTGGCGCCCCGATTTGTGCTGCTCTCTCTATTGACCTCCCGGTTCTTCCATAGCCTCTCTAGGTGGCGGTGGAGGTTCTGGCTAGCTGTCGGTCGCTATTGCCACTATACGTGCGTCATTGCCACTTCTTTGCGTAAACATTCACGGCACTTGAGCTCCTTACGGTGCGCCAGATGGTCGGCGACGCTGCGGAGAAATTTGATTCATAGATGCGGTGGTGGAACCTGCTACGTGCTCATCCTCAGTGCGTAGGGCCTTCGGAGTACTTTGGAACTACTCTCCTAGGATGACCTCCACGTCATATACGACATAATCTTTGTAATTACCAATAATCAACTTTTAATACTGAATCACCTTGATATGTATGTACCCTAAGTTGGAACATGCATGGTTGCCCGGTACCCATGCTGCGATACCTTGCGTGGTATCAGTTTCCTCAGTCTAGGTTATTATATCTGACCGCTCACGATACCACCTTGCGTGGTATCATCTTCACTCATGTCCTAGGTCGTTGTATACAACCTGCTCTGATACCACCTCTGACACACCCCCACCCCTTACCGGCGGCAGGCGTGCCGGCCACTCCATAAAAATCCCCAGCCGTTACCTCTAACACTAGAAATCCCTGTGAAGCGAAGCCGTATTGCTTGCTTAAACCTCCTATAAAAATTTTCTTTTATTTATAACTTAGGATTTGGTAAAATCTTAGCGTGGAAAAACCGGCGGCATAGCCAGTACCTAGTCTAATTCAAATCCTGTATATCAATTTACACTATATCAAATATGGCAACTTGACATACCATGCATTTCGTCACACTAAACTATGTACACTACATATGTCCCATTATACACATATTAAGTATGTTCTTACAAAATATAATTAATTCCAAACACTTAAAGCTGATGTCGGGACAAATCCTATTGTGCTCAGCGTCTTCAGTACTTTTGTACTGGAAAATAATTTTAAAATGGAAACTAATAGGCTAAGCAGGCTCGGTGAGTGTATCTCTTTCATAAAGGTTTGCTTTTTTCAGGAAAACATCTCAAAAATGTAAAACTCTTTTTACAATTATTTTCGAAGCTTTCTTTGCTTTGCTTGCTTTAAAAGTTTTCAAAACTTTTCTTTTAGCACTTGCTTTATTTTGCTTTTCTTTAAAAGCTTGTAAAACTCTTATTTCTTGCTTAGAAGTTTATAAAACTTCTCATAATTTTCTTGCTTGCTTGCTTTACTCGTGCTTGAAAAGTTCTTAAAAACTTTCACAAACATTTGCTTTAAAAATTTTCTCAAACTTTTTCATAAAAATGGGAGCTTGAGCTCAACCACATGCTTTGAAAATAAAACCCACGGGAGCTTGGCTCAGGTTGTTTGAGAGGAAATCTAAATGGGAGCCTGGGCTCAACCGTTTGCTTTAAAACTCTCAGGCCTTGGCGACGGGAATAATAGTTGATTTTTCAAAACAGCATATCAGCCTTATAAAACATCAACCAATGGAGCCTATTTTTGCTTATCATGCCTAGTGAACCTTACGGGAACCTATATGCACTTTCAGCCGTCTTTGAGGTGGAAGGACCTTTGTCGCGTCACTTTTTCATTTCCGGTGAATATGTGGAATTGACCTCGTGTATCATCACCATCTTAGTTAGAGCTCATAACCTTATATACCCCTGGCCGTTACCACGGTCTCTTTAAATGCATAATGTATGTCCTAAGTTTGAAGCCGAGCCAAAACTGTCACATGTATAGAAATCCTAACACCACACCGTGTGCGAAATGCAGGATACCTCGACCGGTTTGCTTGCTTAAAACTAGGGAAGGCCTTGTTTCCTGACTTTCTTTGCTTGCTTGCTTGCTCTTTGTAAAGTGGTTTTACACTTTGAAACCAATTGCCTTGCTAACGAAAAATGGTTTAATTATTCAAAACCATTTGCTTACTTGCTTTTCTTACTTGAAAAATGGTTTAATTATTCAAAACCATTTTACTTGCTGTTTACTTGCTTCATTATGGTTTACAATTTAAAACCAATGCTTGCTTTTCAAAAATGGTTTAACTCTGAAGCCATTAGCTTGCTTTATCTCATTTCTTGCTTCTTGAAAAATGGTTTGCGCATTTCAAAACCATAAAATACCCGATGTAAACCAGTTTGTAATAATAATAATAATACACACTAGTATTTGGAAAATGAGTTTAGAACACTCACCTCTTTGCTTGCTTAGCGAGCAGTTCACACTTATCCCGCCTTTGCTAACCTCTGACTCGAAACGAATACGACTACAAATTAATGGCATAACTTAGCATTGCTTCCTAGACTTAGTCACACTCTTTATACTCTTTTAAAAGCTAAGATTAAGGTTCTATTCAACTGGAATCACCCAATTCGGAGCACCGAAACTCAAGTTACGTTCGAAACAACCCGGACTACTCTATGTCCAAAGCTGATGCAGGAATTTTTCTTGCACATGGCCCCACTTTGAGTGAATTTTTGGGCCACTTAGGATCATAATTTGGCGATTCCTACTTCTTAAGTTTTGTTCTCCTTGAAGTCTATTTTACGTAGCCACTTGAATCACTTAAATCGGATAAGAAATGAGGAAGTTATGGCCAAAATACGAAAACTGGTTGAAACAGGAAAACCAGAACAAGTTGTACCGGTACAAGCTCAAGTTGTACCGGTAGAACTTGGCCAAAAATGACCAGAATCAAAGTTGTACCGGTAGAACTTCAATTAATACCCGATGCAAGAAGACACCCAAAATGCCCAGATTTTGTTATTTCTCACTTTGATGCCAATTCCTCCTTATACTTCTATAATTCATAATACTCAAGCTAACTTGGAAATCATCCCACAAAACAACTCCACAACATGTGAGTTGGTGTTTGAAACTCAAACCAAAACCTTAGGTGAAAAATCCAAGAACACTACCTAGGTCCACCAATTCTTTTAAACATCATGTAATTTGATGATTCCAAGTTTCTTTACATCAATTGGGGTTTACTCACATAACCCCAACAAATCAAAGAGTTTGTGTGACCTTTACACAAAACCCTAGACCAAAGGAGCATCAATTCTCCTTACCAAAGCCCTAGAAATCCAAAATACACTAAGGCAAACACATCAAACACATACCTTGATCTTGCTCTTCTCCTCCTCCTTCTTCCTCTTCTCTTCCTCCTCTTGGCTCTCTTCTTTTCTCACCAATGCATTAAGACCCTAGCTTTGGAGGCCAAATGACATTTGGTTTTATTTTCCCATTTTTATATTTTAGCATTTCCTTTAATTGCAAATAGCACTCATCTTTTAATTTTGTAATTGTAACCTACTTTATTTCTACTATGGCCCATCTCTAATTGTTTCTAATTTCCATATCCATTTGTAACCATTTCACCCTTGGTTTAATACCACAATTCCGGGTTCCATACTCCAAAATACTACAATATGACACTTGATACTCTTATACACTCCTACAGTATCACATGCTGTGACTCTCTCAAAGTAGGGTGTTACATCTGCCACATGTATTACCACAGTATTTTAATATATGCTATATAAAAGTAACTTTGAACTCTTGAAACTGTGGATATAGTTGGATATATAGTTAAGGTATGTTTATGAGTATGGTTTTGTAGACCCAGTGGTGGATTTTACTCATGTTATTGTTATATTGGATTGTTGGGACCAGGGTTATATGAAGGTTTTGTATTTAATTAGAGCTCCCATTACAAAGGGCTACGCACCGATTTTCGTGAAAAATGTCGGGTCACCCAGAGCATTCCACAGTGACTCCCGTAGGTTGTGGGTGAGTCACGCGGACCCTCGGGTTTGGGGCGTCACATAGCATGCATTCCATTGGCTTCCAATGTTGCATTAGCTATAGTGTCCTTGTGACGCCCCTATCCCCGGGCGTCTCGTTGACCACCGTCAACCCACGGAAATCTACGTGTCTCATGTCATGAGACCCATATATGTGTAAAATGACTCAATAGGGCCCACACGTCCATACAACACAAAATGCATATATTATACAAAAAAAGATTTAATTACAAATTGTTTTGATTACAATTTATCCAAAACTGGGTCTCTTGCCTAGAATTTAACAAAATACAAGATAAGGCCATTCTTGGCCATTTCTTCACCTCTAAGGCCTCGGATACGTCCCATCTCCAGGTGCGCCTTCGGTACCTGAAATAGTTTTTCCCTCGACAGGGTGAGCAACGCCCAATAGTGGAATTTTCCTACATGGGTTACTCCCCACCTAAGTGTACATGTAATGATTCAATGTAAACACACACTCAAGCAATCGATCTACTTGAATATGCATTACTTGATCCATTGTCTCGAGTCCTCATGAGGCTCGCCGCTGCTGCAAGCGTATGTGAGAAAATCGCAGTTTCCCAGCAAAACTTTGTTGAAAACACATTACCAGTTTCGGTAAAAATGTTGGACTACCCTCCAGAGTCAAAATTGGTTGGAGAACTTTCCAAAACGGTCATGGTCTAAGTAGAAGTGATTTGTTGGACCGTCGATGATTCTCAGGAGAAAATCTTCCATCGAAATTCCTTTCACAATCATGTTCCATTTTTATCGGATTTCTTTCATGTCATGCACTCACACCTAATTTCCTAGGGTGCCCCGGTGCACATGGAATACATTATGCCATTTCCAAACCACTCATGCTAATATATTTACATTCATATATTAACCTAAATTAAATCACCACATCATGTTAACACATCAAATTCCATGCATTAACATATTAAATTCCACACAATTCAAGCCATTCATTTTAGCAATATTTCATGCAAATAACACATGGACGTTTTGGTCCAATTCAATGCAAACCAAGAATGTTTTTAACAGTCCCAAAACTAAGCGATGGTGTGAGTGGGCGACCCACTCATTAACAATGGTTCCCACTTTTTGTGAAAGAGAAAACCATGGCCATTTAAACTTCATACACACAAAAACATAATTTATTGCATAAAGTATCACACAATATCACCAAAATAGTCCCTACCTTTGGCCAAAACGAGTTCAAAATATTTAACAATTGATTCCCAAGTTTTGGGACAGTCAAGCAACCACTCACGACCTCAAAATCAACTGACATTAACAAAACACTTAAACAAGGGGTAAATCAAGTAGGAGAAAACCCCTACCTTCCGGAGTTTATTGAAACTCCCTAAAACCGGTACCCACGCGTAGCCCTTGCGGTGAGGCTTTACTGCTTCTTGCCTCATGGGAAACCATGACCGATATAGTGGGAATCCCCAGAAGGTGGGGCTTCTCTGCAAAATCCCTCTCTTTTCTCTCTCTTTCTCGTTTGGTCTTTCTCTCTCTTTCCCTCCCAAACTGGTTTGGGAGAAGATAGTGGTCAACTTGGTGTCTTCTCACTTGCCAAGTGTCACTTTCTCATTGGTCCTTTGGATTACACCCTATCCACTTATCCAACCACTTTGAGATTTTCATCTAATGGCATGATGTCAAGTGTCCACCATATTACCTTGAGCTCATGTTTGACTTGCCACAACTTGACCGTGGCGCCTCTTAGAAAGCCCGCACAAGGTGCCAAGTGTCGCACTACCTCCGTTGCCTCGGCGTGAAATTAGGCGTCTTGGAATTCGCGAAATTCAACATGGTAGCGTTTGAGAAAATTCCAATGGTGGAAGTCCGTTTCATCATCCGAGATCTAGAAAAATTCCGGATTTTGACAGAAATTACCATTTTGCCATTTTTCGAGGAAAAAGTGCTGGATTCTGGGGACACGAGTCCTCCACATTCCCAACACCTTTATATCTATATATGGCTCCTCTTTTTACTATCATTATCATTCATCTTATGTGATATATTAAGAACTTATCACAATCAATTAACATTAAAGAAATCATTTAAGGTAGAACTATAACATGTCTACCTAAATATAATATAAAATGAATAATTTTTTATAATAAATGTAAAATTATATAAAGACAACAAGTTCGATATTTTTATACCTTAAACATTGATATATCTACAAAAATATAAAAAATTATTTAATACTCAATTAAATCAATTTAACATTCTTACATGTAGAATTTTTGTTGAGATCAGTACAACCCACATTAACTTGTGCATTGTGAGGTGTTCCAATCCTTTCTATGTTGCTATTAACCTCCTTTATTGGGCTTGTCCCTATGATCCTTCCACTTCGAGTCCTTTTTTGTCCTAAATTTTGACAAAGACTCACACTTTGTTAATTAATATAACTTATTCCGAAAAAAAATTGTATAAAATATTTCAACTTCTTTACGGTGTCAAAACTCAAACTTTCCACCATGAGATTGGTCTCCAACCTCTATGTCCACCAGTTCGTACCATTGGAGGAATGCATTCATGACGTTTGATGTGTTGATCAACACTAACTCTTTGAATGCCATTTTTTTTCTTCTTACCTACAGACCATTTTAAATTATAAATATTCATTTGACATCATTAACTGTCAAAAATTTGTCATATAAATATTTGAATGAGTTAATTTTAGTTCAACATCAATTGACACGAATTCAAATTCTCACTCTTAGCAGGAATAGTAGTGGGCAGGTGCTTGTTTCCGAGGGCCATTTGCAACTATATTGATAATATGCGCTTTAAAAAATAAAGACATAAATTAATAATGTGAAAACCTATAATTAATAAAATATGAAATTATAATCAAAGATCTCATTATATATATATATATATATATATTTAATAAGTGTCACTTATAACAATGAAAAACATCTATCATAATTATCATACTTCATGTTTAGTCACTCTCACTTTCACTTGAAAGCCACTCCCTCCATACTTGTTAGCACTATCAAACACTAATATCTTCTTCAATTATATCTTTTACAAATGAAGTCATCATCATGTTTCTATCTCCATAGACAAAATCATTATTTATTATACGGATAACATCTATCACGATCAAAGCGTTGCAAGCCCTAATTGATCATCTAGTCAAATGACCATTCAATATCCACATGACTCACATTTTTTCTTGATAAGCATCATCTTCAATTGTCTAAATCAAAATTCCCCCATCAACTTTAGTAGTATTATCCTTCTCTAAAATATCCCACAGTGTCTATGTTGAACCTTTTGGACAACTTTTCCAGTACAGCCATTTTATAATCATCGAGATAAATTTACTTGGCGAGCTTGAGTAGCTAGTACAAATGGATCATTCTCATACCAAGTGGAACTAATGTCTATGATGGTGAAGTGTGGATCTTGTTGTATTCTCTTATATTTGCGATTTGTATCGAACCACTTACACTTGAAAAGGATGACTTTATACCCAAATAAATAATCTAACTCCACCACATTAGTTAAAACTCCATAAAAATTAACATCCTTCCCATCATGCTCCCCTAAAACATAAATGCCACTATTTTGAGTAATTCGATGATCGTCACAATATTTAGTATGAAAACAAACTCTGTTTACAATACATCTGTATATGTGAGATTGATCAGATCCACATGCCAATGAATATAGTTCATTTGAGACTTGAGATGATTGCTTAAGATGAATATGCATCGTAATAATTAGAAATTTATTGAAGTATTGTTAAAGATAAACTTTATCATTATGAAACATGAAATTTATAATTAATAACTTACATGATCTTTAAACCACTTTGGAAAATACTTTTCTTATTCCAACTCTAAATTTGAAGCACATGTCTTTTGTAACTCGTTCAAGTGCTCACTATATGTGCATTGTTTGAAAAAGAATGTAAATAAGGTGTTCCATTACACATAACCTCTAACATATCACAAATATTTGAAACAAAGAATTTATGCAGATTGAGTAAAACTTACTCTAAACAAGGTTCACGACTCAAACAATTATTTACTGACATACCAATGTGCCTTCTCAGAGTTCTTCTTATAAGAGTTGCACTAATTGTCTACCACCTATTAGTCGTGCTTGTTGTGAGAAAATAGGCGAGGACCGAGCTTGTTTTTCTCGATTATCATCATTCCTTTCAACTCGAAGCGTGTTTCAATACCACGAAGGTACATTGAACAAACGTTAAAGCTTCATTTCACGATTCATGCTTGACAACGAACTATACGGTCTAACTATTTCTCACATATTTTTTTTAATTTACCCTAGGTTCTAAGTAAGCAAGAATAGGATAAAAATAAATAAATTTTTGTCATGTGGTAACATGAAACAATTTCAAGTATTTTTGATAAATTTGAATGTATGGCAAAATACCTCTCAAATGGATACATCCGCAGATAACTTCTTGGTCCGGCCAAGCAGCTACATGAGGCAAAGTACTACCAAGTGGATCATAATATCAAAGAAAGCTGGAGGAAATATCCTTTCGAGTTTACCTGATATAATACGCAATTCCTTATAGTGTTTCTACAAGTCGGTGACATCTTGTGACGCCTAAACCGGGGGGTCCGTTGACAACCCGTCAACCTGCGGAATATTCGTGGATATCGGGTAACCCGACACCACTTACGAAAATCGGGCAGAGTCTCGCTTTGTGCGAGAGATCTACCTAAAAAAGATTAAACCTATCAATAAGTTTACAATGACCACACAGGGTCCACATGCGAGTAAAATAATGGCCACTTGGGCCCCTACATCAATACTCACAAAATATATCCCAACCAAATATCTTACATGGTTCAAGAGTTAACACATTATTCTTAATATAACATATATTAAAATTATAGAGTTCTAATACATGTTATACAACAATATCAAAGTCACAAGTCGAGCTTCTTCTAACCTGGGTTCTAGTGAGTGCCGCCTTCCCGATAAACTCCTGTACTGAAATGGTGATCCTCGGCAGAGTGAGAACCCAAAGCCAGAGATAATTTCTTGTAGGTTAATCCCCACTAAGTGCATGCCATGGCAAACAATCACATTCAAGCAATTTCCTTGAACCTCCTCGAATGTCTACATGTCCAAACCAGTATCCAGAGTCCTCAGCTCCCTCACATATGCCTAAGCCGAATGCGAGCAAAATCACAGTTTTCAAAACAAAAGCTATTTGTTCTTGAAAACACACTACCGAGTTCGATAAAATGTTGGACAACCCTCAAAGCGATACGGTAGATAACCCTCCCAAGCAAATTCATGGGCCTACGGCGTGAATTGTTGGACAATCTCCCAACACAATTCTCAGGAAAATCTTGAGTAAAAATTCCTTTCACATACATTTTCATTTTGTTTCATTTCATGTCACGCACTCACCTAATATTCTAGGCTGCCCAGTGCATATGGAATGCATTATACTTAATTCGAATAATTTATTCTATCACAGTTCACATGCATATATTAACATAATTTACTCACAACAATCATGTTATTCAATTTTCACATCAATAACACCAAAATTAGCTCACATGGGCTAATTAGCAAACATAAGCAATTCATTTTGAATCACTTACAAAACACATTTTCACACCAAGAAAATCACGTCACTATTCACATGAATGAGTAGAAACCCTCGGAGTTCTTGTTCCACGGCCACCAAATTGGTGGCTCTCGCTCGGTTCAAGGTTTTGAGACGGAATTTATGGCTTAAATCAAGCCTCAGAATATCCTAACCATAAACATGGCTCTGAGCCAAAAAATAAACCAAGTAGGAAAAGATCCCTACCTAATGTGGGTTGTCGAACTCCACGAATCGATTAATCCCCACGTAGCCCTCGCCGCGTATATCGACTTTGCTTCTTGCTCCGTTGAGAACCGACGGTCCTAATGGCCGAAAATCTAGAGAGAAGGCACACTTTCTGTAAGACCCGAGAAAATTCCAATTTTCTCCATAAGGGCAAAATCGTAATTTCGGTCAAAAATCTGAAATTTATTCTCTAGATCTCGGATGACGAAACAGAATTCACCGTTGGAATCGTCTCGCGAAATCTAGTTTACACGTCGAATTTCGTCAAATTCCGAGACAGTCGGGATTTGCATGTTTTTCGAGGCACCAAGTTTCGGGTGTCGTAAAACAATATTCAATGTAACAAAAGTCACATATAACACGTACTCATATGCCATAAGTTGCATGAGTAGAGAAATGATGAAAATGGAAGGCCGAGATAGTGCAGATAGCCGAGAAAATCAGATTTGAAGGCATAGGGTGAATAGTTAAATGATAATAGAGACGAAATAATGAATAGTAGTTTTGTCTTCTTTAATTCAAAGAAAACACCAAAATAGGCGATCTTGCCCAGGCAAGGGGATACGAGAAACTGAAACTTTGAGTTTTAGAGTGAAGACTACTCTCTAAGATTAGGGAATCCGTAGCCCGAATTCGTGGACAAGAAGGAAAGTCGATCTACGCAGTGAGGCCTAGTCGTGGGCTCCGGTTTTGAGGAGTTTCAAAAAACTCCATGAGGTAGGGGTTTCATCCTACTTGGTTTTACACTTTGTTTAAGTGCTTTGTGGATGGTTCGGTTGGTTTCAAGCCTTGAATGGTCGTTTGATCGGTCCCAAATCTTGGAACCGAGTTGTGGGAAATTTGAAACCCACTTGGACAGTCCGTGACTGTCCACGGACTGTTTTGGGTTGCTAGTGTTGGAATTTATGCTATGAATTGTGTTGTGACGTGCATGAGGCCGGAATGGCCATTGGATTTCGGGTTCACAATGTGGAACCGTTGATTTGGTGAGTGGCCGTGAACAGTAACCCGAGGGTTTCACTGTTCACGTGAATAGTATTCATGAATAAATTTTATGAGATATTGTGTATGGTTGAGTAATTTAAATTGAATTGCTCGTGTTTGTTAAATTAGCCCATGTGAGCTAATTCTTGGTGTAATGTATTGAGAATTCACATAACATGCTTTGTGTGATTTAAATTATGTAAATATATGCATGATGATATATTTGCATGTGTTGTGTATATATATATTGTGTGAAATGGCATAATGCATTTCATATGCGGCTGGGAGTAAGCACTAGAAATTAGGTGGAGTGCATGACATGAAAAATTGAAAAGAAAAGCAGCGTTTTGAAGGAATTTCACGGGATGAATTTTCGGAGAATGGGGTTGGGAGGCAGTCCGGCCAGTCATTTGGATAGGGACTATAGTATTTGAAGGTTCTCAGCACATTCTCTCGGAGGGTAGTCCCATATTTTCACAGAATGCCCGGTAGTATAGTTCAAACAACAAGAATTGTTTTAAAGATGTTCTCATCGTGGCAGACGAGTGTGGGGGTCGATGAGGACTCGGGACGTGGGTTGGTCATGTAGACATTCAAGTAGGATCAACATTTCTTGAATGTGTGTTTACTTTAGACATTGCATATGCGCAGGTGGAGAGTAACCACTTAGGGTGATTCCGCTCTTGAAGAATGCTTCGCGCCATCGAGATATTATTTTGGTACAGGAGTGTTCGAAAGGCGGCTCATTTGAGGCCAGTTTGAGAAGAAAGCCGGGTTGTGGCTTTGGTTTTATGAAATATTACATGTATTAGAATTCTTGAATTTTAATATATGTTGTATAAGAGTAATTTCTTAACTCTTGAAACTATTGTATATAGTTGGTATCTATTTGGATGAGTATTGGTTAGTGGGCCCAAGTGGTCGTTTTACTCATGGATATGTCATATTGGATTATATTGGATTGTTTGGGACAGGTTTGTATTTGGGTAGAGCTCCATTACAAGGAGACTCTGCGGAGCATTCCTGAGTTTTAGCGGTTTGAATGGTAGTCAGCGGTTACGGGTTTTGGGGCGTCACGGCAGTATCGAGCTAAGGTAAGCGATTACCTTGGGAACTCGGTGGGTGTAGTTATAAGTTTGGTCCTGATACAAGCTTCACAGCTTGGTATCAGGCCTGGGTATGCAAATGCACAGGGAGCTCGGGTTTGGGTATCGCCCGCCCCTTGGGTGGTTCAATGTTAGGTTTAGGTATGAGATTACACTAGGAAGCGAGAGACCAAAACTAGAACCTTTGCATGCATGTGTTTTATGTGTGATTAATGTATATAACATGAATGATGTGTGATCATGTGATTAATTGATGAATTGTTGTGTGAATGATGTTTATAACATGAAGTGTTATGTGTTGAGGGATTGTGTGCTTAGTGATTAGCACATAAATGTGTTGGACAATTTTTACTTGGAGTTTCTGATTGTGTAAAAATGGAAAAGGAAAATAAATTAAATAATTTTAATTAATGTATTTGGTTTATTGGAAAATAAAAATAAAATTTTAAATTTTAAGGTTGAACACTAGGAGTTAGTGTTAGAGCAGGAGGTTTGAGAAATTTTGGACAAAATGGTCAGAATTAAATATGAAAAAAATGAGATGAAGAAAATCATTTTCTAAGGTTTTTGTAGATGTGTAAACTAAAGAAAATGAATAAAATAATTTTTATAAAATTTATTTGAGTGTTGGAAAAAAAAATGTGTATATATGTATATTTGGGAGTTTTCCGGTAGGCGAGAAAGAAATGAAAAAAAAAAAAAAAAAAAATTAATGTGAAAAACGAAAAAAGGAGTCTTTGAAATTTGTTGGAGCTCTTTGCTTGGCTGTGTCTAATACAATGGGAAATTGTATTGTGACCTAGCCTCATGGGTGTACGGTGGTTGGGTTTATTACAATATGGTGAAATTTGAAATTGTATTGCAACCTTAGGTTGCTGGGTTCAAAGTGTATTGCAGCATGGGGTAGCCTGGGTGAGGTGTATTGCAATAGGGAGGTTAGTTGTTAAGTCATTATATTGCAATACACGGATTGTATTGCAACTTGGAGTGATAATAGTGGTACGGGTTTGTATTACAAGGGGAGGCATTGAGGATTGTATTGCAATACAATTGCGTATTGTGACCAGCGGGGGGCGGCTCGAGTGTGTGTGATATTGGGCATCTGGGTGGAGTCTACATTAGATGAGCGATGCTTGATGAGCAGTGAACAATGAACAATAATAAATGGTAAAAACGATGCTTGATGGAGGCGAGTAAAGCGGCGGTGAGCGATGCGATCCAGCGGTCAAGCGCGAGCAGGTAAAAAAATTTCGAAAAAATAATATCAATAAAATTTTTTTGAAAAGAGTAAATAAAATCAAACAAAGCGAGAGAAAAAAAACAAATTATCAAAAATAAAATTTTTGTTGATAAAAATATGATTTGATATATTGAATAGAATTGTCTTGCATTACCTGTAAATGCAAGGACATAGTATATAAAATGTTTTACGTGTATGTGAATAGTGTCACCGGTGTTTTATGCCTTAGAATCTTGCATTGTGTTCGCGCCATTTGGGGCAGGTGAGATGGCTGAGTCGAGGGACGGGGCGTGGGGGCGTCACGAGTGCGGTCGGGTACCGCAGTGTTGTCAGCGAGCCTTTGTTGAAATTTATAGGTATTGTGTTTGCTATCGCCTGGTGGTATAATGGTGGATTAGGGAGGTAGAACAACCTCCAGGAGGTTTTAGGGCGGCGCATCATCTCGACATTCACGGAATCCAGATGGTGGCGGGTTAAGTTCATCTGAATCGAGAAGATGTTGAGAGCTATGGATATTACCTCACGCTAATAAGTTAGACTAGTTTGCGTTCGATGGGGCGAGGCCCGAGTATGGTGGAAATAGACGAGGACCATACAGAGACTAGAGCTGATGACATGGATAGAGTTAAGGAGTGTTCATGGGTAAGTATTTTCCAGTCTTGCGAGACATGCGAAGAAGCTCGGGGAGTTCCTAGAGTTAGGCGGATGATGGCGTGATGGAGTATGTGGCTAGATTCACGAAGCTAGCCGTTTTTTTGATGATTACGTGGCCACGGACATGGCGAGTCGGAGGGTCGAGAATGGGCCAGTTGCCATTCGGGCCGGGATGTAGAGGGGACTTCTCCTACAGGGACCTTGGACTATGGTTGGGACGTGTTCATAGAAGAGAGATCGAGGATGCTTTGAACCTCGGGATGCAGTGTTAGTAGCAAGAGGAGGATCGCCTTTGTACAGTTAGGAAGAGGCGGAAGACTTCCACGCTGCGCGAGTTTAGGACTAGGGCCCAGGGATTGGGCATCTAGTCGACGACCGGAGGATATGTCTTTAGCCACGCCGCGGCTGGGCATGTGAGGCGGGATTGCCCCCAGGGGAGACGGGGATCAGGGATTTTGGGGTGCCAGTCCCGGTTAAATTTGTAAAACGGGAGAGTATCTGGTTATTCTCAGCTGTAGTAGAGATTCGAGAGGAACCGGTTTCGGTTCGAGGTGCTATCTGAGCGCAACCGGCCTTCTGGTGGGCGGAGGAGGTCGAGTGTGGGTGGGGTCGGTCTGAGATCATGGCGGGACTTCAAGTCGAGGGCGGGGCGAACTGATATGTTATTTACGTAGGCGACTTGGACATATAGGCGAGATTGTCCTAGAGGCAAAGGTCTCCATGGTTCTGATTTGAGCATCTGAAACAGGATATGTAGAGATGCGTTTCTACTCTTACGCACTTGTTAACTGAGTAGGCGTTTAAATTGGATCGTCATATTCATTTTATTGTTGCATCTTATTGAGTGGATTGGGCTTAGAGGGTTAAGGCCTTTAAAGCTGATATAGATGTTCTTTCCTAGGATGTAGGGGTGAGAGTTGACGATAGGTCGGGATTATAGTTAAGTCTCGGAGACTCTTGCTCATGGTGGACCAGAATGGAGTTGTCACGGTGTGGCATCGGCTGCCTTCATGTGCCATGATGGCTGTCGCGTCGAGTCGGGTGTGGGTGCGGTATGGTGCATTCTCACTCTTGGTGAGGTGTGGGTTGAGTTGTCTTTGAGACTACATCCAATAAAGACTCATAGTTCGAATCGAGAGATGAAGAATAATTAAAGTGTGTTGAAACGAAGCAAGAAGGGGCGATTAATCCCTAAGGTGAGAAGCACAGGTTAGGGTGAAGGAGACCAGCATTAGTATCGAAAGGTCTGTGTGGGTGTAGAGACCGGGGAATATCAGATTTACGTATTGGGTGTAAGGGCCGGGAGGTATCCCAATTCTGTGGGTGTAAGGGACCTTCGGGAGATATCAGAATTTGCGATCTGGGATGTAAGAGGGCCACAGGAGGTATCGAATTTTGTGTGGGTGTAAAGAGACCCGGGAAGTATCCTGAATTTACGTGTGGGTGCTTAAGGGCAGGGGAGGTGTCTGAATTTACGTGTGGGTGTAAGAGACCACAGGGAGATATCCGAATTTACGTGTGGGTGTAAGAGACGGGGAGTATCAAATTTGCATTAATGGGTGTAAGAGACGGGAGGTATTCAGAATTTCTATATGAATTCTGAGACCCCGTGGAGTTATCAGAAATTTACGTGTGGGTGTAAGAGACGTGGGATATCAGAAATCTCATGTAATTACCACGGCCAATCCCAGAGCTAAATATCTGGCCGGCTTGGCCTCACCGACTCATCACGCGTACCGACGCCGCCAGAGAGCCCAGCGCAGCAGCGATGCGGCACCACGTGTCCAAAATCTCACCTGAGTAAGCCGGCTTCGTACTTGCTGGGCATACGGTTGATGGTCTCTCGGCAAGCTGTTAATATCTCAGTGATGTGCTCATGCTCCACTCACGGCGGGAGTAGATCAAAATGTCATCAGAAGACTACGACAAGCGATCGAATAGGGTTGGAATACCACGTGCGCGAGGTCCGCCAGATGTATTCCCCATTTGGTGCATTCGTCAATCGAAGAGCATCACGAAGTAATCCAAAGTGCCCGCCACTTGTGCCTAAGCGCTATCTTAGAGATGTATCTATCTCCTAACCCTGCGAGTTGATGGTAACCGATTAAATTACATCTTGGGCAGACTCGCGCTCCTCTCAAGCGAATCATACAATCGTCAATCCTGTGTTGCAGTCTGGAATTCTTGATCGTAACCACATTCATTGTCGATGTCCGATGCCATAGTGAAGGTCTTGTCCTTCTTCTTATAAATAGAGCGGGATAGCCCCGTGGCTGAGTGCTCGGTCTAATGAACCCCAGCAATCGGTGAAAGCTCTGTGGCCCAGACTCGAGGATGCTTCTGACTGTTGGTGCCATCTGTGCGGAGTCATAGAGATGGGCGAAATACCCGGGGTGTAACCAATCTGAAAGTCTACAACCCTCTGGAGGCAATCCGGTAGCTCATCCCAGGAAAAACATCCTCATGCTACTTAAACTACTCGAGGGTTGAGTCTAAGGAGTCAGGATCTCACCTCGTCCTCACAGAGATGGAGCTTGCTAGCTAATCATTAGCTGTCCATGACACTTGGACTCGTACATCGATGCGAGACCAAAATAATGTACTTATCCTGGAATATAATACAGTGCGGAGTCTTTTAGTGATGGCTCCCTCCTACGCTCATAATCAATAACGACCATGTAATTTGTGGTAATCCATCCCCAGGGATGACATCGAGACTCGACGTAATCCATGATCCACGGGTTACTTGTGGTAGGATCTTGAGGATCTCTAGCTTTCATGACCCGACCATATCGTCCCTATCCTCGCCCCAATCCCTAGGGGACAACTCACGTACAAGGGCTCTTCCAAGGCCCTCAGCCTCCTAAGCCCAACTCTATCACAGGCGATGCGGCTGATAAATGAATTCTTGAAGCACCGAATCAAATAACACTCTTTCCCGCCAGGTGAGATAGCATTACCTGTATAACTAGCTGATCAGTGACTCGTCCCGGTGGTGTGATCGTGGGTCACGCCTGAGCCCCCGACGTCCTTGCCTGTGGGCCTCGTCCTCTGCCTCGACCCTTAACTTTTGGCCTCTCAGAGGCCTGCACATTATGGCGGGAGGTGCCGTCTGACTCCACGAGGCTAGCGGCTCCCTACAGCCTATCTTAAGTGTGGAGGAATATCTTGTATCCTCATCCTATTACTGATTGAGACTCTTGTTGTCCAAAACCACAGGATCCACTTTCTCTAGAGTCAATCCCTCCTCATATGTCTGGGGTGCTAGCAATGGTAGCACACCATGCATGATCATCGACCCAGAGCAGCCACTGATCCCATCCACGGCTTGGATGGCGGGTGGTCCGACCCTCGTGAGGCCCAGAAGCCCTCTGCTTCTTTCCCAGAGACTGATGAGGCCCAGGCTGTCATTCCTCTTTACCTTCTTTCACCAGCATCAGGTGCTCAGGGCATCCTCGATCTCTCTCTCTATGGTCGAATTTGTCCCTGACCATGGGTCCATGTCCTGGCGAAGTCTACAATCCACGCGAATGGACAATTTTAGCCATTCTCGAATCTCGACCTTGGCCGTATGCGTGTACGTAGTCATTAACAAAGCGGGCTAGCTCAGTGAATCTAGCCACATAATCCATCAATCACCATCCCTGCTTCAGCTCTAGGAACTCCCGAACCTTCGCATGTCTCGCAATATCCGAAAAATACTGCCCATAGACAGCTCACGGAACTCTGCCCATGTCATTGCCTGCAGGTCTCACAGGAGGTCTTAGCCCGATTCCGCCCACACTTGGGCCTCGCCTACAATTGGAGCAGCGACTAGTCTAATCACGGTCTGTCGGAGGTAATCTCAATAGCCTCTAACACGCTTCTCGACTGCGCCAGACAATGAGTGCACCGTGGATCTTCTCCCCAGTGAATGTGGGAGGATGATGTGCCTTAAACCTCCCAGAGGTTACTCGGGACCTCCACTGGTACTTTCTTTTGCACTAGCACAACGTAATGCTTGCGACCATAATACCACAACCTTAACAAAGGCTGCTGATCAAATGCGGTGGTGCTGATCGGTACCCCGTGGTCGACCTCTACGTCCTCACCCTCGGTAGCCATCCCACACATGTCAAATGACAAGTTAATTTCTAATCTGATATCTACAGGCTTAAACACGACCTTGAGACACTATTCATATCTGAAAAATATTTCATACACAATGTCCATGCATTCCTTAGGTAATACCAAGACAATAAAATTCATAAATTAATCATATTTATCAAAAAAATTATTTTGTCTCATTTTTTATTTTATTTTAAAAAAAATATTATTTCATTTTTTTATTGAAAAAATCTTGTGAAGCGGTGTTCGTGAGCGATTATGCAGCAGTAACTCATAGCGGTGTCACGAGTGAGGAGCTAGGTTGGGTGCACGGTGCACACCACAGCCCGGCCTGGCGCACGGGCGCGCGCCCTCACGCTGGCCGGCATTTGTGTCGGCGGCTAGTGTGTGGTGTGCGAGGTGTCGTATCGCCAAGCCCGGCCTGAAGCCGTGTGTGAACCCCTCGACCGTATCATGGCCATGTCGCGAGCGCTGCAGCTCGCGTCTTTAACTGCAGCGTCATGTCGCTGACCATGTCGACTGCTTGTTATCGCCGGCGTGTCGACGCAATGACCCGAGCCTCTACATCCGCGTCTGGCCGGTTGTGTATCGTGATACCTCTCTGGCGGCTGAGCCTCTCTTTTTGTCGTAATCTGGCTTGATTGTATACGTGACACACCCACGGCGGGCCTCCACTCACGTCCTTTATATAATGATTTATTATCGTGACACCTCCGTGCTTGAGCGCGTGCGTTGCAGCCATGTCAGCGACCTTGCCATGGTACATGCTCGTGGAATAACGGTGGTCGTGTAGTGGCTTTGCTACGTGGGGTGTCGTGGCGGCGCCCTATGCGCCCACTGCGTCAGCGCCTCACGGCCATGCCTATCCACGATACGACACGATGTATCGTGACTCGACATCCTGAAATGAGCGTAGCTCATTTCAATTCTGCTTCTTTAAAAAAAAAAAAAAAAAAAAAAAAAAAAAAAAATTTTTCTTCATTCCAACTATTGGAAAACAACCTATATATATATATATATATATATATATATATATATATATATATATATTTATATATATATATATATACTTTTTTATATTTTCAATTATAACCAAATAAATTTGTAAAATTTATTTTTATTTATTTTTCAGTTTTACATACTTGTAAAAACCTTAGAAAAAGTAGCTACATTATCATTTTTCTATGTGCTATTAACAAGCACACAATCACCTGACATACTACACCTGAAGTCTTTTGTTCTTGTTTCAAGCATCCGAGCACACATAACCTGATGCATGCGGTGTTCTGAAATCACAATCATGTGACTACAGGTAATCGTACACAAGCCTAACATCGAGCTTGGCGTGATGCTCTTACACCTTATGACCATGGCTAGCCCAAGTCCCTCGAGCCTAGGTATTCGTAGCCACAAGCTCACGTCTTGGTTGTGAAAGCTAGTATGAGACTAAACTTATGGATACTGACCCGAGCTCCTAGGTAATCATTTACCTTGGCTTTGATACCAAGGCATGGCGCCTGAGGCCCGGGGTGTACGATAACCCGTCGACCAGCGGAATGTCGTGGATAATCGGGTAACTTGGGCACCACTCATGAAAATCGGGGCGGAGTCTCCCGCTGTGCGGGAGATCTACCCCGAGGTCTGAAACCTGTCCCGAACTGAGTTTACAATGACCACCACGGGGGTCCACATGTGAGTAAAATAATGGCCCACTTGGGCCCTGCATCAATACTCACGAAATATCGACAAATATCTTACATGGTTCAGAGTTAATACATTACTCTTAATACAACATATATTAAAATTATAGAGTTCTAATACATGTTGCTCTGACAATACTCCAAACCACAAGTCGGCTTTCTTTATGTATGGCCTACAGTGAGTGCACCGATCGCTCCCTGTACCTGAAATGGTGATCCCTCGACGGGTGAGCAAAGCCCAGTAGAGATAATTTCCTACATGGGTTACTCCCCACCTAAGTGCACATGCCATGGCAAACAATCACATTCAAGAAAGCAATTTCCTTGAACCTACTCAGAATGTCATACCCCAGGCATGTCCAGTCCTCATGAGCTCTGCGCATATACTAAGCGAATGCGAGTAAAATCCACAGTTTTCAAAACAAAGTTATTTGTTCTTGAAAACACCTCTAGGAAGTTCGATAAAATATTGGACAACCCTCAGAAATGAATCTGTTGGATGAACCCTCAGGAAACAATTCATGGGCCCTAAAGCATGAATTGTCGGACAATCTCCCAACACAATTCTCCGGAAAATCTTCTATCGAAATTCCTTTCACAAACATTGTCATTTTTGTTTCATTTCATGTCATGCACTCACAACTAATATTCTAGGCTGCCCAGATTACCATATGGAATGCATTATTCCAATTCAAATAATTTATGCTGTCTGATTCACATGCATATATTAACATAATTTACCACGACAATCATGTTATTCAATTTTCACATCAATAGCTTACGAATTAGCTCACATTGGCTGAAATTAGCAAAACTAAGCAATTCATTTTGAATCACCCACAAAACACATATTCACACCAAGAAAATCATGTCACTATTCACGTGAGCGGTGAAACCCTCGGGTTGTGTTCATAGCCATAAATTGGTATTTTTTTCTCATCAGTTTCAAGGTTTTGAGGCGGAATTTACGGCTGTCGAGCCTCGAGAATATCTAACAAACATGGCTCTTGGCCGAGAATAAACCAAGTAGGAAAGATCCCTACCTCTTAGAGTTGTCGGAACTCCACCAAATAGAATGTGTCCACGCGTAGCCCTCGTCGCGTAGATCGACTTTTGCTTCTTTACTCGTCGAGAAGCAGACCCGATTAAGATGGCCGAAATCTAGAAGACCTGCTCTCTCTATAGAAATCACAAAATCCTAACTCACTGCATCCCTCCAGCCATTGCACGTTTTTGTGCTCAAAATGAAGAAGATGAATACTGTTCATCTTTCGTCTTATTATCATTAACATCTCAAAAATTCCACTTATGTCCCCCTCTTCCTATGTGAATTTTGACACTTGTACTTATCTCATGATCATTTCCATATCTCTCTAATCATGCAACATGTGTCACATGAATACATCTAATAGGTGATTTTTGTTACATCATATGTCTCTCAAAAGCAGTTTCTTTTGATGCCGTTGCCTCGAGAAAAGCGTGAAATTAGGCTGTCTGAAATTCGACAAAGATTAGGCGTCGTAAATTTGGAGTGCGAGGGCGATTCCAGCGGTGAAATCGGATTTCGTCATCAAGTCTAGAAAATTTGATTTGACAGAAATTACCGTTTGCACCATTTTTGAAAGGTGGAATTTCTGTGTCTTACGCGCTACAATGTCTTAAACGCATAAATTTTGAAAAGTCAGATAATTGACGATGCATCTACAACGTCCTTATTTAAATAAGGACGGAATACCAATAAGGAAGAAGTCGTTGAAGTAAGACATGACAATCATGGGTTTTAACTACAAATCTTCCCAGTGCTATGTTTATTTCTTGATATGTTTTGCTGCATAACCATGGGAAATAACTTCGATTTAAGAAATTTACAAAACTCCTTCTCTTGAGTCGATGCATAACATGCATAGGGGTTTTAATAACTTATTCCCTTTCATTGAAGATGTAACTCATCATCTTCATAATACGCTAGAGTCGAACGAGCACCAATTATCTTTAGTCTTCCCAACAATATTCAATAAAATTATTCACCACACTTTCACGAACATTTTTCTCAACATGCATCACATGATGTATGTCTCATCTTGAGTTGTGTAGTACTCAGCTCAAAACAAAAACTGCTTTCTTGTCAATTCAATTCTTGAGGCCCTCAGTTTTCTTTTCCGCATTTGTATTATTGACATGCTTACCGGGTTTTACAATTACAAACATGAGACAAGCTGCTCCAAAAATGTCATCACCGAGATAGTATCTTTGGTGATGAGTCGATATTCGACTTACCATCATGTTGTCGACTCCTTCTCCGATTGTGATCGAAGGTAAGAATCTCCTATGACCCATATAACATATTTTTAGCCACGATGCCTTGTGATGATGTGTCTTCATTACAAGTAGGACATCTGTATACCCTTTTGTGCTCTGATGGGACAACGTCCATAAGCAAAGAAAGTCATGTATAGTCCATGTAAACCTTGAGCATGCATGCGAAAATAATCTCAGCCGACATGTCGACATTGAATACCATCGTACCATAACTCTTTAAGCCTCATCTATCAAAGGGCACAAGTATCGTCTATATCCTTACAGGCTTGTTCTTACTTGGAGCTTGAATTACCACGAATAGAAATAATGACATCATGAAAAAGCTTTCCTTCATACACTTCCACGGTGGCTTATTGTATGCCTGAGGATAACAAGCCCACATAAGCACATTACTTCATGGTGCAAATGGATTGAAGCGTGAAACCACTGAAAATCTAATTTTCTTGAAAAACGGTAAAATCGTAATTTCGGTAAAAATCCAAAAAATTTTTGGATCTCGGATGACAAAACGGACTTCATCGTTAGAATCGTCTCGTGAAATCTAGCTACCATGTCGATTTTCATCGGGTCAAAGACAATCGGTACGTTTTTCGAGGCGCATGATCATGGTGCCGTAAAATGACTTTTGACAAAGTCATCTATAACATATGTACTCATGTGACACATGTTACATGAGTAGAAATGATAAATGGATGGCGAGAAATAGTGCGAATACTCCGAAAATCAAGATTTTTAGGGACATGGATGAATAGTTAAATGATAATAAGACAAAATAATGAATAGTTGTCTGTCTCTATCTTTAAATTGGATAAAAACGTCCATGTGTGGTATGTATGAGATTGAGTTGAAATGAATAGCTTGAGTTAGTGGAAATAGATAGGTTAATGCATAAGCTTGATGTGTTAACATGATGTTACAATTATATGGAATATAATTGTGTGTATAGGCCATTGGAGATGCAATTATTATTTGCTCAATTATGGAATATAATTGTGTGTATAAACCGTGGAGATAAATTATGATTTGCTCAAGTGAGCTAATTTGGGTGTTAGTTGATCCATATTGTTGAATTATGTGGTGTGAATGTAAATTTGAGAATATATCGCCAAGTGATATATTTGTATAAAATGATTGAAATAGCATAATGCATTTCATATGCATCGGGTAACCTAGAAATTAGGTGTGAGTACATGACATGAATTTTTGGCTTGAACATGATTGAAAAGGAATTTCACGGGAGATTTCCCGGATAATGGGGTTGGGGCAATTCGATAGATCATTCGGATGAGGACCATGACTGTTTCGGGAGGTTCTCTAACACATTCGCCTCGGAGGGTAGTCTCATCTTTACGAATCTCGGTAGTATATTTTCGAGAACAACAAGTTTTGTTTTGAAAGATGGTATTTTCTCCTTTATGGCTTAAACAAGTGTGAGAGTCGGTGAGGACTCGGGATTGCAGAGCAGGCATGAATATTCAAGTAGGATCAACGTATTTACTTGAGTGTGTGTTTAAATTGGAGCATTGCATATGCACTTAGGTGGGAAGTAGCCCATTTAGGGTGATTCCCTCTTGGGTGATAACACCATGTCGAGGGAATATTTTTCGAATTTACAAGGGCGTTCGAAAACGACTCATTTAGGAACCGTTTGAAGAAAGCTAGGGTTGTAGCTTTGATGTGTTTGGATAATATGTATTAGAATTATGAGATTTTAATATGCATTTGTATTAAAGTAGTAAACGCTCTTGGACTATTGGAATATAATTGGGTATATGTTTGATGAGTGTTGATCACGGGGGCCCAGTGGCCATTTACTTTCAATTATGGGTCATGTATGAGGCGTATAGATTCACGAGGAGTTGTGGGTGAGTCAGCGGACACCCGTTTGGGGCATCATAGCTTGGTATCGAGGAGCTAAGGTAGCGATTACCTTAGGAGCTCGGTGGGTGTAGAGTGGAGCCAAATGATACTAGGGCTTGAGGGGCTTGGACTTAGGCCATAGTCGGGTAAGAACATCAGCACTAGGTGTGGCTCGATGTAGGTTTTAGGTATGAGAGATTACCTAAAATCTACAGAGCAAAAATAAGAACTCTTGCATGTGTGTTTTAGTGTGATCATGTGAATTGATGAATTGTTGTGTGAATGATTATTGCATAACATGATTTGTTATGTGTTGTGAGTAAGTGTGTGCTTAGTGATTAGCACATTGATGTGTTGACTTTTGGAGTTTTGGAGTTAATTAAAACTAGAAAAGGAAATAAATGAAATAGAATTATAATAAATTTATTTGGTTTATAGGATAATAAAATAAAATTTTAATAAATTTTATTTGGTTGAGTGTGAGAACATGAGTTTTGAGAAATTTTGGACAAAATAGTCAATTAAATGAAAGAAAAAAGATGAAGAAAATCGACTTTTCCACAAGGTTTTGTGTGTGTAAAACTAAAGAAAATGAATAAATAAATTTTTATAAATTTATTTGAGTGTTACAGAAAATGAAAAAAAAAAAATTATATATATGTAATTTTGGGTATTTTCCAGTAGCAAATTATGTGGAAAAAAAAAAAATGGTGCGAGAAGCGATTTGGGGCTCTTTGCTTGATAAAATTAATATTGTGACATAGCCTTGTGGGTAACGATTGTATTGCAATGGCGCGTGGCTAGGGCGTGTTACAACACTAAGTTCTTGAGGTTGAGTGTGTTGCAACATGGTATAGTGTATTGGGTTGGGTAGCGGGAGGTGTGTGCAATATACTTGGTGTATTGTATTTGGAGAGGCTTGTTAGGCGATTGTATTACTGAGACAATTGCATTCTTTGACGATGTGAGGGTTTGGCTAGGGAAGGTTGTGTGCAATACCTAGCAGTGTGATGACTAGAGTTGGCTTGAGTGTTAGGTCTAATGCGGGTGTGTGTAATGAGAGGAAGACTTAGTGGTGAGGAAATTGTCTTGCAACATGAAGGTGTATTGTGGCTTAGTACCTTTGTTTTGAGTCACTTTATTTGGGCTATTGTTCATGAACAACATTTGAATTTTTGAATTTTTGAAAAAATCAAATAAAATGAGATAAAATTTTTTAAAAAAATAAAATTTTTGATGTTAAATATGATTTGATATATTGAATAAATTGTCTAACATTGCTTAGGAATGTAGGGACTTAGCAATCATCGGGACCTTTCATTGGGTTATCATGCGAGCACGGTCTTAGGTTGTGTGAGGTTACATATGCGTGGTTGGATGTATCTGTGTGGAATTTAGGAATAGAATTCTTTTTAAGAGGGAGAAGTGTGAAACCCCGGAGAAAATCTAATTTTTGAAAAGGAATAAAATAGTAATTTTGGTAAAAATCCGAAATTTTTCTAGATCTCGGATGACGAAACGGACTTTACCGTTGGAATCGTCTCGTGAAATATAGCTACCATGTCGATTTTCGTCGAATTTCGAGACAGTCGGAATTTACACATTTTTCGAGGCATCGAGTACCGGGTGTCGTAAAATGACTTTTGATGTGACAAAAGTAATCTATAACAATATCTTCGTGTGTGCGTATTACATGGAAGTAGAAGAGGAAATGATGATAAATGGAATGGTGAAATAGTGCCAAATGTCGTCCAAGATTACAGGAATGTGGATGAATAGTTAAATGATAATAAGACAAAATAATGGAATAGTTGAATCATCTCTATCTTCCATTGGTCCAAAAACAATACATGTGTGGTGTGTATGAATTGGTTGAAAATGAATAGCTTGAGTTAGTGAAATAGATAGGTTAATGCATAAAAGCAGTGTGTTAACATGATGTTACAATTATATGATCTCAATTGTGTGTATAAACCATTAGAGATGCAATTGTGATTTGCTCGATTATATGGAATATAATTATGTGTATGCGCGCCCAAAGTAAAATTGTCCGTTTATTCTTCCAGTAAACACAACGGAGAAAATCTATCGCGTCGTATCACGAGGCGCATACTACAGTAAAAATAGCCTCTTGGGCTCCATGAACCAATACACTCGTAAAATGTACACTGACCATATTCCAGTAATTAAGAGTTATAACATTTCTCTTAATACAAATACATATTAAAATCTGCATTTCTAATACATATTATCGAAAACATCAAAGCCCGCAATAGGTTTTTCTTAATCGACCTCTAAAATGGCTAGTCTTCTCGAAGCTCCTATACACAGAAAAAATATTCCCTCGACAGGTGGGCTATCGCCCGGATTAGTGTAATCACCCTAAATGGGTTACTCCTACCTAAATTGCATATGCAATGATCCAATTTAAGCTTACACTCAAGTAATCGATCTTGCCGAATATCACATGTCCGTTCCCATGTCTCGAGTCCTCACCCGATTCACTCACACTTGCCTAAGCCATGTATGAAAATAATCATTTCAAAACAAAACTTGTTGTTCTTGAAAATATACTACCGAAGTCGGTAAAAATATGGGGACTACCCTCGGCGGGTGGTTGGTGAGCTTTAAGAAGCAGTCATAGTCCTCATCGAAATGATCTGTTGGCCCATCTCCAAATCAATTCTCAGGAAAATCATCTGTGAAATTCTTTTACTTAACCATATTCGTTTTTCGAGAAAATTCATGTCATGTAACACACAATCCCTGATTTACCAGTGCATATGAAAATGCATTATGCCATTTCCAAAACCATTTATACAATATATCAAATATATCAATATGCAACATTCTCAAATTTGCACTCCTGACACATGTCATTGATAGTGATCAACCCATAGCTTGAATTGCTCACTTGGGTAAATTGCAATATCATCTCCAATGGTCTACACACATAATTATATTCCATATAATTATGTCCTTATGTTAACACATTAAAATCATGTATTAACCTATCTAATCCTTTGATCCACCAACTCAAGCCATTCTCTAATTTCTCAATCCATTACACAAAAATTAGCTCGTGGGCTAATTAACGAACACGAGCAATTCAATTTGAATCACTCACCCCAAACACATTCTCTCACAATATTTGGAGAACACTTGTAGCCAGGCAAGGGGTGTCAGTTATTCTAGTCGACAGCGGAATACTTCGTGAATGTGCGGCGACCAGGCATTTCGCGAAAATCAAATGAAGTCCCTCCTTTGTACGGGAGCTCTACCCAGATACAAAACACATATTACGTACAAACGATTGCAATATAATCCAATATATCCAATCACATAGTGTCACAGTACTTGGGCACATAAACAATACTCGATATACCCTTACCAACTATGAATCCAACTATATACCCAATAGTTACAGAGTTAATATGTTTTTACTCTTATCTGACATATATCAAACTATAGAGTTCTAATACATGTTTCGTCGGGAACCAAAGCCCGCAACTGGCTTTCTTCTAATCCTTAATCCCTAGGATGGCGAGTCCCTACTTGCGCTCCTGTACACAGTAAAACAATATCCCTCGACGGGAGTGAGCTAATGCTCGATGGTGGAATCGCCCTAGAGTGAACACTCGCCCACCTAAATTTGCAATGCAATGTTCCAATTAAACACCGCATTCAGCGGAAGTAAGATCCTACTTGAATGTCTACATGATGACTCAGGATCCAGGAGTCCTCACCATTTCCCTCACACTCGCCACAAGCCTCGTATGAGGAATTTCTATTTTTGTTTGTTTGTGGACAGCCCTCCCGATGTATATATCAATTGGGCCGCTACGGCAGTTGATATATTATTGGTTTTATTTGTGGACAAGCGATCCGATGTGTATATATCAATTGGGCGCTCAGGCGATTGATATATTATTTGTTTTGAGCTACCCTCAGGTAATAGATATCAATTGGGCCGCTCCGATGATTGATATTTTTAATTTGGACTACCCTCCGATAATTAATATTTTTAAAACTGACCACTCAGAACCGTTTTCTCTGGAGCTTCATCTCATGCACTCACTCACATAGTCGTAGGGTGTTCGGTGCATATGGAATGCATGTATGCCCGATTTCAATACAGTCTAATTCACATGTAAATATATAAACATGCCATGTTACAAAACAATCAATTCACAATCATGTCATGTGAAATTCTCATTTCATACACATCAAAATTAGCTCACTTGGGCTAATGATCAAACACGAAACAATTTAATTTAAATCTTTCGACCCGAACACATATTTTCCGCAATATATTTTTAGAACACTGTTTCGGGAATAGTTAAACCCTCGGTTACTATTCCCAAAAAAATCACAAATCATCTGTTCCAAGTTTTGGGACCGATCAGACGGCCCTTCACGGCCTCATTCGACTCAAACATTCGTAAAACACTTAAAATGGGAATAAAACCCAGTGAGGCCACCTCTGGAGTTTGAAAACTCCACTAAATATTATACCAGCATGAAGCCCCTCTCAGCGTAGAGGCGGCACCCTTCTTGTCGGCGCGGCCCGGTCGGATCGCCCGTATTTCTAGAGAGAAGTCAGATGCTCTCTCTCCTAAATCCTCCATTTTCGGCTACTGGTTCTCCCTGGTTTTGCCAATCCCCTTTTTTTTTTTCTCTTGATTTAAAATGAAGAAGATGGTTACTGTTTGAAATTTTGTTTTATTATCATTTAATCCATTTACTTAATTAATTCACTTCTTTCTCCAGTTTTGACATTCGGCTCTATCTCGACCATCCATTTTCATCATTTATCTACTCATACCACTTATAATTTTTATAATTACTTGTTATGTGTGACTTTACGTTCGTGAAAATCGTTTCTGACACAATGGGATCCTCGGCGTCCCAACTCATTGTCTCGGAATATTACGAGAAATTTTACGTGCTAACTAGATTTTGAGGCGATTCAGCGGTGAAATCAGATTCGTCGTCCAGGATTTAGAGAATTAATTTTGGATTTTTGCTTAGAAATTACAATTTTTGTAATCGAAGTGCGATTCTGCTTTATTGAAATTGGAATTTCTCAAGGTCTTCTATTTATTCATGGGGTTACTATTCATGGGTCACTATTCACATGTCACTATTCACGTGAACAGTACCCTCGGATTACTATTCACGACCAATCACCCGACATCGGTTCCACTTTATGAACCCGAAATCCATGGCCATTTCGACCTCATTACCTTAAACACACAATTTATTTCATAAATTATGAAACAAACACCAAACAGCCCTACAGTCACGGACTGTCCAAATGGGCTCAAAAATTCTCCAAATTCCAATAATTCGGTCCCAAGTTTTGGGACCGATCAAGCTTATTTGTTCGAGGCCTCCAAACCAACGAAACATTTACAAAACACTTAAACAAAGTGTAACTAGTAGGATAAAACCTTGCTATCGGTAGGAGTTTGTCGAGCTGGCTTTTGAGAGTGTCACGCATAGGCTCTCGTCGGCATTAGATCAATTTGCCTTAGGTCAGAAGCGAAAACTGCGGTCAGATTTTATTAGATGCGAGAAGAGCGAAGAGAAGAAAAATAAAAATAAAAATAAAATCTTCTCTCATGGCGGCTCTCTGCTCCCTCCAACGCACGCCCTCTACGCCTTTTTATTAATTTTTTTCCCATTTATTATTATTATTATTATTATTATTATTATTTTGTTTGCTGCTTATATTTACCTCATTCGGGTCCGTTTCTCTCCCAAAAATTTTTATTTCTTTTCAGTTCAATTATTTTAAATGAACTTTAACTCAAGCCATTTCTGACTTCCGAGATTTTCGTAAAAATCTCGTCCACAGAGATCATTGACGGTTTATCACCAGTCGTAAAATATTCGCTTGTCTCGAAATTAATGAAACTTTTAAGATTCACTATTCGAGGCAATTTAGCAGCGCGATTAGTTTAAGGTCATGAGATCTAGAGAATTTCAATTTTACTTAAAAATTACCATTTACCATTTCGAGAAAAAATTGAATTTTTCTCGGGTTTTACAGTGTATAGGCCATTGGAGATGAAATTATGATGTTCTCAAGTGAGCTAATTTGGGTGTTGGTTGATCCATATTGTTGAATTACATGTGGTGTGAATATGGGATTTGAGAATATGCATAAAGTGATAATATTTGTATAAAATGATTGGAAATGACATAATGCATTTCATATGCAGGGTAACCTAGAAATTAGGTGTGAGTGCATGAGCGTGAATTTTCGAAAAAGCAGAACATGAGTGCGAAGGAATTTCACGGGATGATTTTCCGAAGAATGGGGTTGGGAACCAGTCCAGCGAGATCATTCGAATGAGGACCATGAGAAACGTTTTGGGAAGTTACCATTCTGAAGAAAAATGAGAATTAGTGACAGAATTTTTAATATGGAAAGCAAATTTTGATCGCTAAATATTTATATTAACAACAAAATTTAAAGTGTCTCAATATGTATTACATTCAATAGTTCTGAGACAAAAATACAATTTTTTGTCTCCAATTATATTTTGATAAAAATTTGTGTGAATACATTATTCATAAAATAATTTGACAACATTTGACATTCAGCAACAATTTTTTTTGCACAAAAATATATATTTAGCAACGAAATATGTCATCAAGAATTTTTCTTGCTAAAAAATATTATAAATTTTAGAGACAAATTTGTTTCTCATATTTATTGCTAGAACACAATGTTTTCATCTATAAATATTATGATTATTTTTTGTATTATATCAATAACTGGAACTGAATAATGTTATATAATGTTCAAATATATTTATTTTTGTAATTTTTAGCTCATATTTTTTATGAAATATAAGTTTTTATTTCTTATAATAATATATTAATTATAATCATGTGTATCTCTTGCATAAGGATGACAATAAGATAGATTTGAAATTGGGGTTATTCAAAATAAATTTCATACCCATCTCATTTAGAAAATTATATGGGGTAGCAATGGGTCGAGTGAGCATGGGAAATTCCAAAGTTTAACATTATTTTTTAATTACTTTTAATTTTGTTAGTTACAGTAAAATAGACACATTTTACAAATGATTAAAATGTTATAATTTGTATAACATTTATAAAAAAATATCAGTGTATTATTAAATAACAAAACATAAATTATATTAATTTCATTTTAAAATTGTTTTTATATATAAAGGTGATGTGAATTAAAATAATACCCTATTTGCCTCAAGTTTGGAAAAAAAAACGTAAACTTGTTAAAAGACCTCAAACTTGGATGCAAAAAAACCTAAACACGTCCCATTAAAGTCGAGAGAAGTGAATTGGGGGAAAAAAACCCACCTATTACCATCACTATCCTTAAATGGTTGGATTTTATATGTGAGGTTAAATGACCTTAAACTAGATTTTGATTGGTATGATCATTTTTACATGGATTAAAGTCTTCAAAATATGAGTATGTTTGAGTGTAAAAAATCTTACACCATTGGTTTTGTTTATGACAACTTTGACATTGATTGATTATCGTAAACATTAATCTAAAATGTTGGAGTCTAAAATTCCTTATTAAATATTTCTAAATTAATATATTATCAATAAAAGAATATTATGAAATTGAATTTTATGAAGAGAAATACTATATGTGACATTGTTGGCTAATTGTTTTCTTACCGACAACATTCATTCTCTTATTTTATTTAGTTACTTGTTCAATTTTCTATTTTCGTATTTAATATAACAAGTTGAGTTGTAAATTCGACACCTTCTTTTGTTATAAAATAACATAACCTATTAATTTTATCTTATGACTAAATAAATCGATTTACAAAGAAATATAGCACTCATCAATCACAATATATTGAGATATTTGATTTTGCCTTCATCAATTAAATATACAAGTGAACCAAAATTGTGTGCAAACAAAAAAAAATCATATCTAAGTAAAATACACATGTGGTTGATTATAAGATATAAATGATTTGTGTGAAACCCCGAGAAAATTGAATTTTTTCTCGAAAAGAATTTTCAAAATGTTAATTGGTAAAAATCCGAGGCCTGAATCTGAGATGATGAAAGGAATTCACCATTGGAATGTCGTCATTGAAATCACAGCTTCCGCGTCGAATTTACGTCGAATTTGAGGCGGTCGAATTTGCGTTTTTCGAGGCATTGAGTATCAGTGAGTAAAGCGACATGGGATGTGACAAATATCATTTTATAACGTATCTTTCTTATGACCTGTATTCTGAGATTAGAGAAGGGATGAAATGGATAAGAACTGGAATTAAGGTATGTGTCAAAATAGTGGAAAGAAGGGCGTAAGTGAAATTTTGGAGTTTGTTAATGAATGAGACAAAGCATGAATCTGGTGGCCTTCTCAAATGAAAAGGGGCCAAAGGAGCAGAGGGAAAACGTGATGCAGTGGGCTTGAGTTTTTGAAACCTAGAGAAAGAGAGAGCTCCTTCTCTCTAAGATTCCGATCAATCGGACCGTCGATTTCTTAGACCAAGAAGAAAAGTTGTTACTGCCTTGTGAGGAGCAGCGGCAGTGAACGCCGGTTTTAAGGAGTTTCAACAAACTCCATTGAGGTAGGAGTTTTTATCCTACTTGTTTACCTCTTTTTAAAGTGTTTTGTGATGCTTGTGTTGGTTTGAGGCCGTAGTGGCCGTTTGATCGATCGATCTTGGGCAAAGTGTGAAATTTTGGGACCCATTTGAATGATACGTGGCCGTGTAGGGATTGTTTTGGGTGTTTGTGTTGTAAATTGTGTAATAAATTGTGTTTTAGTATGTATGAGGCCGGAAATGACTAGGGATTTTGGTTCTGCAAAGTAGAACCAATGTTGGATGAGTGGGCTGCCCATGGATAGCCCACTTGCTTTGTTTTGGGACTGTAAAAACAGTCCCAGTTTGTGTGACAGGACCATAAATGTCCATGTGTTTTGGTATGAAATTGTTGAATTGAATGGCTTGAGTTGTGTGGAAATAGATAGGTTAATACATGATTTTAATGTGTTAACACAATGACATAATTATATAAAATATAATTGTGTTTGTAGGCACGTTGGGGATGATATTGTGAGATTGCTCCAGAGTGAGCCCCTAATTTGGGGAGTTGGTTGATCAAAGTTGAATTACATATGGTGTGATTGTAAATTTGAGAATATATTCATTGATATATTTGTATAAATTGTGTTGAAATGGCATAATGCATTTTCATATGCACTGGGTAACCTAGAAATTAGGTGTGAGTGCATGACATGAATTTTCTGAAAAACGAACATGGTTGCGAAAGGAATTTCACAAGATGATTTTCCAGAGAATGGGGTTGGGAGACGGTCTAAAAGATCATTTCAGATGAGGACCATGACTGTTTTGGGAAATTTCTCTAACACATTTATTTCATTTTTTTCCTATGTGCTAATCACTAAGCACACAAACCAATCACAACACATAACAATTCATCAAATCACACAATCACACACAAAACACATGCATGCATTGTTCTAATCCTATCTGAGTGATTGTCTAGGTATGCTCACATACCTAACCTTTACCTTCGAGCCACTGCGTGGTGATGCCCTTACACCTCATGACCATGGCCTAAGCCCTAGGTAACCTTATACCTAACTTATTGTCACTAAGCTTTAGGTATTTATAAACTGAAGCTCGATACCAAGTGAGGCAGCCCCCGAGCAGGGTCAGACTGACAGAATCAACTGCTGAAAATCTATACGTCTTGTATCACGAGATCCATAACTGAGTAAAAATAGCCTCTTGGGCCCATACACCAATACTCATCAAAATACACTCAACTATATTCCAATAGTTCAATAATTATTACAATACTCTTAATACAAACACTTATTAAAATTTACAATTCTAATACATGTTATACCAAAAACCATCAAAGCCACAATCATTTCTTTAAAAATCAACCTCTAAAAAGCGAATTAGATCTCCTCGAGAGCAGCTTCACATTTTTGAAATAATATTCCCTCGACGAGGTGAGATAATGCCCGATCAATTAAAATTACCACACTAAATGGGTTACTCCGCTAAGTGCATATGCAATAGTCAATTAAAACACACTCCAAGTAAATTCATGATCCTACTTGAATGTCTAAATGCACGTTCCATGTCTCTAGTCCTCGCGAGCTCCTCGCACTTGCTAAGCCATGTATGAGAAAATACCTTTCAAAACAAAACTTGTTGTTCTCGAAAATACACTCTGGGAGTTTGGGGTAAAAATATGGGACTATCCTCGGGGGCGAATGTGTTGGAGAACTTCCAACGGTCATGGTCCTCATCCGAAATGATCTGTTGGACCGTCTCGAGCCCCATTCTCCCGAAAAAATCATCTGTATAAATTCCTTTGCCTTCTTGATGCGTTTTCGAAGAAAATTCATGTCATGCGCTCCTGAATTTCTAGGATTTACCGGTGCATATGAAAATGCATTATGCCATTTCAACACAATTTATACACAAATATATCAATGATATATATTCTCAAATTTACAATCACCACATGTAATTCAACTTTAGTCAACTGACTCCCAAATTAGCTGTGAAGCGATTCACAATATCATCTGATAGCTTACAAACACATTTATATTTTATATAGTATGTCATTGTGTTAACACATTAAAATCATGTATTAACCTATCTATTTCCACACAACTCAAAGCCATTCAATTCAACAATTTCCTTTTTCAAAACACATGGACATTTATAGAAGGGTCCATTTCATTCTTCAGGTGTTTCTGAGTCCCAAACAAATGTGATGGGCTGTCATGGTAGCCCTCATCAACATCGGTTCTACTTTGCGGAACCAAAATCCCTAGCCATTTCCGGCCTCATACATACCAAAACACAATTTATTACACAATTTACAACACAAACAACCAAAACAGTCCCTACACTACCACATGGGTATCGAATGGGTCGAATTTCCCACACTTTGGTTCGAGATTTGGGACCCGATCGGCTTGACCCTCACGACCTCAAACCAACACAAGCATCACAAAACACTTAAACAAGAGGTAAAACAAGTAGGATAAAACCCCTACCTCACGGAGTTTGTCGAAACTCCCTAAAACCGGTGCCACGCGTTGCCCTCGCCACGTAGAACAACTTTCCTTCTTGGCAGAAAGAAATCGAATGGTCCAGATTGACTAAAATCTTAAAGAGAAGGAGCTCTCTCTGCAGGTTTAAAAACTCAAGCCTTTGCATCATTTGCTCTCTGCTCCTTTTTGGCTCCCTTTTCATTTGAGAAGGTCACTATTCATGTTTTGTCTCATTCATTAATAAACTCCAAAATTCCACTTATGTCCCTTCTTTCCACTATTTTGACACATGACTTAATCTAAGCTATCCATTTCATCCCCTCTCTAATCTTGTAACATGTGTCACAATAGTACATGTTATAGGTGACATTTGTCACATCCATGTGGATTTATGGCACGGATACTAGGTCTTACTCGAAAAGCGATGCAAATTCATTGTCTCGAAGTCGTGAGATTCGGCGTGGTAGCTAAATTTGCGAGACAATTCCCACGGCTGGTGAAGTTCGTTTCGTCATCAAGATCTAGAAAAATTTTTGGATTTTACGATACGATTTTGCCCTTTTTCTAGAAAATTTCGATTTTCTCGGGACACATTCTCCCCTCCTTAAAAGGATTTCATCCGAAATTCCACGCTATCTTGCATCGATACGTGCATACATAACCTCGCTAACTCGAGAACCGTATCGGGTATGACAACTCGGCTAAGGTGTGAAACCCCGGAAAAATCCAGATTTCCTAAGGAAGGATAAAATGGTAATTTCGGTCAAAATCCAAAATTTTTATAGATCTCGGATGACGAAACGGACTTCACCGTTGGAATCGTCTCATGAGAAATCTAGCTACCATGTCAATTCGTCGAATTCGAAACGATTCGAATTTCACGTTTCGAGGCACGTAGAGAAAGTCACGGGACACTTGACACTTTATGAGTGGCCAAGAGGAGCCCCGTGTCAAGCCTTTGTATGGAGAGTCAAACATTGAGCTCAAAGTGGGGCTCACATGCGGTACCATGGCATCCTACATGCCATTAGGAAATCTCAGTGGTTGGATAAGAGGATAAGGTGTAATCCTCTCAACAAATAGGAATTTGACATGTGGCATTGAAGACTTCTCTTGTCCTAATCTTGACCAAATGGATTGGGAGAGGAAGAGGGGAAAGGAACAAACCGGAAGAGAGAGGGAGAGTGTGGGATTTTAGAGAGAAGCTCACGCTCTCTCCGAATTTTGTGATCGGATGGCGAGCTCCGACGAGGCAAGAAGCGAAGTTGCTCCCCACGGCAAGGACTACACGTGGGTACCAGTTTTGGGGAGTTTCGACAAACTCCGGAAAGGTAGGGGTTTTTCTCCTACTTGTTTTATTCTTGGTTTAAGTGCTTTGTTGATGTTTGTGTTGGTTTGAGGCCGTGAGGGGCCGTTGATCGGATTACGAATCTTGGAACAGCTGTCAAAAACCGGGTTGTTTTAACCGGTTCAAAAAGCGAGGAAACATGTGGGGCGTAGGTGGGCGTACTCATCAACATTTGTTCCATTTTTTTGAAACGATTTCACGGCCATATCGGCCTCCTACACATCAATACATGATTTAATGTGTTAACCTAATGACTTACAATTATATGGAATAAAATTGTGTTTATGGCTCCATGGAGATGATAATGTAAAATTCTTTCAGGTAGGCTGTCGGGTGATGATTAGTGTGTTGAATTACATGTGTGAAATTAGTTGATTGAAAATATGCATATTGACATATTGTATAAATGGTTTGAAAATGGCATAAATGCATTTTCATATGCCTTTGGAGTAACCTAGAAGTTAGGTGTGAGTGCATGACATGGATTTTTGTAAGCGAGGCATGTTTGCGGGGAATTTCACGGGATGATATTAGGAGGTGGGTTGGAGATGAAGCGGCAGTCATTCGAATGAGACCATGGCTGTTTTCGGCTTCAGCAACCAATTCGCCTCGGAGAGGCCAGTCCCGTATTTTAAGTATTAGTAATATATTTTAAGAACAAAAGGAATTTGTTTTGAAAATGATGACCTACTCGCCCGCAGCTGCTTTAGTCTTGGTGGCTCGTGAGTTTCGTATTTTATGGGGTGATCATGTAGACATTCAAGAGTAGGATCATATTGCACCAGGTGTAATGTTTATTTGAGGCATTGCATATGCTAGGTGAAGTAGCCATTGAGTGATTCAATAGCGGCCCGATAACTTCATGCACGCCGAAGAAGGCATATCATTTCGGTACGGGGAAGCATTCTTGAACAGCTCGGTTAAGGGAAAGCTGATTTTGAAAGAAAGCGGGGTTTCTGCTTTGATGATTTAGATATAACATATGTGGAAACAAGAACACAACTCTATATGTTTGTATAGAGAATGTAATCAACTATTGTATTGGGAATGTGGAATATAGTTGTGCTATTGTTTTTATGGTATTGGTTTATGAACGAGAGAGGCATTTTACTGGTATGAGTCTCGCGATACGAGAACATACTCTTTCCCGCGGGTTGACAGGTGAGTCAACGGACACCACAGGTTTGGGGGTGTCCTGACTATGACTTATTTGGCCTTATCTTGTATTTTTGTAAAATTCTGGGCAAGAGACCAAGTTTTGTATAAATTGTAATTAAATACAATTGTAAACAAGTTCTTTTTGTATAAAATTTATATTTGGGTTGTATGGATGTCACCGGTGCTTGTTGAATTTGTTTTTACACGTATGCGTGCCTCGAAGTGAGACGCTCTTAGAATTCGGGTTGACCAGGTGGTCAGCGGACACCCGAGTTTGGGGCGTCACGACTTAATTATCGAGCCTGGGTTGTAAATACATGGAGCTTAGTGTTGATCGAGTTAGGTATACGATTACCTAGGGCTTGGGGATTTGGGTGAGAGCGAGGAGTTGATGAATTCTTAAAGAACATCGCACTTGGTGTGGCTCGATGTAGGGTTAGGTATGTGATTACCTAGACAATCACGGGACAGGATTAGAACACTGCATGCACTGTGTTTTATGCGTGATTGCATGTATAACATGTTGATTGTCATGTATGTTGTATGAATTGTTGTGTATGACTTGTATGCTTGGTGAGTAGCATAGGAGAATTGTTGAACACTAGGGTCGAGAAAAGATAACCTTAGGTGTTCTAAAATTTATGGGCAGAACAGTCTAGAAATAAACAAGAAAAAAACAAAAAAAAAAAAAAATTCTGGACAGTGCTCCAATTTTTGAACATGAACAGAATGGGTTTTGTGGAATTCTGGAATATTATTCCAGTTTTTTTGCATAAGGGAAAGAGTTGGAATTCAATTCTAGAAATTTAGAAGTGAAGAAACGGTGTTCAAAAGCTCTTTGCATCTTTAGGAGTACCAGGGAAGGCTATTGGAGGATTTGAAAAAAAAAAATTTTTTTGCAAGACCAGCGGAATGGCTCACGCGATTTCGGCTCTTTGAATACGACTGATGTTGAGGTCGTGACGAGAAGACACAGTGCGCGGGGTAAGAGGCGTTGCGTCTGTGGCCCGGCAGCGCTGTAAGCGACGCCGGTACGATGTACGACGGAGTAGCGTGCGCCCAGCGACACGGAGCCCAGGGCGAGCGGTCGCGACATTGTTTGGCGTCGCGACCTGAAATTTGGAAGGGTTGCGGTGTCGAGACATCGCACTGGTGTCGTGACTGGCGAGAGTTAGGATTGAGAGGGTCTGGTGCGTGACATGAAATTCATATTGTGACTTGGGGAAAATGATTTGAGGTCGCGACATATGACTTTGGTCGCGACTGGTGCAGTGGAAGCTTGGTCGCGACCCGAGGGGAAATGGACGTCGCGACCTGGAAATCCCATTGTGGACAGGAACGAAGTCGCGACATGAAATCGATGTCGCGACGCCGATTAATCTCTCAGTCATAACCTAGAAATGAGGTAAACACGGTTGGTCGTTGTTAAATTTTACGGAAGGTATGACATGGAATTGACATCAGCGACCTGGCACATTTAAGGGCGGGTCGCGACCCCATTTAAGTCGCTAGTGAGAATGGGATGGAAGGAATTTCGCGACATGGGGTTGGCGTCAGCGACGGCTTGTCATCCCGGGGAGGTCGCGACACAGAAAAATGAAGTCGCGACTTGGCAGGGCCAGGCGGGGCGTGTCGCGACCAGGTTTGAGGTCGCGACTGGAGTGGCTGAGTGGTGTCATGACTTACCGATTTGATAATAAAACATGGTTAAATTTGCCTTGTGGTGGCTTGGTGTCGTGACCAGGTTTTGGAGTCGACGGGGGCGTTTACGTGGGAGGGCGAGGCTGGTCGGCGACATCGATTGAGTCGCGACTGGCTGTTGAAGTGGGTGTGGCGACATCATTTCAAGAGTCGCTGACGAGGGTAGGCCGCGGCACGCGAGACGATCGGCTGTCTTGTGGCGGCGGCGCCGCGACACGAGCGCTGCTTGGCGGCGTAGTGTGCCTGCGACATGGTTTTTGGGTGTGCGCCGCTATGCACACCAACGGTTGTGACGGTCTGCTTGTTTAGGGACCTTTGTTTGAACCGCGTTCATGGACCTTTGTTTGGACCTGCTGTTCATGGACCTTTGTTCCTGAGGTAAAAAAAAAAAAAAAAGTCTTTAAAAATTTTAAAATTTTCTTGTGTATGATTTAATATATAAAATGTTATATTGCGATTACTATAAATGCGATTACGTGGTGTGTGAGAATTTTTTTCGAGTTGTATAAATAGTGTCTCGAGTGTGTTTGAGCCTTAGAGATCACATTGGGTGTCTGCCGTTGACTTGTGTAGATGGCTGAAGTAGAGGACGAGGATGTAGAAAGGGACGTCCGCGGAACAGCGGTCGGACACCGCGGGCATTTGACCCATTTGCCGTGTTTGATCGACGTACCTTTCTTTGAGAAATTTTGGCATGGGTGTGCGGCGAAGCGCTACGCCACCCAGACGGCGCATTAGCCGGTAGTCGAGAAGGTCTAGTAACCTCCAGGAGGTTTAGGGCACATCATCTTTACATTCCCATAGGGAGGAGATCCAGATGGCGGACATTGGTTTATGCGGTCGAGAATGTGCTAGGAGCTATGGAGATCACCTCCGATCTGACCCGGGATCGGGTTCGTTGCTTTCCGAGGCGAGGAGCCGCGGGTGCTAATTGGAGATGGAGTTAGGACTTCTAGAGACTTAGAGGAGTTATAGCGTGGGTAGAGTTTCAAGAAGCATTCCTTGGGTAAGTACTTTCAGAGACCGGGGAGTGATCAGGGTTTACGTGTTAGGTGTAAGGGCAGGAGGTATCTGATTTACGTGTGGGTGTCAAAGACCAGGGGTGATCCCAATTTACGTGGGTGTAAGACCCGGAGCGATCCTTAATTTCTGTGTGTAGACCAGAGGATCCCTAATTTCGTGTGGGTGTAAGAGGATCTGGGAGACTCACTGTGTGGGTGTAAGAGACCCGGGGAGGTATCCCAAATTTCCGGGTGGGTGTAAGAGACCCAGGAGATATCCTAAATTTCGTGCAGGGGTGTAAGAGACCCGGGGAGCCATCCGTAAATTCTCAGGGGTGTAAGACCCGTGGAGCGATCCCGACTTCTGCAGGGGTGGGTGAGACCAGGAGTGATCCGAATTCTGTGGGATGTAAGAGACTGGCGCAGCCGAAAAGTTTGGCTGCTTCAAGAGCATTTAAAACACACGATACATGACACCTTATCAGAGCTAGAGTGATAGGTTTTGTTAGACTGAGATGAGAACACACGGACATGGTTATCACCCAAACTTAGAGTGGGGCTCTGGGATAAGAAAACACACGAACATGGTTATCACCCTGACTTAGAGTTGAGTGATAGGAGTCGGGAGTGACTCGAGATTTGGATACCCATTGGAAATTGCATTGAAGCGTTAGTGAGCACTGCAGAGGCTCGGTATGGATATCATTCTGGCCTGGATCTGTTCAACAGTCCATTGGATTATGGGGTGGTTATGACCTTGGAAAGGTCATCGTGTACACACCAAGCAGAATTGGGTGTGTGGGTTATATGCGTGGTTGGATGCGTATGTGTGTGGAATTTGAGGCGAAATTCTTTTTAAGGGGAGAATGTGAGACCTCGGAAAATCAGTTTCCTAAGGAAGGATAAAATAGTAATTTGGTCAATCAAAATTTTTCTAGATCTCGGATAGCGAAGCGGACTTCCGCAGATTTGGAATCGTCTGCGAAAATCTAGCTACCACGTCAATTTAAATCGAATTAAAACGGTCGAATTTCACGTTTTGAGGCACGTAGAAGAGTGGGACATGGCACTTTTATGGTGGCCAAAACATACGATGTCAAGCTGCTAGATCAGCAATTGAATCAGTGAATCATGATATGGCATCATGCCATTGGGAAATCTCAGTGGTTAGATAAGAGGATAAGGTGTAATCCTCTCGGCTTGATAGGAATTTGACATGTGACATTGAGCTTCTCTCTTGTCTAATCTTGACCAAATGGATTGGGAGAGGAAGAGGGGAAAGGAACAAACCGGAAGAGAGAGGGAGAGTGTGGGATTTTTAGAGAGAGAAATGCCTTCTCTCTGGGAATTCCGTGATCGGATGCGAGCTCACGACGAGGCAAGAAGCAAGTTGCTCCCACGGCAAGGGCTACACGTGGGTACCGGTTTTGGGGAGTTTCGACAAACTCAGGAAGGTAGGGGTTTTTCTCCTACTTGCTTCACTTTTAAACAGAGATAGTATGTGGATAGAGTTTGTTGAGGCACGGATGGCGGGTGGTCGTTCGAATTTGGATGTTGAAATCAAGTGAGTTTGGACAACATCTGTGGAACATTTACGTGTGATTGTGTGGTATTGTGTTATTTCATGAGTGATATTAATTCTAGTGTGGTTTTTGTGAGGCGGAGTTCCGAAGATGAGCAATAGGGTATGCACCTTAGCCCATGTGAGCTAAGTTTATGTTATTGTTATAAATTAAATAACATGATGTGTGCGAATTAATTTTGTTAATATATGCATGAGTGATATATTAGCATGTGTTGAATGTTTGGTGTGCCATTGCATTGCACTTAGGTGGGGAGTAACCCAGTAGGAAATTCGACCTCACGGGTGCTCATGCAATAGAAATACTTTTAAGTCACACAGAAGGCGCGCGGGATGGGGCAGCATCCGGGCCTTGGCGAAGAAATGGCTGGTTGGCCTTATCTTGTATTTTTGCAATTACGGGCAGAGACCCGAGTTTTGTATAAATTGTAATTTGCATCTGATTTATAAATAGTTCTTTTGTATAAAATTTATATTTAGGTTGTATGGATGTGGTCTGTTGGAGCCGTTTACACACATGTACATGCCTGTAGTATAGTTATGTAAATTCATGAGTTGACAGATGATCAGCAGACCTGGTTTTGAAATCACATGGAAGTCCATGATGCGATGACGGAGTGGTTGTCAAATATGTCAAGAATGACATCCCAACACCCAATGCCTACTACCTAGTCCACCATGAGTAGAATCACTTTGAGATCCTGACTCACGATCTCGGCACATTTGACTTGACTCTCTACCACCACATCCTAGGGAAGAATTTCCCATCATCTCTAAAATAAAATTTATAAACAAATGAAAATTTTGTTATCATTCAAAATGATTTAATGTGGAATGATTGTCTTGCATTACAATAAATCTTGAAGGACGACAATAATATAAAATATTTTACATGTATGAATAATAGTGTCTACGAAATTTGTGTTTGTGTGAATCTGTGAAAGTCATTGTGCCATTTGGTGAGGGGCGAGGACGTAGAGATCGTCCACGAGTGCTGAGTCGAACTTATATCGGCTTTTGACGGGAGGCCTTTATTGAGCGTAGGGATTACGAGTTGCATTGTCGCTGGAAACATGTGCAATAGTGAGCCAGGGCGGGTCAAATGACCTCCAGCTTTTAGAAGCACATCATCCTCCAATGGTGAGAGGAGGAGTGGACTCTAGGGTCAGGACAACTATGACCATAGAGGGAGAGGTGGATGACATACGAGGCATCCAAGATATGGGTGTTGGTACTAAGAGGAAGGAAGATCCATCTTCGCTGACTAGAAAGAAAGACGAAGACTATTTATTAAGGATGTCGGTGGACCAAGGTTAGGATGGGACATTTAGTCAGGCAGGGAAGATGATGTGTTATTTTTGCCGGCAGCCTGGACACTTTCGACGGGATTGTCCACGGAGCGGGAATCAGGTTCTTGGGGACACCTCGGTCCCAATCCTTCGATGAAGACAGTTAAGGGTTGGTCGGGATGGCGGATGGTGCTGCTACCGTTGCTAGCGGCAGGACCTGAGGAGGATTGCCCCCGAGACGGGGATCCGGGAGTTTTGGGACGGCCTGATCCAGTCGCGGTAGAGACAGAGAGGACACAATTTGTTCCTCCGCCAGTATGGATCGAAGCGGTGTCGGTCGAGTGCCACACGGCTAGTATACAGCATACGGGTCACATGGGCCGAGGGGGCGGAGCGTAGGTCTGGGTCGAGCCACCGGGTGGCGGGTTTGGGTCGGCTGGGCGGATGAGCGTGTTAATATCATTAATAGCTAACTTTGGGCATATGAGCGGAATTGTCTGAGGCGGAAGGTCGTAGTGCAGCGGCTGGCGTCTGAAACGGCCGGATATGTAAGTCGTTCTACTCTTGCATGACTAAGTAGCGTTTAAGTGGATACATCATATTCATTTCATTAATGCATCTGTGTGATAGATTTGTTGGGCTTAGAGGTTGATGCCTTTAGAAGCGATGAGAGGTCTTCTAGTCTATGGTGAAGTTGGTAAGATGTCTATATCGAATCATTGAGTAGTGGGGATCTCGATGATTCTTCTCATGGTGGACCTTAGAGTACGTAGACATGTGGGTGTTGATGTCATTCTTGACATGGATGAGTTGGCAGTCATCGAGTTGTTAGTCGTGAGCACTTAACCCAGGTGTTATCCTTGACGGTCTTGGCGTGGGTGAGGTCCACATCTCTACACGTGGTTGGAAGCATATGCATGGAGGATCGGGGACAAAATTCTTTTAAGAAAGAGAATGTGAAACCTGAAAAATCGGTACATAAAGACAAATAAATGAATTTTTGGTAAAAATTAGAAATTTTCTAGATCTCGGATGTGAAATCGATTCTATGGAATCGTCTTCGTGAAATCTATCTACCACTTCAATTTTGCTTAGAATTCGAGACGATTAATTTTGCGATTTTTCGGTACCAGAGTAATGGGTGCCGTAAGTTGTGATGTGATAAGTGCCTGTGATGTGTACTCATGTGACACATGTTGCATGAGTAGAGAGATGATGGAAATGGATGGCCTATATAGTGCCAAGTGTCAAAAATCCAAGACTTGAGGACATGATGGGTATTAAATGAAGTGTTAATGAGGAAGAAGACAAGATAGCAAATAGTGATCATCTTCTCCATGAAAAGGAGACCAAAATGTGAAGGAGGGAGAAAAGATGCAGAAATTTAGGTTTTTGAGATTTTGATATTTTGAAGAGAAGAGAGAAACACCTTCTCTGATTTCGATCAATGGATGTCGGATTTCGACAGACAGAAGAAAATCGTTCTATCTTGAGAAAAGTCGTTTAGAGTTTCGACAAACTCCATGAAGTAGGGGTTTTATCCTACTTGCTTTACCTCTTGTTTAAGTACTTTGTTGATGGTTGAGTATGATTGAGGTCGTTTGATCGGTCCCAAAACTTGGGACCAAATTGTTGAAATTTTTTGAACCCACTTGTGATCCATAGGCGTATAGGGGCTTGTTTGGGTGTTTGTTTCATAATTTATCTATAAAATTGTGTGTTGATGTCATGTGAGGCCGGAAATGGCCATGAATCGGTTTCAAAAAGTGGAACAATTGTTGTTTGATGAGTGGGGTACGCCCTGAGGGCAGCCAGCACTCTGTTTGGGATTGTTAAAATCAGTCCCGGGTTTGTGTGAATTGGACCAAAAGCGTCCATATGTTATGTGTATGAAAGTGTTTGAATTGAATGGCTTGAGTTGAGGGGAAATAGATAGTTTAATGCATAGTTGATGTTAACATGGTTGCTCAATTATATGGAATATAATTGTGTGTATAGGCAATGGAGATGAAATTGTGGTGCTCAATTATATGGAATATAGTGTGTATAAACCATTGGAGATGAAATTGTGATTTGCTTTCAGTAGGCTAATTTGGTGTTGGTTGATCCATATTGAATTATGCTGGTGTGATTGTAAGGCATTGAGAATATATGCATATTTGGTATATTGGTATAAAATGATTGAAATGGCATATTGTTCTTATGCAAGATAACCTAGAAATTGGGTGTGGTACATGACATGAATTTTAAAATGAACATTTGGTTGAGAATTTCAGGATGATTTTCCGGAGAATGGGGTTGGGAGACGGTCCAACAAATCATTTTGGATGAGGACCATGACTGTTTCGGGAAGTACACATTCGCCTAGGAGGGTAGTCCCATGTTTTTACCAAAATTCGGTAGTGTATTTTCAAGAACAACAAGTTTTGTTTTGAAAAAGGTATTTTCTCATACATGGCTTAGGCAAGTGTGAGGGAGTAGGTGAAGACTCGAGACATGGGAATGAGCATGTAGACATTCAAGTAGGATCACAAATTTACTTGAGTGTGTATTTACATTGGATCATTGCATATCTAAGCAGGTGAATGTAATTGGAGTGATTCCTTTACTAGACGATAGCTCACCCTGTCGAGGAATATTATTTAAGGTCGAGCGTTAGAAGACCGGTTCATCTTAGAGCCGATTTGGAAGAAAGCGGTTGTCTTTGATGCTTTAGAATAATAATATAAATTATAATTTAATATGTATTTGTATTAAGAGAAATGTTATAACTCTTGAACTATTGGAATATAGTTGGGTGTATATTTTGATGAGTATTGGTAACTATTGGAATATAGTTGGGTGTATATTTTGATGAGTATTGGTTTATGGGGCCCCGAGGCCATTTTGCCTGAGTATAGTCGTAATCTGAAGACATATAGATTTTCATGGTTGACAGTTGTCAGCGGACTTAGTTTAAATAAAATAAATTTGAATAAATTTATTTGGTTTATTGGAAAAATGAAAAAAAAAAAAAAAAAAAAAAAATATATATATATATATATATATATATATATATATTAGTGCTTTCAGTAGCATGAATGAGCTTAATGTGTGTGAAACGAAAAAAGAAAATTCATAGCCCCATTTTAATTCTGCCCGAAACTATGTCCTGTCTGATGGAAAATTAATATTGTGACATATATATCAGGCCAAGCATCACGTGAAATTTGGGAAATAGTATTCTGATAAGTGTCTTGTTTTGTTGGGAAGATCACGTACAATTGGATTGTAATAAGTGACCCGGGGAGAAAACTTGATGGAATTTGAGAAGGCTGATCACGATCCCAAACTTTGTATCATATTTGGGTAGTTGGAATGGCCCGGATTTTGTATCGATACACCAAATTATATAATGTGACGAGCAGAAGAGTTTGGCAGCACGAGGAGAGAGGTACGTGTCCTGTCTGGTACAATATCTCGTGGTAGAAGTGGCTTGATGGTGGGTTTCTATGCATAATACCTTTGCGGTGTATTGTGACGGAGAAAGCAAGGCATAAGCGTTGTGTTGACAGGCCCGCGACACGACCTTAGCCTGCCGTGATGGTACTTTCGGCCGCGATACGGCCCAGCTAGGCTTGCGACACGGTGGCCGCGGTGCCTGACCGCATTCTGGCGCGCGCGGCGCGTTGGCGCACCCTATGCGCGAGCTGTTCCGGTTAGTACGTGCGCCCAGTGCGCCCGGCCGGTTTTGACTCATTACTGGCATTTACGATCCTTGTTTGGGACCTTTGTTCATGAACACTAATCACGCAGATTTTTCAAAAAAAAAAATGAGAAATAAAATTTTTGAAAAAAATAAAATCAAATAAAGTAGCTAAAATGTTTTTAAAAATTTAATTTTCAAAAATAAAATTTTTGATGTTGATAAAAATGATTTGATATATTGAATAAAATTGTCTAGCATTGTGAATGGGACTTAGGATGAAATGTTTTGTGTATGAATAGTGTCTGTGTTTTGTGTTAGACCTTAGAATCTTTGCGTTGAAATTAACACCATTGAGCTGTATGTAAATGGCTAGTGAGAGGCCGAGGGCGTAGGGCGTCTACGAGTGCTGATGGAGCACCACTGATGTTGATCGTGGCTGAGCCTTTGTAGAGCATTGGTGTTCTGGCTGGCGCTGTGCCTGGGGGGCTAGTGTAGCAGTGGTCGCGGGAAGTCTTGGTAACCTCCCGGAGGTTTAAAGGCTCATCATCCTCAGAGCATTCAGGAGGAAGTCCAGGTGGTGGCGAGACCCGTAGTTAATGCGGATGGAGGGAAGGTGTTAGAGGTATGGAGATTACCTCGACACGTCAGGATCGAACTATTGTTCAATTTAGAGGTGAGCAATGCATGGTGGAATGGGCAGAACCTCACAAGACCTAAATGATGACAAGCGAGTTCCGCAGTCTTTTCACTTGGGTAAGTATTTTCGAATCTTTGCGAGACATCTTGGCTCATGAGTTCCTAAAGGGTGAAGCCGGAGACAGCGATGAATGTGATGGAGTACGTGGCTAGATTCACGGGAGCTAGCCGTTTTGTACACGATGATTATGTGGCCCGCGGACATGGCGGCCAAAAGTCGGGAGGTTCGAGAATGGGCTGAAGATGTCCATTCGGGGCATGATTGTAGGACTTTGCCTACTGGACATGGACTCCATGGTGGGGCCGGCCACACGACCATAGAGAGAGATATCAGAGGATGTCTCTGCACTCTAAGGCCAGTGTGCAGAAGGAAGAAGTCAGTCTTCTTCTGGTTCGGGAAGCTGGGGCTTAGTTCACGAGGGTTCTAGAGCCCGCGACCATCGGTCGGGCAGTCGAGTTGCAGTCGGGTTGGGGCGAGATGGTGTCTTCACCATTGCCAACGGCACGGAGAGAGATGAGGCCGGGAATTGCCTAAATCGGGATTTTTGCAGGACCCTTACCGGTCAGTTAGCCATAGAAACAGAGAGGGTGCAGTTCATTCCACCACACCCTAGTGTGGTCGGGAACCAATTTCGATCGCTTGGGGTGCTTCTCTGACGCCTGCGGCGGCATGGAATGGGCGGGAGGGGCCGAGTGTGGTCAGTCGGTATAGAGCGTGAGCCCGGGATGTCGGACCGAGGGCGTGTCTGCCCAGTCGTGCCGGAGGCTGAACGCCCTGCGTCGGCGGGACATACGGGGTACGTTTTATGCCCGCCAGTGTTACTGCATCATGTTAATCGTTGTTGCATGCTTGTGTGATAAGGTTTGGGTTTTTAGAGGTTGAGGCCTTTAGAGATGATGGGAAATTCTTCTAGGATGTAGGAGTGAGGGTTGTATTGTGTTATTTTATTGTATTGTATTGTGTTGTTATTACCACACCCCACCATGTGTGGTCAAAGTGTGGGATATTAGTCGGGGATCTGGGGTCACTCATGGTGGACCTTAGGGTAGTAGGCACATTGGGTGTTGATGTCATTCTTGACATGGATGAGTTGGCGACCATCGGGTTGTCGATGGTGTGACCTGCGGGTTGTCATACGAACGATTTTGGAGTTAGGTGAGGGGTGCGACCATACTGCGTGGTTGGATCGATGTCGTCAAATTTCGGGATGAAATTCTTTTTAAGAAGGGAAAGTGTGAAACACAAGAAAATAATTTTCTCGAAAAAGACAAAATCGTAATTCCGGTAAAAATCCAAAATTTTCCTAGATCTTGGATGATGAATCGGACTTCACGGTTGGAATCATCTAAATCTAACTACCGATAATTCGTTTGAATTAGTTAATCAGTATGTTTTTTTGAGCAGTGATGGTGCAGTAAAGCATTATAGGATGTGTGAATATCACCTATAACATGTACTCTTGTGACACATGTTACAAGATTAGAGAGGGGATGAAATGGATGGCTTAGATTAAGCCATGTGTCAAAATAAAGTGAAAAGAAGGGACATAAGTGGAATTTTGGAGTTTGTGAATGAATGAGACAAAACATGAATAACCTTATAGCTATCAAATGAAAAGGGAGCCAAGAGCGAGAGAGAACGTGATCTGTGGGCTTGAGTTTTGAAACCTAGAGAGAGAGAGAGAGCTCCTTCTCTCGTTCTGTCAATCAGATAGTCGATTTCTTCGGTTGAAGAAAGTTGTTCTACGCGACGAGGGCAAAGCGTGGGCACAGGTTTTAGGGAGTTTAGAACAACTCCATGAGGAGTAGGGAGTTTTTATCCTCTTGTTTTTCTTGTTTAAGTGTTTTGCGATGTGTTGGTTTGAGGCCGTAGTGGCGTTTGATCGATCTGAAATCTTGGAGCCGAAGTGTGAGGTACGGGACCCATTTGAGACTGATGCGTGGCAGTGTAGGGACTGTTTTGGGTGTTTGTGTTGTAAATTGTGTAATAAATTGTGTTTTGGTATGTATGAGGCCGAAAATGGCTAGGGATTTTGGTTTCGCAAAGTAGAACCGATGTTGGATGAGTGAAGTACGCCCCTGGATATTATGCTACCTTTGGGGCTAGTAAAGCAGTTCAATTTGTGTGAAATGGACCGTAAATGTCCATGTGTTTTGGTATAAGTGTTGAATTGAATGGCTTGAGTTGTGTGAAATGATTGAATTTAATACATGATTTTAATGTGTTAACACAATGACATAATTATATAAAATATAATTGTGTTTGTAGGCCATTGGGGGTGATATTGTGAATTGCTCAAGTGAGTTAATTTGGGGAGTTGGTTGATCAAAGTTGAATTACATGTGGTGTGATTGTAAATTTGAGAATATATGCATCATTGATATATTTGTATAAATTGTGTTGATATGGCATAATGCATTTTCATATGCATTGGGTAACCCTAGAAATTAGGTGTGAGTGCATGACATGAATTTTACGAGAAAAAACGAACATGGTTTGCCGAAGGAATTTCCGCAGGGATGATTTTTCGAATGGGGGTTGGGGCGGTCGCGGATCATTTCGGATGAGGACCATGACTGTTTGATTCAACACGATACCTTCGGAGGTGATCCAGTATTACTATGAAACTCGGTGGTATTTAGGCATAACAAGTTTGTTTTGAAAAGGTATTTTCTCATCGTAGCCAAGCGAGTGTGAGGGTGTCGGTGAGGACTCGGACATGGGAGCATTTGAACGTGGAAGATGAGATCACAATTTGCCAGTGTAATGTTCATTGGATCATTGCATATGCATGCTGGGTGAGATGGCCATTTAGGGTAATTCCTTTGCTTGGGCGTTAGTTCATGCTGTGAAGGAATATTATTTAGAGGTGCGAGGGCGTTCGGGGAGGCCGGCTCGAGTTTAGAGGCTGATTTTGAAGAAAGCCGGATTGTGGCTTTGATGGTTTGGTATAACATGTATTAGAATTGTAAATTTTAATAAGTGTTTGTATTAAGAGTATTGTAATAACTCTTGAACTATTGGAATATAGACAGGTGTATTGCAGTGAGTGGTGTATGGGCCCCGAGAGGTATTTTACTCGATTATGGGTCTGGAAGTGATCACGAGATGTGTAGATTTTCTCATGGGTTGTGGGTTTATCTTGTGGACCCAGTTTAAAGTCTGGTTGTTTTGAATAACTAGCAAACAAGCATATCATAACTAGATATATAATTTAAATATTTTCTATATTTCATCATGTTTTGACATTTAATTTCTCATACTAATATTCTTCATATGTCAATATTCCCATTTGTGTGTTTAATGTTACAAAGTTATTAAACTACTTTGAATCAAAATCACACATGAAAGTTTATTCTCCTCTCAATTGTTTCTTCTTTCCTCAGTGGATCTTCCCGGTCGTGGTCATAATTGAACCAAAAGTCAAAATACAAGCTTCCCGCAGTGCGAGGACTACAAATTTGTTTGCAAAGTTCATTGTACAAAACGAATTAGATGAAAATAATAAATCCACATCGATTATCATAACTCATTATTTACTCTCAAAATATCGAGCAATCATTATGGAAGAATTTTGAGTCTCATATCAAAATAATTAATTTAAAAAAAAAATTACACATAAAGACTTCTTTTCAAAACATTCATCAAACAAGCCTTTTTGTTTTTTAAAAATGAATTTACCAACTACGGTTTTAAAATTTTACCTTAAAACTGCAATTGGTGAATGCGGTTTTAAGGTTGATTTTCAAGACCGAGGTTGGTAAATATGGTTTTAAAAAGTAAAAAAAAAATAGTTTTGTGAATATTTTGAAAAAAAAGTCTACATATGTATATTTTTTTTTTAAATGAATTATTTTGACTCTAAACTCAAGAATTTTAGTAACTTGATACCAAATTTACATCCAATCTCTATCAATCTATATAAAAAATATATGATAGACACCTATTCTTTTATTCCATTATTCTTTAGTGGATCTAAATATAAAGAAAAAATAAATTCTAAATATGTTTGAAATCTCGAATAAGATTTAGAAAAGGAAAAGACTACTAACTTTTACAGATACAAGTAAATTATAAATAAAAAACTTAAAACCTTAAATTCTGGAATTTTTTCACATGTGAAATAAGAAAAGCAATTCATTCTCAAAGTCTTCAACTACCCATTCCATTTGTTTATATAGTCTTATCTTTATTCATCTATACCTCAGTATTGATGAGTAAAACATGTTATATTCAATGTTGTTTTAGGAATTCTCAAAACAAATTATTTACTAAATCGGTACCCTTATTTATTCAGGCTAATTACACTAATATGGATTATTGACTGCAGAAAATGGAATAAATATATTTAGAATAAATCGTTTAATTAATTGGCACCTAGTTAAGTCTAATTTTATTAGAACAATCCCCTTGAAGCATGACAATAAGTAAAATCTATAGGACTATTTTATCACGAAGAAATATTATATAATAGGATAATAAAATTAAAACTAAATTTCACATAAATTAATGAAATTATACAGGAGTATAGGAACTCAAATAGAGATTGTTGACATATGAGCTATAAAATTGTTCTTGCAATACTAAGTTGAATGAAATTATGTCATTCATCCCTATGCTAACTTGGTGCAAAAATAGAAAAAATTTATACTCATGGTTCAAACTAAATTTAGCATGACTAAGGCGACTTGAATTCACAAAAATAAAGAAAATATTATACTCATGGTTCAAAGTAATTGTAACTCTTTATATAACCTTTTCTTTACCTTGCATACTTACATATGACACAATTAAAACTAATAGTACAATTTGATTTATAAAATTCTAGACCTCATCAACTAGCTAGTGTCCATCATTTACCCGCAATTTCTCCAACAATTCATAAAGGCTAATAAAATTTATCTTGAGAATCATCAATTTACACATTGTATTTTTATTTGATGTCAATTCTAAAAAAATATTACAAAAAAACCGAATAAACATTCTAGTTCTGTTTTCTCGAATATATGTTGTTATTTTCTTATATATGCTTGGTTTATGCCATGTAGAAACCTCGATGAATTTGCCTGCGACTTGATTCATTTATTTTGTGTGGAATAATATTAGATTTACGGAATCGATACCATGACCCATGCGAATGGGCTAGGTTGGTGGGCAGTGTTGCTTTCGGGGGTGTTTGACGAGGAAATAATCCTGCTCTTTACGGATTTCTTAGGGGATAAGCTTAAGATTGCATTTTGGCCGGTTCAAAGTAGACAATATGTGAGCAGGATGATGCTATGTGTGATTCATCCATTTCCAGGTATACAAATTTGTTCTTAGTCTATCGTTGTTGGTGTTGATGTCCCGGGGAGATAGCATGGGATAGAAAGATTCTGCATCGAATCATTTCTGTACTACTTGGCCCATGACAAAAAAATTGATACTTGAGGTCAAATTCAACTCCTTCTAGTATCGGAATAAATAGAGTTCTAGAAAAAGTTAGTGGTTTCAAAATCTTCATCGAATCACATTAACACTTTAATTATACTAGCTCCTCCTTCCCACATTCTTTTAAGGGCGAATAAGGCTATTGTAAGAATCTCTAATCGTGTTTCTCTTTCATTCAATATCACTTATTTCTCTATGTTTATTTCTGTTCATATTTTCAATGAATAAATATAAAACTTAAGAAAAGCACTTAGAATTTCTACATTTGAGATGGTAATACGTCTTAAATCTACCTCCACTTTGAGGAATGGAGAGAATTGAGATGGACTTTCATTTTTAATTGATCTATCATTCTTTTTGTGTTTTTAAAAAATATTTACCTCATAAGAGATTTAACCATTCTATCATGGACTTGGAATAGATCAGACAGAACTCTATCATTCATAAAATAAAAAATTATAACAAGCGAGATTACAGACCAGTATCTTGATGTTGGAGTCGATGGATGAATCCCAGAGTGATGAGGCTTCATCTTTGTGAAGATATTATTGAATGGGGTTGCAAAAATCAACTTGTCCGTCATAGGCGCGGAGAAGGATCACGGTAGATCTAAAAGTGTTTATGGAGAAAAGATACCTAGACCTTGAGCCTTCTATAATTCGATCTTCCCACGATGAGTTCAAGTTTTCCATGAAGTTAAATCCATAAGTGTTGAGTTTGTGTCTTGGTGATAAAAGTGTTATTGTGGCTTGAAAAATCATGATTTTGGATAAAGATTGAATAGCCTCAAATCTTCATGGATCTTGGGATGGCGAAGCGGGACTTCATGGTTGAAATAGTGTAGCGAGTTTGCCAGTCAAAATTTAGTTGGGTTGAGGGTGATTTAGGGATTCGTTTTAGGGTGTAGGTTGTTTGGATGTTATGTAAGGATTAGAGATATTTATGGCACCAAGTGACTGCGGAAATAAGCCATGTGGTCCCTTGAAGAATGCTCAGTAACTCTATGTGTGAAATGAATCATGTTTGCATTGTTAATTAAATATATGAATGTGTCATAAAAATAATGAAATAAGGAATAAGAGGGAAGTGATATACATTTGGTTTTGAGAAAAATAAGAAATTTTCATCTCTTTGTGACCAGGATATGTGGTGTTAACTCAATAGGGAAGTGAAGGAGAAAATGGGAGAAGTGAAAATGGGATGAAGGAAAAGATGAAAACAGGAAAGAAAGAAGGAAGGAGGGACACAAGGGAAAAACTGGTTGATGAAAGGAGGAAGGAAGAGGAAGGAAGGGAGTTTCAGGGCTTTCCGGACATTAAAGACCCAAAATGAGTTGAGAGATCACAAAGTTCAGGTGCCATGTTGTGATCTATGTGGACTTTCAAAGAGTTGGAGTTTGAATGAAGACTCCACAGAATGGATATTTTCTGCCCAGTTGCACATAGAAATAACACTAAATAGTGCAGAGGTTGTAAACTGGGATACCGAGTATGTATAAGTGGTGGGCAGTGGATAGAGATTATGGATTTCATGACAGGTTCCTGGTTATGGATTGTGGGAGTTGAGGTTTGGACTAGCCAGTTTTAGGTGTTAAATTGTTATTGTAATGACAATGATGGAGCCAGATTGGTTCTGCATGTTTGCTGAAAGAGACGATGAAGTGCTGGCAGATAGATCTAGTTTGTGACCTGGTGTGGTAGTGTGTTGTACGATAGCATCGGTGTGAAAATGATATGTTGATGCTCACCTTGATCTTATTGACATGATTGGCATGGAGGTAGATTATATGTCTTAATTATAATTGTCTACTGGTACAGATGTTCATGTGAGACTCATTATACATGTGCAACAAGGTAAATGTATTGACCTCTTAAAACTCATATTCTTACAGTCACGTCGATAAAGTCGAGTGTGGAGTGGGGTAAGGGGTTCTTCTAGGTGTTTGTGAATGGGTCATGTTCAGGCTTTGTCAGGACCACAGAAGTCAAAGGGATGAAATCACCCCGAGTGTATAAAATGATCAATGATAAATTACATTTTGGCGAGCAGTTAGGGTGATCCCCCCAGGTGAAGTCCCAAATGTTGTCAGTTGAGCATGAATCCGTGATGTGAGTCGCAAAATATTTAGAAAAGGCGTGCGTCTATGGTGCTGGCTTGAAATGCTATTTAAAGAGGAAAAGAAAATTGGGTTTTGATATAAAAATTGGGAGGGTTTTCAATGGTTCGATCTATGCGTGTTAACTCTGATGATGTGATTTTATTCACACTTGGCATTCGGTGTGGGGAAGTAGTTAGGACTCGAATTATCGTGAGCATGAAATTACGCATCTCATGCATGATATAGACACATTTCATATAATGGTGAATATTGTATGGAATGTGATTGTTGTTCTTAGTACCATTGCATGTTGTTTCAAGGTGAGGGG